>RJWM01000032.1:0-154509 GCA_004363535.1 Dasyprocta punctata | reverse complement strand
AGTTGAGGGTTCTATGTAGGAGCCGAGAAGTCACGCTCAAAAGAAGAAGCGGGGCTGCCCTGAAGAGCACCACAGCCATCCCCAACGGCGACAAGGTCCCGCGCTCCTCCGACGATGGAGAACAGTTGAGCACAGGTCAGGAAGCCTAGCGTGACCAGGTTCTCCAGCACACAGCCTCCCCTCCGGAGCCAGGAAGCGATGCACGGTGTGAGGAGCAGAGCTCTCGCAACATAAACCACAGCCACTCTCACCGATGAGGTCCCGAGCTCCTCCGACGATAATGGCCGAATCCACATTGGAGAAGCCAGCGTGACAAGCACCTCCAGGAGAACCAGCGGCTCCAACAGCAACTCTCGGAAGAACCCACAATGCCCCGGCTCTTCTTCCCCACGCCCCTATTTATGCTGGCAACTTTCTTCAGGTGGAACATCTTTAACTCAACACCAGCTGAAGCTGGTGCTAAGTTGACCACCAGTTTGTAATCCATAACATATGCCTTTTTAAGTGAAAATCTAGGAAATAAGAATGAACCTTAGTTTGTATCTTTGAGGTAAAACCTAGCCACGGGTGACCCTGTTTTAGTTGCTACTCTTATGGAACAGTGGTTACACGTCACTGACTTTGAATACAGAGAACTACTGCCAGCCTAATGTTGCCTTGTTTTTTAATACATCACGCGAACCCTCATCTTCCCCATTAGATGAAACCCAGCACTGTGGCTATGTGCAGACTTGAATTATTTAAAGCCTAACAGGGAGAGTGTGTGGCACATTTAATGTCTGGAATCAAAGCCATTTAAATACTCTTGCAGCCTAAAATGTGTCTCTAAGAATAAAGGAAGTTGCTCTGGTCTGACAGATTTCACATGCCTTCAACATTTATTTCTTAAAGAGCTTTTCTGGTGTAGCTCCCTGTATTCTCCAGAACATCTCTGGCCTTCACTTAAGCTTCTCTGTGTGAGCCAGTGCTGCTGAACATTCACCAGGTGCTCCTGTGACAGCCCTGTCGCTGGTGTCGCACAGCACAGACGGGGAGAAATCCAAACAGCAACAGCTCTGCCTGTGCAAATGATGTAATTACAAGATTTGAAATGAAAAATCCTCGCCTTTACCCCAGTTCACTGCCCTCATCCAGTCCTAAGTATAATGTCAAGAAGTTATTTTTAGTATTCTTATCACCTTTTAAGAAATAGGAGCTTTATTATTTCAGCGGGATTGAACATTTGTTTGTCGTTTGGAAAATGAATGTGGTATTATAGCCGTGTTTTAATTGTGTAAGCCTGTGGTGAGATTCTGTTTTGTTTCTTCAAATATAGGAGATACAGCAGCGGCATGGTTTAGCCAATTCCATCTCCTCCTACCTTATTAAACCAGTTCAGCGAATAACAAAATATCAGCTCCTTTTAAAAGTATGTATGAAGAATCTTTAGCCTGCAAAATCTCATGAATTATGCATTACTATCTTGACATTTTCTTCTGTATCTATATTGCCGAATTTTTTGAAATAATACTTTGCAAGTTAATTTAATAGTTCTATTCTTTGGCATTTCTTGACCTGCCCAATTTCTCTTCACAGCACTTAAATTAGAGCATATTCCTTTACTTTGTACCTGTCCTGCATTGACTGGCTCTGGCCTCTAACATGAAATGCAATACCAGTGAGAAGCTGTTGTCTCATGATCCCTGGGTGCCCTTTGTTCCCAGTCACAGCGTGCTGGCTGTGGCCCGTGCACTGTGCTGTGTACTTCGCGTGTATTTACCTATAGCAGTGCTGGTCTACAGGTGTGGAGATGACCCTGGGAGGCTCAGGACGTACCCAGAGTCATCACCAGTACCTACTGTCTGGACTTGGCTTTGAACCCAGCTCTGGCCGGTGACCAGGTTTTCTGCTAAGTCTATAAGGAAGCCTCTCACGTACTGTTTCCTTTCTGTTACTGCTAGTGGTTTATCACATGCACTTACAGGATAGGTTCGTACAAGTCACAGGTACTTGACCCAAACTGACTTCTGCTTTTTGTTGATTATACATGATTATAACTAAACTCACACTTGAAAAAAATCTAATAATGGTTGGTTTTGACAATGCAAAGGTAAAGAAAACCTAGAATTTGTGGTATGAGTTGTCACAAAGTACATTGTGTGTCATCAATACACATTTTCTTGATGATATAAAAATAATTTATAGCTTATGTCTGGTGATATTTACTGTGCCATTTCCTTGACTGGTGAATTAAGTATTAGAATGCTGAAACCATCCATTAACCCCAGTAACAATGTTTTATGATCCTGCTGTGTCCCAGGTGCTACCCTCAGCACTAAAAAAGGTTACAGTGTATTTCTAAATGTAAAAGAAATCCAGAAGATGGAGTTGAGTGCCTGAGACCCCTCTTTTCTTCTAAGCAAAAAAAATCTAGAAACAATTTGAATTAGCTGCATCCTTTTGAGTAAGTGATATTATTATCATAAGACTTTCCTACTGGGAAAATTCTTGTATCCTTCCCTGCCTTGTGCCTGCCAGGCAAGCGCTCTCGCAGTGAGCCACAGTCCCAGTCCCTCTCCTGTGCGTTTATGTTCAAGTCTCATTAAGGGATTTTATGATCATGACTGCAGAAGTACATATGTACTTCCTATGAGCATGAAGTAAAAAGTCAGGAAGCTAATTTGTTTATATTCAAATTTTCCCTTTGCTTTCTGGTTTTGCAAAGGCAGTTTACCCTTTGGTGTCCTCAAGATGTAAGGATTTTTTTTTTTAACCTGTGGCTCTACTAAGCTGGTGCTTCAATTTATAAACCTTATATCTCATTCTGCCCAGATGTCCTTCAGGGCAACAGTAGTGAGCTGCGTGGAGCTCTCCAAGAAGCAGGGTTTTCTACCAGTGAAGACAGTCTTGGCACATTGCATTTTTAAAGCAGTTTTTGCTGAGCTGCTCAGTCCTAGATAAACATCATCTGCTCATGAGTAGGGGTGCTTGTCAGATAAACTGTCCAGCCTAAGGCCAAAACTGACCACAGTTATCCTGTCCCTCTTCTTCTTCTTCTTCTTCTTTTTTTTTTTTTTTGCAGTACTGGGGATCGAACTCACAACCTTGGGCCTGCCAGGCAGGCGCTAAAGCCATTGAACCAAACTCCCGGCCCTCCCTCTTCTGCTGATTACTAGGAACAAGTCTGTCGTTACTGTGTCTTGACTGATTATAGTCATTAACAGCCCAATAAGAAGTACCTCAGAGCCCTGATAATGTAGACTTAATTCTTCCTGCTATGATTGATTCAGTGTTCCTCTAAGTAGCCCTGAGCTGCACATGCATACGCAGCTCTCCCTAGAGCCATGTAATTGCCTCATCAGAGTGCTCCTAACCCTGCACACACAGGAGACATCTGTGAGGGATGGTGCTCATGTGTTACCCTGGCTGACTGGGTGGACATTCGATGGCACCAGTGTACAGAACCGTGCTGGGATTGTGTGTGGTCAGCATAACAGTTGGGCTCTGGCATGGCCACCAGCTGTAATCAGTAGTTGATTATGTATTATGGTACCAATTACATCTTCTCACTTAATGTTTTTGATGCTGGGTAGTTAACAGATCTACTGATTTCATCTGAAGAATAATCACATCTGGCTTACTCTGATATCCTGATTTGATGGCATCCATGGTGGCATCCATTCACTTTCAATGAGCCTATATGTCCAATTGACCAGTCTGCTTTTATCTTGAGAACCATGAGTTTTCATAGATTCTTACTGTTGGTGGCACGTTTTACGGTCCCTCCTAGCTCACAGTATTGGTCTTCTGCAGGAGCTGCTCACGTGCTGCGAGGAAGGGAAGGGGGAGATTAAAGATGGCCTCGAGGTGATGCTCAGCGTGCCAAAGCGAGCCAACGACGCCATGCACCTCAGCATGCTGGAAGGTAACAGCACTCTCCACTGCCCTAACTTGCATCTGTATGACTTCTACTTTCTGCTGTTATGTAAACCAGTTTCTTTTTCTTTAATGTGCACCATAAGAGTTTGGTAGCTTTTCATGATGTTGTCAAAGATTTAGGCTGTGTTCCACTTACTTCTCTCCATGCTCCATGTTGTTCTGTTTGGCCAGATCGAGGATGTTTCAGGACCGCACTGACATTGCATCTAGGGAAAAGTGGGGAAGGAAGGTGGGTGGGGAACCCCTTAACAGGCAGGTGCTACCAATGTACCCAGTGCCTTACTCACTTGCCAGAGCAAGATGCATAGCTGCTCCTGCCTGCAGAGGGGGATGGGGAATAGAGCGCCTATTTGCAGTGGCTGAGAGGCAGCTTCTGCTGGGGAGGAGAGGAGAGTGAAAATGGGAGCCTGTGAGCAGCCTTTGCTCCAGATCCTACTTGCTAAGGCCTGGAGGCCACTTCCACAACCAGATGAGCAGTTACAAAGGCAGTGCGTGGCCAGAGCAAGGCAGACTCACATGCAGAGTGCTCAAGACTCACAGAGGATGGGTGACTGGGGATGTCTCCATGAGCCAAGGCCAGACAGGGTCTTCAGGAGAGTCTGGGACCTGAGCAAAGTCCTAGGAAGGGTGTTCAGGCTGAGAAAGCAAAGAGGATCAAGACTGAGAGTGAAATGTGAGCAGTGCAGGAGTCATTTCGGATGAAGGAGGTGATTCCAAGGAGGAATGCATGAGTTCAGAGCAGGGAGGCGGGGTAGGGGCCAAAACCAGGTCTCACATGGTGTGAGTTCTAGCTGAGTGTGATCAAACTTAAAAGAGTGAAGCCACAAGGAATCACTGATTGTTTGTTTGTTTTGAACAAGGGAAAATACATAGAAAGTGGTACTTAGGAAGAATTACTGTATCCTTTGTGGTCAATTCAGAGATTAGATTCCGAGAATCAGATGGTAAACTAATTGAGGCCTAATTGATGAGCATTTTACCAATGTTGAAATATTTTCTTTTGTGTCACTTTTTAAAATTTATTGTAGTTTTCTTTTACATTGATTTGCTTGCTCTTGTCATGTTACAGGTTTTGATGAAAACATTGAATCTCAGGGGGAGCTCATCCTGCAGGAGTCCTTCCAAGTGTGGGACCCCAAAACGTTAATTCGAAAGGGTCGAGAACGGCATCTCTTCCTTTTTGAAATGTCCTTAGTATTTAGTAAAGAAGTAAAAGATTCCAGTGGGAGAAGCAAGTATCTTTACAAAAGCAAATTGTTTGTAAGTATAGACTTTGAGAATTTTAAGTTCACAAAACAACACAATTGTAATCTTTTTGTAGGTAGAGAAAAACCATCATTTGTTGCCCTTGGTTTAACCTCTCAAACTATTCTGAAATGTGTCTGAATTGTGTTTTCATCTTTGGTGAAATTCTCTGCCACCCCCTGAGTCCACTAGGGGGCAGGGTGGAGTTTCATATGCAGAAAACTTGCTTTTAATGAATAACTGCAGAACAAGAAAACATTTTGTAAGTGAATTTGAATTGTACCCCGTGTTCCTTGACTAACCTCTCACATCATTATAATTAATTTTTAACCCTTAGACATTGGGGTATATTCATGCAACCTTATTGGTTGGCTCCCTGTTGGGTTTTTTGTTTTTGTTTTGGTGGTTTTTTTGGTTCAAGGATCCAACCCAGAAGTGCTCCATTACTGAGATACATCTTTAGGCCCTTTAAAAAAAATTTTTTTTGAGATGGTGTCTCACTAAATTGCTCAGGGGAAGCTCAAACTTGTCAGTCTTGATCCTCCTCCCTCAGCTCCCCCAAGTCAGGATTGCAAGTGTGCACCACTGCACCTGGCTTTTATAGATTCTGAATGATGAAGTTTGATCTTTTTATTAAAAACAAATTTATGAAAAGTAGATGTACAAATTTATGGGGTTTTTTTTAAGTAATAAAGTATTAGAGAAAGTGTGCGTAAGCAAAAGTAAAGCTTGAAAGAGCTATAGTCCCATTTATGTAGAGAAAGCGCACTTGAGTGCATGGCAGATCCAGTAATGAATTTTCATTCTTACCAGCCTGCCAGTGTCCTTCAGGTGAGAGAAATGTGCCTGGTACCACTGACCAGCCCATCTGCTCTCTATAAAATCTCAGTCCACTCAGAAACGCCCGCCGCCAGGGGCATCTTCCAGGTTCCCTGCATGTCCATCTTCCTGAGGGGCCATCTCCGAGGGCCATGTACACAGAAATGCTGGGCAGGGTCAGACGAAGAGAAGCGCAGGTGGGGCTGAGGGGAAGTCACTGTCTGCAGCAGGATAAAAACTGCCCAAAAATTGGGTTGCTCAGTGGCAGACTTCTTTTAAACATTGGTTGATACTTGCAATTTGGACAACTTACACATTAAATATTTGTATGCTAGCTGTATAATAGTCAAATTCCTAAAATTAAAAATGTTCCCAAGCATAGAAATCATCTTAATATTATAAAATTTGCAAGTTTGAACTAATAGTTTTCATACCAGTTTCTTTGGCTGACATCCTGCTCCAGGTTATCTTTGGGTCACAGGTTGCCTTACATCATTTTAGGTCACATTCTTACTAGAAAGCAAAAATGCAGCGTTGCTGGCCAGTAATTTCACTAGCTGGTTGTCATCTGCCCTTAGAGACCAAGCTAGTCTGTTTTAGAAGCTGATCCATCTTCATTTGATTTACCTTTTAAAAGTCAAGATTCCCACAGAGGCTACCTTCAGAGACGGAGATGATGAATCACTTCCTTTGCAGGAGGAAGCCTGCATCAGGGGTACAGTGTGTGGAGGAGGGGCTGAATGGACGCCCTGATCTGCACTCGTCTGTGTTATGCATGTATCACAGAGAAGGACTTCATTACTTATTATTGGGGATGATACCATATGTTAATACCACCTATTTAAAAAAAAAAACTGGAAAATAACTAACTGGTTAAAACATTGCCTTAAACTGTGCATGGTGGCACATACCTTTAATCCCAGCACTTGGAAGGCTGAGATAGGAGGAGCATTGTGAGTTCGAGGCCAGCTTGGGCTACAACACGAGTGCAAGGCCAGCCTGAGCTACATAGTGTGACCCTGCCTCAAAAAACTTGGACTG
The DNA here is from genome assembly GCA_004363535.1 of Dasyprocta punctata. Lineage (NCBI taxonomy): Eukaryota > Metazoa > Chordata > Mammalia > Rodentia > Dasyproctidae > Dasyprocta > Dasyprocta punctata. The sequence continues at coordinate 147,486 of RJWM01000032.1, read as the reverse complement.
GGAGTTTGGCTCAGTGGTTTAAGTGCCTGCCTGGCAGGCGCAAGGTTGTGAGTTTGATTCCTGGTGCCACCAAAAAAAAAAAAAATTGCCTTCTGTGAAACCATGTCATTAATGCCGAAAATTCATGAAAAGAGCCCTTTTGGAGCTAGCAAAGACTCACCGTGTTGGTGGTTAGTTAGATTGGAAATAGTTACCTCTTGATTTTCTGGGTGTGTACAGTAAGCCTTTCAGATCTTTTGGTTTCATTCCTGTGGATGTTCTGCTTCTTGACTTGCATTGGGTTTCCTACTAGACATCAAGAAGGAGAAAGAAGAAAACAGTCACATGTAGTTTAAGAATAAAATTTCCTCATTTCACTTAAAGGAGGTCTAAGGTTGCCTATTACTACAAAGGAATGCATTCTAATAACCTGACATGACAACAAGTAACCAAAAACTGTTTTCCTTGTTCTGCATCCTGTCAGAGTTGTTCTGTCACCTAATTGTATAATTGTCTTTTATCTAGACCTCAGAGTTGGGTGTCACAGAACATGTTGAAGGAGATCCGTGCAAATTTGCACTATGGGTGGGGAGAACGCCAACCTCAGATAATAAAATTGTCCTTAAGGTATGTTCTTTTAAAGTGGGAGAATGTGCTGTGTGAGAAGTTTATTACCACCATGTGTGCTGTTTTTCTTGTTGAAATGTGCGGGTGTCTGTGTGTGTGTGTGTGTGTGTGTGTGTGTGTGTGTGTGTTTTCTGTTGGAATGGATAACTACCATAGAAAGAATAGTGGAATAAATGTACTTTGGTATTCTGGTAGTGAACAATTTGAGCTAAACTTCCACTTGCCCCCCAAAAGAGCAAATGATGGAAGATATATTTAAATCTCTCCTGTTCTCTTCTTAGAAAGAGTTAGTTGATTCTGTAAGCCCTGCAGGAAGTTGAAGAATGAGGGGAATAAGATACAGACCAGCAACTCTCATTGCACACTTGACCTTGAGCTTCCAAGGGGAGAAAAACACCTGGTGTTTTCATGAGGGCCTTTGGCAGGAAGCTGAGGCCAAATGTGCCAAGAGTCGTTACAGGGTTCTTGGCTCTTTTGCTTTCCAATTTGGGGACAAAGCAAAAAGGAGATGATTATCAGGGACAGTGCATGAATATTGTTCTTATTTGAAGTTCAAAGACGCAAAGAGTGCTTTGGGATGTCTAGTGTTTTGGGGAGGAAAATATCTTTGAACATTTGATTTGAACTAGGCTTTGACTAAACTGACCTCTCCCTAGGAATGACAAAGACCTTTAAGGGTGTCCTGTGTACTTCCCCCTTTGTATATTTGAGAAAATACAGATGGAACTGCCTCTTTGAGCTGTCTGGATAGACCATAGTGGATTCAGGATGTATGGGGGAAGGTGTAGCCAAAGATTTGTAAAATATTGGAAAGGAGCCAGAAATGTAATGGGACTCATGTGTGAACTTGCATGTGAGCATCCCTGAGTTGTTCAGCTGTACCTTACTCTTTCAGACCCTACTCTTCAGGGACTACTGACTGTGGTTTTTAGATCTTTATTCACATGTTAACGATGGATCCTTTTGCAATGAATATATGATTAACAACCCAATGTGTTCTTGTTCTTTATTAGCCCTGTAAAGTATAAATTGCACTGCTAGCTAAATTTTAGATAAGTTGAATTATACTAAGGAACTTAAAACTATAGTTTACATAACGGATCCAAATGAGCAATAGTGGCAGATGCCAAAAAGTGCTTCTAAGAGACGGAGCCAAATATGTGCCGTTGTTCATTTGGGACATAGTAAAATGCTGTTAATGCAGTTAAAGTATAAGACTTACTTCAGGCTTCAGTAGATGAAAAATTTCTCGAGAAGTTTAGGTGCCTTCTCTGGCTCTGCAGGAGTCCAAGGGAGTGGTGTGTGCCTTAGTTTCAGAGCGTGCAGTGCGGCATCAGTGACGGTGGAGGTGCTGCTGTGATGATGATGAACGTGGAGGTGGTGTAGATTTTGGCAATGATGGTGCAGATGGTAGAAAGACTGGTGTAGATGGTGGTGAGTGTAGCAGGTGAGAGCGCAGTTGATGATGGAAGGAGTAACAGTGGAAATGGTGATGATGTAAGCAGTGGCGAGCATGTGGGGGTGATGAAGGTGTAGGTGGTAGCATCAGTTCAGTTGTGGTGGCACGCTGATGTGGATGCTGGCCCTGGTGTAGACAGAGGTGTGGTGTTAGTGAAGATAGTGGAGCTGGTGTAGGCCCTGAGATCTTTGTGCTAACGAAAGTGTAAATGTAGTATAGATGGAGGTGTAATGTTGCTGAAGGTGACGATGAAATGGCAATACCAGATAATGATTATCTAGTAGTTATAAAACAAAATGTTGGTCTTTTTTTACTTCTATAGTCTGGAAAGGAGATCTTTATTTCTAGATCCACTTGTAAAGTTTGAGATTGCACTGAATATGAAATAAATTATTTCCTTCTCTTAGTCAAGTGGTACCTTTACTAGTACTTTAGTTGAGTTACCTTTCTCTTACAATTTCTGAAAATGTGGCACCTTTTGATTATTCTCCATAAATGCAATGAACAAGTTACATGGAAATTTTACTTCTCATCAACAATTTTCTTTGTTTCTTAACTCTCCAAATGTTCTTTCTCATATGCATCTCTTTATTTAATCTCCAAATATTTGTATCAGACATTTAAATTCCAATAGATCTCTGGTTTCCAAGGTTTAGTTCTTTATTTCCCAGTTTTGCTACTCTAAGTAACTTTAAAGACAAAGCCTCCAGTTAACACATTTTGTATGGAAGGAGGGTTACCAGTTTTAATTTTTTTTCCACCTGGGCTTTGGTTTTTCTCTTTTCAGAAACAAGATTCTCAGTGACAAATACTGGGCTCTTCTCCCTTCATGATCTCATCTATAATCCCACTGACAATTACTTTAATCATTCAGGAGGAATTATGCTTATATCATAAGAGGTGGATGTTTCCCATAAAGAAATGAGAAAACTGTTAGGCACAGAACATATGAGAAAGAAAACGAATACCTCCTTTGAGGCAGAGCAAAAAAAAGTGGAAAAAATGATGCCACATGTGTTTGTTCAGCAGATGCTTATTAAGCGCTTATCTGTGCCATTTCCAGAGAACGTTTCCCTGAAGTTGTAATGGGAATAAAGTAAAGCCACCCTAGCTGATGGGCAGTCGGTGACTTTATACCTGAGTTCCTCATTCCTAAGAGTGGGATGGTGGGTGCCCCACCCTGGAATCCCTGTGGGTGTAGATGGGAGGCAGTACCTTGAGGCACCTCACCTGGCCACAGGAGTGTCAGCAGCTGCTGTCCCTGGAGACCAGCAGATGTAGCAGTAGGCTTGTGGGGCTCTTTTCTTTCCCGTTGACAGGCCACTGACCAATGTAGATTCTCTGCCTAAACTGCCTTAGTGACATTTTGCTTCGGGAGTCACTTTGTTTTAGTTTTTCTCCAGGGCTGCTTAAAAGGTCTTGGGGCTGGGTCGTGATAAATGATTCCAGTAGTCAGATCTGGAATGGCATATATGCTATAAAATAAAAATCTTACATTTAAAATTGGCAAATTAAACATGCTTGGAGTTTCTTCTCTGTTGAGTTCTCTTGACAGTGGGCAACTCAGGGAAGGAGGGAGAGTTGATGTGGCTCATGCTGGGACAGAAAGAGCCCTGTGGTAACCTGAGCGACTCTCACACCCTGTTTAGGCTTCCAGTATCGAGAACAAGCAGGACTGGATAAAGCACATCCGCGAGGTGATCCAGGAAAGGACGATCCACCTGAAAGGGGCCCTCAAGGAGCCCATTCACATCCCCAAAACAGCACCTGCAGCCAGGCAGAAGGGCAGGAGGTGAGCGTGTGGCCTTCTGCAGTACACTCCCCTGACAGGGAGGGGAGCAGGCAGTGTTAACTCACCACATATCGAAAACTCTCAAACATCTTGAGGTTCCCAAGGTCTTTGAAAATACCTTTGGTATAGGACATCACCCTTGATGATGAAACTGAAACTGCTTTGTCAAGGCAAGAAGCTCCACTGGCTTAAAGAAAAAGACTATGTGAATCCCTCTTCCTTTTCCCCTTCCCACCCCACGTGCCATTCAGTACATATGTGTAATCACGTGTAGGATCTTGGACAAGATATGAAACAGCTACACATTTTTGTTCTTTGATTTCTAAAATGGAAATAATCTTATCAAGTATAATCCTATCATTTTATTCTGATGAGAATTCAGTGCTATGACACATCTCAGACACTTCACAGAGTGCTGGCACAGAAGCCTGTGCTGAGTTCAGGCTGATTTATTACCATGAATATACTGTTGGCTATAGGAAATGTCACTGACTGATATGCCTGTCTTTTAGCAAATCTGTTACTTCTCCAGTGACTGAGAGATGTTCTTTACCAGCCCAATAGCATCAGGAATTTACAGTTTCTTTGCACCAGCAGGGATGGAGAGGACCTGGACAGCCAAGGGGATGGCAGCAGCCAGCCTGATACCATTTCCATTGCCTCCCGGACGTCTCAGAACACACTGGACAGTGACAAGGTGAGCTGTTCAGCCCCTCCTCTGGGTAAGCTTCATAGCCAGTCTCTGGTTGAAGCTGATCACTTCTGTCTATTCATGCAAGCCTGTCATCAGCATTTTAAATAGTTGCTGTGTGCCTAGAGTGGTGCCAGGTTCCATGGCAGGACCAGAGACTTTGGGGGGCAGGGCGAGAAGACGTTAGTGTTCAAGATTCAGGGGAAATTGTCTGCCTTTCCAAGGTTCAGGTCCCTCTGAGAATGTGAAATGCCCTCAGTCCATCTGCAAGAGTCTCTAATGTCATGACAGTCTAGCTTTGCTCAGAGGTCCAAATCCAAAGTCTCCTCTGAGACTCAAGGCAAATTCATTGCTGCAAACCCCAATAAAAACTCACAATGCAAGCTACATACTTTCAACACAATGGTACAGGATAAACATTCCTATTCTGAAAAGTGACACTCCAAGTGAGTTTTTTTGGTTTTTATATATGATGTACATTTCCTTTCATATCCCATACTGAAACTAGAGAAACAAAGGAAATGATGACATGTTTCTACAGTAATAGCGCTGACCAGTTATGGGATTACGATAACCAGGTGTGAGCCCTGGAGTTCAGATGAGGCACCTCCTTTAGACCTTAGAAACGTGATAGAGAGCATTTGCTCCCCACACCGCCTGCATCTATGAATTCTTGTTTTTTTTTTGAAAGATTTTCTTTTAGTCATTGGCCTTTTTGTCCTACTCTGGTAGAACATTTCAGAGTCAGGTGATTCAAGAGAATATGTTTTAAAAAGTAAGGAACACTTTCCCTGAGTTTGTAAAATGCAGTGTTTCTCTGAATTAGACTTTGTTGTTGTTGTTAGTACATGTTTGCAGTACTTAATGATTACGTGCAGTGTGGGGAGTTGGTCCGTGTACTAAACACATTTAACTCCAGTCAGGCTTAACCAGCAAGTCCCTTACCTCCAGTGACAGGAATTTCCGAGTGTCTCAGGACCTCTCCACCCTACACTTCTCAGGGTAAGCAGCCCCGGATGACTTAGGCAGATGGGTCTGGCAAGGGGAGTTACTTAATGACATTCAGCCTTCTGACTTAATGTGTGATGTCTGTTCTGAGTTAGTCGTTATCGTGGAATTTGATTCCATTTCAGAATCTGGGTGGGGGGTGTTTTTGACTCAGCCACTCTGAGAATTCTGAGGGAAAAAGTTATCTGCCAGGGATGTCAGTAATTCTCAGATGAGACACAAAAGGTTTAGGACATGAGTCCGTTAAGGAGGGGCTCGGGAGACACCCTCTTCCCAGGGAGCAGCGTGAGCAGGCTGCACGGGGCTGGTCAGAACACAGGCCACACACTCGCTCTGAGCCTGCTGCCTATTTGCGAACCTCAGTTTAAAAATATGCCGGGTCTTTGTTCCAAAAGTGCGTTAAGCACTGGCTCTTGCATGGTACTTAAGCTGATAAAGTGATCTTGTGAAAATGTAATTTAGGCTCCAAACAAATCAAATGCTGTCCAGATTCTTATCTCACTTATCCTGAGCACATTTCCCTGAGGTAGGGAGGAGAGCACTAAACCAGCCCTGGGGCCCAGAGGAGATGAGCCAGATACCAAATGTGGATTTCATTATCTGTTGTTCTTTAGGCCCGATTATTTCATACTATAACGGAATTTGTACCTAAATATGCTTAGTATGTTAAAGAAGCATTTTTAAAATCTTGATTCCCAGTCTTTACTTTATTAGTCTGATCTATATTGTTTAACTAAAATGTATATTATGAGGAAAATAGAAACTATGGGAAGCAAGCAAAACAGCCAGGGCAAGGTGAAGAGTCCTTGGTGAAAGCCTGCATTTTCATGGGAGCAGCGTAGTCCACCTGTGGGCTGTCTCGGGACCCGTAGGAATACAGGTCTTACTTCAGTGAGTGACAGACGGAGTTGAGACTGATACTTTGCGTGACCTCCATCTAAGTTCATAACATGAATACAGGAATCCACAGATTAAAAAACAAACAAAAAAAAAGTAGTTGCTTAATGGAGCTCAGGCTCTGTTGGTGACTTGGGTTCTCTGTGGTTTAAAAAGTCAGCTTGTTCTGTCCTGTGGCTTTCTATACAACAGGAATTTGGTTGGGTGTAGGTAAACTACAGTCCAGGTAGTATGGAAAGCAGTTAATTCCAGTACATTTTAAAATACAGCACAATTCAGGCTCTTGAGAGAGGAAGTGTATCTGTGAGAAAGCGCTCGAGTCCAGCCCGCTGCAGGAGCACCACGTCCCTGCACTCCGCCTCCATCTGGCGTCTCACAGGCGTGGGAAGGCACACAGTGGCCCCTGCAGGGTGGAGCCGGAACCCTGGGGCTGCACGCTGCAGTTCTGCACCCAGAGCTCTCCTCTCCCCTCCGCTGTGCGAAAAGGAGGCCCTTAGACCTGGGGCCAGCTCAGAGCGCTGTGTTTCCCAGGGCCCTGTAGAAGTGTGAAACAAAGTCCTTCAGGTCTTCCAGGCGTCAGGGCCTGGGTGCTGTCTCCTCTGACATAGCACTCCAGACCGCAGTTGATCTTTCTGTGCTCTGAGCATCAGCAGAAGTGCTGCAGAGTGTGTAGCACATCAGAGAGCAGATGGTTAAGAATAAGGATGCACTTAAACCAGCAGACCTCTAGTTCTGTGTATTTCTGTGCCTCCACAGCTGGTCATGGGCAAATTACTTGACATCTCTGTGCCTCAATTTGCCTGTCTATAAACAAGGGTCATAATACTACTCACCTTTCAGGATTGCAAGCACTAAAACAGGCACACAGCATTTAGCACAGTGCCTCGCTTGTTTGGAGCCCTGCGTGAGGATTAGCTGCCTGTTGCTCCTTCGCTCTCTGATGAACTGACGTCCACTGCCGCTGTCGGTGATTGCTGTGTGCATTGTCCTCAGTCTCCTCTCTCTGGATGCTTGTGGTCACAGGAGATTTTTGTAATTTAAATTTTTTGGTCACGGTGAATTTAGAAGCCAGCTGTGTTCCCTAGGAGCTAGAAACTGTCCTAAGAGTGAATTGCTCAATTTCAGTGCCTGCCCTTGCATGCCTGAGTGACTGCCCAGCACACGGGGCCGTGGTGAGTGGGCCGAGAGCGTGGCTCTTGCTCAGCACATTTTCCTAGCAGAGTGACCACAGGTGCAGCCCCGGAATATTGACGTTGCAGGTGCATTCATGCACAGCTGTTGATCAATCACTCGCTGTGAGTCTCCCTCCCGTAGATGCAGGGAAAGATCACCTGTGATGTTTGTTTCCTCCTTTGGCTAATCTTAGTTTTCTGTTTCTCTAAGTGACTGCGCTTTTTTGTTGCACTTCCTTAGGTGACTTTTTAAAGTACTCTCATAAAACCCTAAATGAACATAATCTTTGGTAACTTCACCCAGTCAAAAAAAAAAAAAAATCCCCCAAGCCTAAAGTAGGAAACTTCAGTTCTAAGAAAGGCACGTTTTTGAAAAATTAAGTTTGGTTAGAAATGTAACAAATTTAAAAGTTTATAAAAATAGTAAGGCACTGAAAATGCTTTTTAGTATAAATTTTACATGACATAATCAAAATTACTTTTGAAGATGATGATGAAGTTTGGATTCAAACTGAGGCTCTTCCTTCCTGGTGAGATGCCCAGGCTGGCTGGCTAATGTTAGTTCTACAGAGAAAAACAGCAAAGAGGCTCTTGCCAGTAAAATTGTCCTAAGAAGCTTCTTCTTTTCCAGAGCCTACAAATGCGAGGCAGGTCCTAGGGGGAACAGAGCTTTTAATTCCCATGCTACCCGACCCAGAGTCCGCAGGGCCATCCCACACATCCCAGCGTCTCTCACACTGGTGCATTAGAGGGGAGAGGAACCGCAGTATAGGTCACGATCTGCTTCTGCAGACACTTAAAGGCTGGTACTTACGAGGTGTCCTTGTTCTGATTTTCCCTTTTACGTTTAAAGTCTGCCTATCTAGTTAGCCTTTCTTATCTCTAATGTTCTGTTCCACATCATATCTATAACCCATTCAAGGAAGCTTTCCTAGGTTTTTTTTAATATCACAAAACCAGTGTATGATTATGTTGGTAAAAAACAAAGTAACATCTCTGAATACTGCACTTATTAATTCTTTAGGGGATGAAATGCAGGATATGGTAAACTGCTGGTTTTGAAAAGTTTGTTTTCTTGTAGATTTTGGGGACTTTTTTTTATTCTGATAGTAAGCTGTAACAAAATTTACCATAACTATGTTTAAGTTCTCCCAGATTTCTTTGTGTACCCACAGTAGTTGTCTTTTAAACTCCCAGCAGCAGCACTTAGTAAACGCTTCTCCTTGAACTTGGCCTTAGGTAAACTGGCGTTGGCGTTGGCACTGGCATTGGTGTGGTCGTGGGAGGCCTGTTGTTAGTGCTGTATGATGGCTCCTAATAAGCACAGCCTTTGTGGAGTTGCCCAGCAGTGGGCAAAAACCTGGGGTGTAACTGCATTTGTTTCGGGGATCATTCCAGCTGCCTATGGTCGGCTTTTTGTGACCATTGCCAGTAATAGAGCTGTACTCTCTAATCCCCTTTAACCAAGTAATCTTTTTTGCTCTACTCTGTGTGAAACCTTCATAAAACTACAAGACTCTTTTGTCAGCTTTCTGAAGCAGACTGTAGGGTATGACTGCTCATAGGAGTTTATACACTTTGTTCTTTAGGGGGGAGAACAGCTTTTATTAGACCACATTCCCCCTTTCTGAATTGCTTTCAGAAAATTGGCCAGATACCTACCTGCACTTGACCTCCAACACATTAGGCTGTGGGTTCTTGAAATGGTATCATTTGTAGGAGGGCTGCATCGTTACCACAGCACTCTAAATAAGACCCGATGCTACCTCCTAGACCTGTCCAGCATGCATCTCAGTTTGGTGATTCAAACCAGGTGTTTGCTGTTGTCTATCAAGAAATATGTGTTCTTGTAACACAAAACTACCTCATTATAGCACAGCAGAGTGGGGGACTTTGTGAAGAGCAAGAGAAGGCTGTTTCCACATCCACCACAGGGGTGTTCCCCAGCCAGAGGTCTGTTCCAGTTCACACTGTTAAAAGGTTGAGGCAAGGCTCCCATAGGACCTGGTTTGTTGTTTGGTTTGGTTTTGTTATGTAAAAAGTAGAATTGTGCAGTGATCGTTAAAGATTCACAAGCCTGTGACCGGAGTATTTCATTCTTTTATGTGACATGCAGCAAATTGTTCTTCTCAGTCATCTGGAGAGAAGCCAGGGAGAGGGGCCCTGGTTTGGTTGTGCTAATTATCCATGTGTCTGGGGCAGTTCATCGGTGGTGTCTGTGGCCCCTGGTCTGTTGATTGCCATCTTATAGACATTCTTATTAGTCACCACAGTAATGTTTTAAAGGTGAAAAAGCCAAAAGATTTTTTTTCAGTCTTATCTTTGGATGTGTGTTCACCAGCGTTAATGTGAGTCATAGAATAATTGTGTTCTTGAACTAAGTGTGGGTGCAGGGAGTTCATGGTAGAAGTCTGTAAAATATATAAAAGTGAAAAAGAAAAAAAGAAGTGAAAAAGGTACAATACTGTGACAGCTTTCACGAAATAATGGCTGTAAAAGAAAAGTGAATTTTTGAATTAGAGAAAATGAAATGGTAACTGTCAGTGTAGTAAAGACATTGAGTCACTGAGGGTAGAAATGTTAGTGGGAATAAGTCTTTCCCAGACTTAATGCTATACAGTCTGTTATCTGAATGTCTACTTAGGAATTTAATTCTTCTTAAAAAACAGCGATGATTTGTATTGGTTTCTTCTGCAAATTTCTTGTACGAAAGAGAAGTTTTGTAGCAAGAAGCTTAAAATATCTCAATGTGAACATTGAGACAGAAATCCACAGAACAGCACTTCTCTGGGAAAAACATCCATTTAATCTTCCCCTTAATGATGTGGATGTGATTTGTATCTCTTCTTATGGGTAAAGCCAGTTGAGTGAGAAATACAAAGATTTTTTTTCTAAGGTGATAATTTTGGCACCATTTGAAATAGTATACTGGTAGTGGATTTTTTTAATTTCTGGAAAAGCTTTAAAAATTTTTTAACTTGATATATGGTTTTTTTTTTTTTTTTTTTTTGTCAGAACAGGCTTGATTTTTATTTCTTTTCCTCTGTCAAATACACAGATGTTTCCCATCATTTTTGGTTACTCTATAAGGGGCTAAAAAAATCAATGCCAGAAATAAAGTCTAACTTAATTCTCCTCCCCAGGCAGCCCCTCTCTCCCTTTCCCACCCTTCCTCCACTCACAGAGCTCTTGCTTGGCTTTGAGCGGGCTGGAAAGTAAGACTCCAGAAAACAAAGGCAGCAGAACCCTGGATGGTGTGGTGTCCTTCTGGGGGCCGAGCTGGGGCTGCTGGAGAAAAGCAGGGAAGCCGGTTTGGGAAGCTGAGGCAGGGCCTCTGAGGCCTGGGAAGGGTAGGTCTCAGGCTGTGGCAGGCTGGGCTCTGCTGGGGTTCACTTACTGGCCCTGTTTTCCCAGGAACAGGGAGCTTTGCTTCTCTTTGTTACAAGGATAACTTCTCCTTAACGTGGGCTTCTGTGAGGAAGATTCTCTTCCAGACTGGCCTCTACCATGGCCTTTTCACGTTAGCATCTTTGAGCAGAGACATGTGTAAAAATTAGCGTAGTTTCCCCACAAAGAAGTTTGCAAGATTTAGAAGGAAATTAGACATTGTGAACATTTTCTTTGTGGCCTCGCAAAGAGGATTCATTTTGTCGACATTAGTCTTTATGGTGGAAGAGTTTTGTTCTGTTTCACTCTTTGTGGTTGTCTAGCAGACATGTGTTTCTCATTGTCAATCTCTGAACTTTCTCTTAAGAGGCAGGGTGTTAGAGCAGAAGGAGAGTTGACATTGCAGAGCATGTCAAGGCAGCAGACAGTCCTCAGCTGGGGCGGTGGCCCCGGACACAGCTCGGGGCCGTGAGCCATTGTGGGAGGCACAGACTCCCAGTTCTGGGATGTGCACTGTGTCCAGAGGCCTCGGGACAGAAGGCTGGCTGCTCTTCTTCCTCCACCCCTCACCACAGGAAGTGTGTCCCCAGCACTGCTGCAGCCTTCAGATGACATGAAGATGGGGTGGGACTTTGCACAGAGGGAACACGGGCACAACTAGCTCCCAGAGTTAGAAAGCCGTGTTCCACTTCTGTTTTTCAAAGGCATTGCCTCCTCATTAGAGCAAGTGTTGTATTATTTTCAGCAAGCATTTGAATACTTCAGAAACTAAGCAAGTACCAGATGTAAGGCGGGCTTTAAGGGGAACTCTGCTCTTTGGTGCTGCTCCAGTGAATCCTGTGTCTGCCATGGCACACTGGGTGCTCTGTGGGGACCACAACCCTGTCTCTGCCCCCATGGTCCAGGCACTGAAGTTCACAGGAAAGTGACATAGACCTGCTCTCTGATGATGAGAGCAGACAGCACTCATTTCAAAATTGCAGTGCCCATTGCTGCCAAGCAGCACTGGGCACAGTAGGTGTGGGAGCGGCTTCCCAGAGGGTGCGGACTGGGGTGGACAGACAGACTGGGGACGTGGGAGCTCTCTGAGCACAGGGATGCCACTGGCTAAGGGTATGCAGGACCCATCTCAGAAGTAGCAGATATGCACTTCTGGCTGTGAGCACATGAGCCTGCTGAGGCGGTGGAGCCTTGAACCCTGTGCCAAGGAACTGGTGCCTGGGGTAGGAGGTTTTTGCGTTGGAGGGACAGCAGTGTTTGGATGACCACGAAGGGAAGCCTGGAATCAATCAGGGAGGCCATGTAAGAGGTCACTGGAAAGCCCCAAATGAGGCAGTTGGTGTGCATCCAAGGGAAGAAGGTCATCAGCAGGTCACACTGGAGCCCAGTTGACAGCATTTGGAGGTGGAGAGGAAGAGTGATGTTGGTTGAACCTGGGTGACTTGCAATTACAGTGTCACCCAGGCACTACCAGAAGAGGAGCGGATGGGAATGGGGGTATACTGAGTTATGTCCCAGCCTCACTGCATGGCGGGGAGAGGGCAGAATGCCAGATTACCCAGCAGGAACCGCAAGCATGGGCTGCCACTGGTGATGCCTTGGGACTAAGTGTGAGGCGTGGTTGAAAGGGGCAGTGGGGAAAGAGACAGAACCTGAGGCCGCCCTGGGGTCAGGGGGCCAGCCACCAGGTTCACGTGCAGGAGAAATTCTGGCGAGTTCATGAGCTCACACGCCCAGGAGAAGACACCAGGGTGCCTAGGTCACAGGGAGCCATGCCTGGTCCACAATGGAGACGGTGGCGGTGTGGCTTCGTGGAGCTGAGGAAGGGCCTGGGAGAGTGTCCTTGGGCAGAAAATAGGAGTGAGCATAGTGAGAGGAAAGAAGGAGGCAAAGCGACTTCAGGTTGAAGGCTGACATGGGAAGGCCAGGAAATAGGCCTGGAGTCTAAGGTCTGAGGGCCAGGAGCAGTGCACCAAGTGGGTCAATGAGAACTGGACGCAGTTTTTACTTGAGCTTCTCAGTCTCTTTTGCACCTGAGACATTCTGTCTCCTCCCAGAAAAAGTGCTGTATCCTTGTTTTTCTAACACACAGCAAGCTGATAAAACCTGCTTACAGGCTACTGAGGGGATCATTGTGACACACAATGACGAAATGCAGAGCGGGGAGGGAGCCCTCAGAGGACCCTGAGGAGAGATGTCCAGGGTGTCCAGCCTGTCATCTTTCCAGTCTGCTGCTCCGAGGTTGATCCTTGGGTCCTTCCTCGCGCTGTGATACCTAGGGAGTCATGTGCTCCAGGGTAGGAAAGGCTCAGTCACCATCTCAAACAGAATTTGGAGTGGTGCGTTACCTCATTTTATCATATTTCATAGTAATTCAAGTAGTCTAAGTTAAACAGTTTTTAGTAGCTTGCTGTAAATTAAAAATGAGTGCTGCCTGAGGCGGAAGATATACTATCTCAGGTACAAAGATACAGAAGCCCGCGGCAAAGCACACCGCATCCTGGCAGTGAACCTTACAACCGGGGATTGGAACCTGAAAAAGCACACGACCACCTGCATGGTTCCCAGGGCACCGAAGGGGTGGTGCGGCCTCTGCTATATCCCCAGGTGGCCGTTCGAGTTCTGACCAGAGTCATAGCTGTGTCCGCAGAGGGAGGCCTGTGGCCTGTGCTTGCTGACCTGTCCCTCTTCCTGTTTCTCTCCAGCTCTCCGGTGGTTGTGAGCTGACCGTGGTGATCCACGACTTCACAGCATGCAACAGCAATGAGCTGACCATCCGGCGCGGGCAGACAGTGGAGGTTTTGGAGCGGCCTCATGACAAGCCTGACTGGTGCCTGGTACGCACCACTGACCGGTCCCCTGCAGCAGAAGGCCTGGTCCCCTGCGGCTCTCTGTGCATCGCCCACTCCCGAAGTAGCATGGAGATGGAGGGCATCTTCAACCACAAAGGTAGGGCCAGGGAGAGAGCCGTGGACCTGCTGTTCGGTGTTCTCTGGATCAGTCGCACTGTCAGTGCCTTTTCACTGGCTCCCTGGACGTTTTTGATCCATCAAGAGCTGAGTGGAAATGAGGATTTCAGCTGATATTTAGAAATAATAAGTGACTTCCTCCTTTCCTGAGGTGGTAGTATAATGTGATGTGACATCAGCTTGGAAGAGAAGAAAGGGCTACTTTGGGGGGAACCAGTGTCATTCATACATGGAGAAGAAAGAGAAGGTGTGCAGAAAATGGGTAGGGGAAATGCCAGGTAGGGAAGGCGGGAGCGTGTTCGGCTCTCTTGAATAAGGTTCTCACGTCATGGGTTCTCTCTCTCTCTCTCTCTCTCTCTCTCTCTCTCTTAATTTTTATTTTTTATTATTATTTATTATTATTATTTTTTTTTTTTTTTTTTTTTTTTTTTTTTTTTTTTTTTTTTTTTTTTTTTTTTTTTTTTTTTTTTTTTTTTGGTGGTAGTTTCTTTTGTTAGCATTAAATTCTTGGAAATGAAGTATGCAGGCCTAAGAGTTCAACCACTCTGTTTTTATAGTTTTTGAGAAAACCGTCTCGGGATGTCCCGGACTCCACAGTTGGGCCCATGGAAGGGGCATGGAGTGGGGCCCTGAGAGGTGAGGCCCAGCGGGCAGCGCAGGGTACGGCGCTTTGGGAAGAAGTGCTTTTAACCAGCAGCAGAGCATTTGGGGGAAGAAGCCAGCGCTTGGCTTTCTCAGGTGACTCCTTAATAAGATGATTGGAGCAGGACAACAATGGGCTCCCACAGAGTTTGTAGATCTTTGTCCTGAATGCCTCACCATGGCAGCCATAAAACAGATGCGGCTCCGAGCCCCTGACGTGTGCTCACCCAGGTGGAGTGCACTGCTGGTGTAAAGTGCGCTGGAGTTTTGCGTGACAAGTAGCGTGTCCTTACTCTACATGTCAAAAGGACTTTACTTTATAGAGTGGGCTGAGTGTATCATTAAATTGCCTGTTTCACGGGCTGAGGGGATAACTCACAGGTAGGGCACTTACCTAGGTTCTATCCCTAGCACCATGAAAAAAATACTTATTTTTACTTTTTCATATGGCTACTAGAAAATTTGGGTGCACGTGTACAGGCTGTGTTACATTTTCGTTGCATAGTGCTGGCTTAATCGCCCGTCTTACTGCAGTGCTGCTTGAACCTTTAAGCCCTTTAAAGAAACACTGGTCTGCCACTTCTGCAGAAGTGCAGGGCAGGTCGGCCTTGCACCCTTGAGCTGCTCTGTGTCATAGTCTTTTCTTGCGGTACTTGCAGGTGGGCCATTCTTCCAAATTTGGAGTATGCTCTTTGTTTTCCCTTCCTGAGAGAACATCTCTGTAGTCTACCGTATTCAGTTTCTTTTTTGTTAATTTTAGAACATTCTAGTGACTTTCATCACTTGCCCTTGACGCCCTCCTCATGTTGATGGTGACACAGTCTGGAACTGTCCCCCAGCTGCGTGTTAAGTCATCCCTGGAGCTAAATACAGCCACATGGGATGCAGCTACTGATTAGCTCACCTCATTAATTACAGGTCCAGCCAGGCTCCGGATCCCTGGAAGCCTAAATATGAACTTACTGTCACCTCAGGGAGAAACAGGAAGAATGAGACTCATTCTCCTGGGATCTGTTGAGAAAGGCAGAGAATTTTCAGATTTTGGCCCAGTGCCGAGGGGTCCAGTTTCTTTTCTGGCAGACTTGTCAAGAGTGTCCAGTGCAACGTCGGACTTCCCATGACACAGGCTTGAGTTCAGATAGAGCTCCACGCTGAGTTGGCTCGGTTTAACCTCCTGCCGCAGCACCTGATGCTGCGTAATATATTTTAAATCCTTGACTTTGAGTAGAAAATAAAGTACAACTCTTTTCCTCAAGTCATCCCAGCCTCCTAAGGAAGTTGATAAACTTGACTTGCTACAAATAACCCTTGTTCTGAAAGACTTCCTTTTGTGTGAGCCTTCCCGTGGTGTGTTCTTACTTCCTGGTGTTTATAATTGCAGGCTAGTGAAGGGGAAAAGAACTATGTATTTACCACACTTGACTTTGTCCTGAAAAGTTCTGATGGAGGTTGGATTTGTGTGCACCATTTTGTTTCTGTCTCTAACTTCTGTGATGTTCTAGCATCTGAAAAATCACTCTCCGTCCTTCACAGTCATACTCTGTCCCTCACAAACTGCATCTGTACCAAAAGGGTTTTTCCAGTGAGCTCGCTCTGCTATGAACAGCTGTCAGTCTGAAAGTTCCTCTCCAGACAGCCTTTGTAGACAGCCAGCCTTGGGTTTGACAGTGCTCTGGTCCCGCTCTGACTGCCATTCTTTTATCTCGTAGCAATTTAGTCACAAGTTCAGCAGACACTGAGCATACTAAAATAGAATAAGAATCCAGCAAGCCCTTGTGCTCAATCAGTCTTATTTGTGTCTGTGGTTTTTGCTGTCTGTCTGCCATGACCTCAGAATCCAGGGCTAGGCCTGGGCTTGGAGATTTGTGTCTGAACCTTGGAAGTGCCTGTAGGACAGCTCACACAGGGAGCCGTCCGTCTCCTCACACTCCCTTGGGGTGAAGCTTCTGCTTACTGTGGAAATAGATGTCAGATAATCCCCTCTAATCTCCAGTAAATCCAAGTGACTCCCACTGTCTCAGCTCAACAAACTTTTTTCTGTTTACTTATTCTTGGTCACAGAAAGTAAATGTGAATATCAGAAATGTTTGTATTTCCAGCGAGGCCAATTCTAAACATCCCCTGTTTAGAATGCTACCCCTCGTCTATGTTGTCAGTCTTCTCTGTCCTCGTAGCCAAGAGCTGCCCTACACGATGGCCTTGGAGCATTCAGCTACATGCTGGGCACTTGATGGCAGCAGTGCCCAGGCAGAGGTGGCTGGAAATGGAAATAGGCTGTGCAACACAGAGTTGTCTGTGTCACCAGCTTTCCACGTGGTGCATTTCTGCAGGGCAACGTGTGAGTCTTCAGGCTCTGCTAGCTTTTCTGCCTGTCAGATGAAAATCTGTCACCAGTCACGGGTGGAGGTCCTTCCATCTGGTCCACTGGCTCACTATGTCCAGAAAACTGCATGTGTCCCCACACTGCCCATTTTTGTCCTGCCTGCTGCCGTGGCCCAAGACTAGACAGTGGCTTTGGGGAGAAATTGAATTTGAAGGGTCACTCTTACCCTTGCACAGCTGTGTCTTGCCAAAATACAGCTTTAAGAGAAGAGGTATGGGCCAGGCATGGTGGTGCACATTCTGAGAGACTGAGGCAAGAGAATCATGTATTCAAGACCTACCTAGGTAAATTAATGACTCACCAAGAACCTGTCTCAAAAAAATTTTTTTAAAGGGCTGAGGTTGAAGCTTAGCACACAAAACCTTGGGTTTTGTTCCCTGAAACAGGGGCATGGGCTGGTCAGGGTGCATCGTGACTGACACTTATGGAAGGAATGCAGGGTGTGTGGGTGCACTTTCCTTAAGGAGCCTGAGTTCTGACTGTGTCCCTGTCGGGGGAGTCTTTGCAACCCTGGGGTAGGGCTGGGTGCGTGTGGCTGGGCCCCAGGGGCCTTGACAGCTCTAAGTGTGTATTTCTTAGAAGGGCTTTCTCAGGGAAGGCCGATTGAGAACTTTCAGCTCTTCTTATGCATCCCATAGGGATGTAGCAGGGGTTTATTTTTGCTACTACTTTTTTGTGTTTGGAAAAAAAATACCCACTTAGAAAAATCAGCCTTCCCCTCTCTAAGATTTGTTTATATTTACAAAGTTCAGAACCTGCATTTGATTTGGAAGGAGGTAAAAGAATACTTATTTGTAGTGAATGAGAAGAACAAAAGCATGGGAAAGAACCTCCTCCTTACTTGGTGCCCTGAGCCTTGGAACCCAGGACCTGTACCTCAGCGCCCTGCATTTTACTGTGAAGCAAGCACCAAAAACAGTCCTCTCTGGTCCTCACCTCACAGTGGGCACGTCTGAATCGGTTCTCCACGTGTTCGTCAGATACGTGACCAATGCACTGTGGCTCTTGTCACTGCCTGCTACATCTTTTAAAGTGTGGTAAACTACATATAACATAAAATTTTCCTTCTTACCCGTCTTTAAGTGCACAGTTCAGTAGCATTCCGTATGGTCCCAGTCCCATTCTCCCTTCTGCCTTCTCCCGGCAGCCACCTCCACTTTCTGTGAGTTTGAGTGCTCTAGTTCTTCACGTCAGTGGAATCCTGTGGTGCTTGTCTTTTTGTGACTGGCTCATTTCGTTTAGCATACTGTCTTCAGTGACTATCTATGTTCTGGTGTGTGTCGGGATTTCCCTGAGACTACATAATATCCCGTTGTATGTATATAGCACATTTTATTTATCCATGCGTTAGTTGACAGACACTTGGGTTGCTTCCACCTTCTGGTTATTATACATCAGTATGAACATGGATGTGCAGATGTCTCCTTGAGTCCCTGCTTTGAATTCTTTGGGGTGTACACCCTGAAGTGGGATGATTGTTTAACCATATGGAGCTGTGATCTGAACGTGTCCTTCCAAAATTAGTGTCAGAATCCAGTGTCCAATGCGTTGGTATCATGAGGCAGAGAATCTGGAACCTGGTTAGGTCATGAGGGGAAGGCTCTTGTGAACGGAATTGGCTCCTTTTTAGAAGGACCTTCAGGCGCCCTTTGTGTTCCTGTTATATGAGGACATGGGAGGTGTCGTCATTGTGGAACAGGCCCTCAGTAGACACTGCTGTCTCCATTGTTTGTAAATTAACTCCGTATTTTATGGCAAAAGGGATGGACCACAGCATATGGTAGTCATACCGTCAGTGTTATCTCAGTAATGTATTTTAAACATACTCTCTTTTCTCCATCTCCACCATTAGCTCTTGCTACCCAGTCTCCCAGCCTCTCTTGCTTGTGCTCATTGCACCTAAAACACAAATCCCATCATACACCTCTTGCTGAAATCTCTTCAGTGAGGTTCCAGTGGCCATAGTGTTGAGTCCTGTACAGCTCTCAAAGTTCCCTGGGGGAAGGATGGAGACAAGATGGAGAAATAAGGATAAAAGACAATATACAGACAGCGGAGGTCAGGCGGAGCCCTCTCTAGATGGAAGGAAAGGAACTGTTCAACCACCACAATGGGTTTGTGTTTACATTTAGAAAATTGATTTCAGGTGAAACTCCTTTGCTAACAATTCGCTTGCCTCTCACACCCCATGTTCTCCGGGCTGGAACCCCTGTTGGCCTGGGGCGCTCCATGCCCTCAGGGCATTCCTTAGGCACTCTGTGCTCTTGGCTGGACCACTAGCTCAGCAGCTCCCACACAGAATAAAAGCCAGTTTCCTAACATCCTACGAGGCCTCTCGCCTCATGCATGCACAAGTGCATACATGCCTGTACATACAGAAGCATGTGCGCACACACACACACACACACACACACACACACACACACTTTCCTTGGTATGATGCATCACATAATAGAAGAGGGGTTTTTTCCTCCTCACTCACCTCTATCTGATCCTCCCTGAACCATCTCACTAAATACATGAAAAATGAAAAATTCTAAAGGAAAGAAATTAAATTTATTCAACGAGTCAGTGGTAGTGAGTGGAGAACAGAATAAATCTTGATCTAGTTAACAAGTGTGGCAACCCAAAGGCTAACATCAGGGTAACCTACAACAGTCTCAACGTAAGGAACACCAGGAACCACTAAAGACCTATAGGAACTCACTGCAAGTACTTTATGCAGCTTTTTAAGGGGAATGATGGCTTCAGGTGTCATGCTAACCTCATACCTGTGACAGAGAAACTACAAATAAATGCAAAGATTGATGAAGGAGCAGAGAGCCTCCTCATAAAGCCAGCTCTGACAGACAACAGTAAACGGGACGTGGACACTTCACGGCGGGTCACAGAGGGGAGCTTACACGGGGCCCTGTAGAGGGCCAAATGCGGTTCATTTGTAATTGTGTTTGTCTAGTTTAGCACTATTTTAAACTTTATACACTGTAGATTTATTTACAGGAGCCTTTGCTCAAAATCCAAAGAAATACACACTGTTTTCACCAGGGGCTACTCTCAGAATTATTGATAATTTCTTTTTTTGTTGTTGTTTTGTGTTTTTTTTCGGCACCAGGGATTGAACTCACAACCTCGCGCCTGTCAGACAGGCGCTTAAGTCACTGAGCCAAACTCCCGGCCCTGGTTTTTTGAGGCAGGGTCACACTGTGTAGCTCAGGCCGGCCTTGCACTTGCGTTGTAGCCCAAGCCAGCCTCGAACTCAACGCTCCTCCTACCTCAGCCTCCTGAGTGCTGGGATTAAAGGCATGTGCTACCACACCCGGCTTATTGGTGATTTCTTAAAACAAATGAATGAGCTTAGGCCCCATACCTGAAGGTTAGAAGATCCATGTCTGCGTCTAATGGGTCACCACTATGTGAATATAAAGTAAGGGTATGTTTTATTAAGGCAGAATTACAGTGCACTTGAGACCCTGTTGTCCTCCTTCCAGGTTGTTTCTCTCACCTCACCCCTTTTTGCAGCCTCTCTGGGCCCCGTGAAATCATGGCTCTGCCTGGCTGCTGATCTCCTCTCCTTCAGCCCTCCCTGACCCTTAGGCCAGCACTTAGCACCTGTGTTCCCCTCACCCCCGTGTTGGACAGGACATTCACAGTGATATGCAGAGTGTGGAGGGGAGGGCTCAGAAGGTCACAGGTGTGTCCAGGTCGGGAAGCCACTCCCAGGCCTCACCTCCGCTGTCCCAGCCAGGCCCCTGCAGAGAGTACCAGACTGCCTCGCTCACATGCAAACCACCCTCTGGCTTCTCGGGCAGCATTAGCCTGCGTCAGCACAGTACAGCTGACAAGAGTACTGCCACCCCTACTTGCAGGGTGGTGCTCACCTCAGGACTGACAGGTCAGGAAGGAGGTGTCTGGCATCAGTGATTTGTTAGAGTCAGGGTTATTGAATCTGAAGTGACATGTGGTCTGTCCACACTGAGCCATGGATGCCAGGCCTGGGTCCCATTTTGGGTTTGTACCACATACCTGACTTCTCAAGCTTCTGCATCCCGGGAAAAGCCTCGCAAACAAGGACATCACTTGGCCAGCTACGCCCATCCCCTACCCAGCCTGGCAGAGATGAAGGTACTTCTTTCTGTATCTCTCTAAAAGTTTCAGTGACCGAACCTGGAGCTTCCAGTCTGAGGCCGCTAGATTTCTGCAAGTATATTTGAGATGACTTGGTTTGTATTTGCTCACCTCAGATGTCTTTCCCAGATCATGAAATGATCTGCCCAAATGTGAATCTGAATCCCCTGAAACTGCTTATGACTTTTAAATGACCTAATAGTTTTTGAGAAATGGAAGGTGTATTGAAAAAAGTTTTAGTGACATACAGAGTTTAGTTGAGTACATTGTGATTGTGGTATATTTAGACATTTGCTTCATGCCAAATTGCCACTGTTAAAGGAAAACACACCCCAGGCAACTAATGCATAGACATTTCAGACCCATATCTGCCCACATATTCTTAAAAATACATATAATAGAACATCTATCTGCAGTTTTTAAATTAGCTTGGAAAAGAGCAGTTTTATTCTGTTTGAACAGCTGCTAGTATAAATCCCTGTGGGAAGAAAAACTGAGGAATATGGAGTTGCACCAAGAATTGAAAACAAAGGCATTGTCCATCCCCTGAGCCCTGTGCCTCCGAGACTGAGCCATCAGTCCCAGCCCTGTGATTAGAGAGCGTTCTCTGTGGGGGATGTAATTATGGAGCCACATGGTGGCCATTATCCTGCTGAATACTTCATGTGTGAGGTATTTCCACATTCCACCTTTACATTAAAGTATTTATTAAATGAGAGAAAAGCATGAGCAGATATTGACACTGTTCATGTTAGATCACCACAAAATTATATATATGGCAAAGCCATAAACAGTGGGTGAGAACATATCTTCCCACGCTTGCTCTCCCAGCCGTGGCGCTGAGTTGGGAAGCAGTGGGCGCGTGAGGAGCCTGCCGGGGGGCCGGAGCCACCCTATAGGTGCACGACGTGGGCCATCCTGCCTTGCATGCCCTGCCTCATTTTCACATCTCATAGATTAGCCTGTGCTGTTTACTAGACAAACCAGGGATTCCTCTTTAAATTTATTTTCTTTAATTAGTATTTGTAGAAGCTGTGAAATATTACAAAAACACGGTATGTTTGGTAAGATGTGGTTCCCGAGTCCATGTGTCATCTTTCCCCAGGTCTTTTGAAGTGAATAAATGCTATCTGGGGAGAGAAACAGCTGTGTTTCCCTCGGGGCAGGTTTGTGGCTGCTTTCTGATGAAGATCGACAGATGATGGTTCTGAGGGCTCCAGGTAAACAGCAGCCAAGCGCGGTTGAGGAGCCGGCTCCAGCCAGCTACAGCGTGGCTTGGCTTTTGTCGCTGCCTTTCTCTGTTAGGGAAGCGTGAGATGAGTTTTACGGTTACGTTCCTAGAGCTCACTTTCCCATAAACAGAATTTGGATAAACTGGCTATAGATCCAGAGAGTTGAACTGAAAATGCAAGAAGGAAAAGTGACTCTGGCCATTTCTGGGGCAGTGGGCCTTACAAGTCATGTCCTTAAGCAAATCTGATGGACTCTCTGAGACCTAGTCCCAGGAAAAGCTCATAGGCACAGATTTTCACAGACTGAGACCCCACTCACATTCAGAAGAGAAAAACCAAATTTTAAGACTTCTTTTTCCACATGGCTCAAAAACAAAACATGAAAAAGTTTAAACTTAGAAGTCTTATGCTCCTAATCCCATATATCAGTATAGATCAACCATTTTTCCTACTTGTAATTTGTTCCAATGTTTTATTAAGCCAGTACAAACAAATGAGTATGTATTCTTTTCTCTCCCCCATACTGCCTTTTCTTTTTTTTTTTTTTTTGCCCTGACTTTTATCGCTTTGGTCCATATCAACACATAGAGACCTGTCTCCGTCCTGTTTATGAATGTGTCATACTCCATGTCTGCATGAAGCCCAGTTTCTTAAGCAGCACACCACGTAAGAACACTTGGGTTGTTTCCAGCTGGTTAACAGTCCTAAACAGTGCTGTCATGGGTAACTTTGCACATGTGTCATTTGGCTCATGTGCAGGCATATCTAGAAAATGGAATTCTAGAATTGAAGGGTTAAAGAGAAAATGAACTTGCAGAAACATCACCTAGTCATAAACTACCTGGACCACTAAAAATCACAAATCATCTGTGTGCTACTATTTGCCTTAATATGTATTTCTTATTTTGAAAAGAGCCATGATATTCAAATTGTACTAATAAATTCGTTGAACTGTCCACTTAGAAAAATTATCCCCTTCTAATGGGTCACCCTTTAAAATCATTTACATAAATTAAATCACGAGTCTCTGTGACTTTTCTGTGAGATATAGTTGTCAAGGACATTTCCCTGTAGAACAGGGATATTCAACAAAATTCGTATTAATAATACCTCTCCAACCTTTTTGCATTTTTGTTATAGATTTAGTCAAAGATGTGCAATTGAGTTCTCCACCAAAAGGAAGTGGCAGTGGTTTCCAGAGAAAAAATAACACTTCTTCTCTGTGTGTGTATGAAACTAGCCTCGGTGGTACACTGTTTTGCCTTCTATCCAAGTTGCTTGTGAATCCAAACCACTTGGTCACCAGTGAGGAATCCATCCGTGCGTCCTGCGGCTCTGCAGTCTCTGTGTGACCCACTTTGTGAATGGAGCCAAGTTTCTCAAGCAGTGCACTGCTAAATTTTTTGAAGGACTCCACTTCCTCTCACTAACATTCCACAATAAATTTTGAAAAGTACAATTTAAAACCCCCCTCCTTCTAATCGACATCCTTCTTCACCAGCACTGTTGAAGGAGTCGGGTTTGGAAGGGGTGGAAGAGGCTGGCTGGAGGGCGAGGCTGACCTCTGAGCCGTCTCCTGGTCTCTTTCAGGTGGGCTGTGCCCATGCAGGCTGCACTAGGCCTCCAGATCCCTCCAGGTCACCGCCTGGAGAGTCACACAGCACTATCTTCAGGTGCTTAGCGTTTCCAAAGCTTCAGCCAAGCATAGGACAGGCGTGTGGGTGTTTATTGCTGAAAGGCCTTTCAGACATTTGAGGGAATAGGAAATAGGCTTGTTTTTCTTGCCTGCAGTGCAAGGCAGCTTTGCAACTCTATTATTTTCAGTTGTCAGGGAAGGTAGCCCTGTGTATTTGACTGCATCCTTTCCCTTCCCCACTTTTTTTCATGAGTCTTTAGAACTTTAAATATTCCAAAAGGAAAGAACACAAAATTTCTGTGCTTAGGTAATTTCTTAATGGCTCAAAAATAATTAGACCATTTCAGCCCTGGCTTGGGGAGCAAATTGTGGTTAGATGGAAGGGGAGGGGTGTGGGAGCTCAGCTTCGCCAAGCTGCCATAATAGGAGTCCACGGACCCGAGACTCAGACGGCATAGATTTACTCTCCCACGGCTTTGGAGGCCAGAGGTCTGAGACAAGGAAGGGGTCGGCAGGGTTGGTTAGTTGTCTCTGGCATTTTTGTGTCCAGATTTTCTCTTATGAGGAAACCCGTTAGATTGTACCTATTCTGAGAGCCTTGCTCTAATCACCCCTTTAAAGACTATCTCCAGATTCGGTTACATGTTGAGGTGCCAGAGTTTCCAGTTTCAGTGTAAGGATTTGGGGGATACACCTTTCAGCCCAGCAGAAGGCTCTGTTGTAGCCTTAGAAAGTCAGTGGTAACAACGGAGGGAGTGGCTGGGACCTGCATCAAGCCATGCCCTGTGCTGCTGTTTCTCTACATCTCAAGGCTACCCCCAAGGGGAGGGCGGGACTGTAATCATCCCGATTTTATGAGAAGAAAATGGAAATGTAGAAAAAGTAACTACAGCAGGCAACTGAAGCCCCCCAAGGCCACCATCATTTGTGGAAGAGCTGATCCAGAAGCTTGCATCTGAGGCCCTGTCTGTAGCTTAGTATATTCCTGAGAAGCTGTGCCCTTCTCCACAAAAAGAATCTGTTTTCAGCCCTCTGATTCAGATTATGATATGATAATGCCAAATGCCTTCCACTGCCTGATAATCTCCTTTTCTTCTGCTTGGACCACTTCTCTCTCCTCCTCTTCCAGGTAGTCACAAAACTTTACTCACAGAGCCTTATGGTGAGCATGTGAATAGAAGAAAGTATCACAAATAAAACCCAATTTTTTTTCTGCATTAGTCTGTAACCCTTTTGCAGGAATAAGAGCTCCACAGCCCTCCTCTCCCCTTCTTCCCAAAATGAAAATCAAGTGTTTGGTCTCCCTAGCTCCACCTTGAAAGAGCTGAAGAATTCAGCGTCCTCTCAGGTCCTTGTCCTGTCCCCCTTGAATGTGTGACCTACATCTCTTACTCTCTGAAGTTTAACACAATTGGGATTGCAAAAGCACACATTGACTGTCAAAGGTTAGCTACACTGCTCTGATTTTCTAAACACTACAGTTTTTGTCAGTTCTGTTTTAGAGAACATAGTTTATAAGGTTATTCTGTCATATTGTAATCTGAAAATAGTGCACAATGCTGATGCAAACAGAGAATGTCATAGTGAGTTAAAGTAAAATGGAAAAAAAGAAGTATTTGAAAGTTTGTTTTGTTAAAGAAAGAAAAACTCACATCGTTTTTGAAAAGATGGTAAATAAAGCAATGAAAAAGAGCCTATCGGCTTTTGGCACCAAAATGAAGTGTTTGAATGCCTCGATAAAAGGTGCTTTTGTGGGTTGACAACTGTGCAAAAGCAGCAGGAACCCTTGCGCTGAATGGAGCCCTAAGAAGCAAGGGTGTCGTCATCCGTCCCCCCAGAGCAGGAGGTATTATCTGTGGGATAAGGAAACCGGAGAGCACTTCCTGGGAACAGGAGTATCTTTGTGCGTGGAACCTGAGAGACTCCGTCTCAGGCCCCAGCTGCGCCTGAGGCCAGCACTGTAGGCAGATTGTGCAGAGCGGAAACGCACAGGGGAGAGGAGAGGGCCGCGGAGGTGGGGCGAGAACGGTCCCGATTGGTCCGTTAGTAAAGCGGCAGCGTGCTGTTTCAGGGGCCCAGGGCCCACGCGCCAGGACTGCGTGTGCCTTTCATTTTCAGATGCTGTTTGAGGACTACCTTGAAAAAGGAATTAATAACGTCTTCAAGTATCAAAGTGCTGCTAATTTTTTGGAGGAGATTGTAAATTATAATCCTAAAGTGTTATTCATGCTCTGCTCTTAGGAATTTAGCAGATGCTATTTTGTGTGTCTCATTTTTTGCTTTTGATCCTACATTAATTACCTAATCCTGCCTAATCAAGAATAACTGCCTACATTAACCACCTAATTAAGAATATATATTTCTTCTGCATGATAATAGCAATAGAAGGCTTCAGATCCTTTGGCTCACCGTAATTTTAGAATATTTCTCGTCTTCATTTTAAAAGCACCATTTGTAAATTAACCCATTTTACTCCTTTTATTTTGACACCTCTTTAGAAAAAGTAGTCTGCATTTAGTGACAGACACCTGGATACTGAAGTCCCAATTTTAAGTATTTAAGGAATAATTACCACAATGGAAGTCTTTTTTAACAAAGTGAATGGGGGCCATTAACTTTGACCATAACAGTAAATAGTTTCTTTCTGACCAATCTAAATAAAAACACTTTTATTTTCATGAAATAAGATTGTCGATTGTAATTTTGCTCCACAAATATGTAGAAAAATACTGGTTTTGTGTTCCTTCAGTCTGATTTTTTAAAAATGATTTATAGATCCCTTTAGTTATGGATCCTTAATCTGTGTTACATGTTCCCTTTTCCACAAAACCTTCTTTGACTTTGCCTGCTGCTTTCCGTCACCTTTTCATGCTCTAAATGTCTCTCGCTGCACTTTGTCCCCTCGCCCAGCTGCAGCGTCTCACATGACCACGGCAGGACAATCAGCGCAAACCCTGACCCTGGGCTGCGAACTCTTCTCTGGTCCTTATTGTGGGTTTTACTTCATGTCCGCTTCCTGGCTTGGTTTGCAATCTAGGATCCACCTCAGATTTCATTTCCTCCAATCTGGGGTAGATTCTCATTCTTTATTTTTCTTTTATGACCCTGAAACTTCCAAGGCATGCCAGTGCTTTATGGTGTAAGATGGCCCCTAATTTGAAGTTATTTCATGTCTTATAATTAAACTTATCTTACACATTTTCAGCAAGGCCAGCACGGAAGCAGTTGTGCCCTTAGTGGTCAGGTTAGAAAGTCCTGATGGGTCCTAGTGTGTCTTCTTGCTGGGGTGCTGACCTTTGGTTAAAATAATGACAGCAGTATTTCTCCCACTATGAAGTTACTGTGTCTCTCTTTGTAGTTATAAATGCCTATGAAGAGATTTTTTTTCTTTATTTTATTGGTACACTTTAGATATACATAATAACATATATCATAGGGTATTTGTACTTGTACATGATATATCTTGCTTCCTCTTAACGAAATATTTTTATAAACTATACAGATACTCTCTTTCTCATCAAACTTTTCACTACTTATTTTGGTATCCATGAATACTTCCTGTCTGCAGGATTATTATTGTAATTCTGGCTAATGAGATTTGTTTTTATCATTCCTTCTAAAATTACCAGTTGAACTTCTTCTGTAATTGCTGTCCCTATGCCTCATTTATATTCATTCATTGGTTGAGTTATTGTTTATATCAGTTGGAATCACACTCATTTATTTTATTTGGTGTGGCATAATCCAGTACTGCCCCTGCTCCCGCCTGCCGCGTTGTTCTAGTTTTGGCCATTAGCAGCTCCTTCTGTTCACTTTCAACATGGCCTCTGTAGCGGTCAGGGATTACAAGGAAAACAATTTGATACAGGACACATACTTTATGGTATTATTTTATAATGGTCACCCAAAGAGTCAAACACAGAAAGTGCAGGAAATCTGTCCACACAATAAAGACACCAAAGAATCCAGCTGAGGGCCCAGATCCCATGGCAACGTCCTGCATGAGTCCAGCTGAAAACTTAGAGCCCATGACAGTGTGTCATGCAAGTCTGTTTCATGGATCTGCACTGGAAAGCCCCAAAAGTCAGCAGTGGAAGCTTGAAAGTCTATGCCAGCCAGGCGTGGTGGTGCTCACCTGTAATCCCAGCACTTAGGAGGCCGAGGCAGGAGGATCACTGTGAGTTTGAGACCAGCCTGGGCTACATAGTGATCTCAAGGCCAGCCTGAACTGCATAGCGAGACCCTGTATCAAAAAGATAAAAAAAAAAAAAAAAAGAAAGAAAGAAAGACTTTGCCAGTGGGATGAAGGATCTGCACTAGCAGGTTGAGGGTTCTGCACTGGAGCCAGGAAGCGATGCTCAAAGTAAGGACCAGAGCTCCCCAGAGAAGTTCCATAGCCATCCTCCGCGACAGTGAGGTCCCGAGCTCCTCTGACGATGAGAACAGCCAAGTTCATATCGGGAAGCCAGTATGACAAGCTTCTCCTGGAAATTGAACAGCACACATCTTCCCCTCCGGAGCTAGAACATGATGCTTAAAGGACCAGAGCTCCCCCAAAGTGAAACGCAGCCATTCTTAGTGACAACACAGTGCCGAGCTCCTCTGACAATGAGAACAGCTTGAGTTCATGTCAGGAAAGAAGCCCGACAAGCTCCTCTAGGGGAACCCACGGCAACAGAACCAACAACGACATACTTCTTCCCCTCCAGTTCTCCTTTTTATGTTGGCAGCAATCCTCAAATGGGCCATCCACACTCAGCATCACGCTGATTCAACTCAGCTGGTAGTTACAAGTTCACCACTAGTTGTCAATCCACCACAACACCATCATTTCACAGACACCTCCTTATGTCAGGGAATCATTCATTTGTTCAAGAAGCACTCATGCTTCCTTTTATTAGAGTTGGGTTTTAGAAACTAAGATCTGGATGATGGGGTATGTTGGGGCTATCTGGTGTTTAGGGCTATGTAGTGCTGTGACTTTAGGACCTCTCCTCAGATACATGTTTACTAACCCGCATGTGCACTAACGTCTAGTCTGTCTCCTGCCTTTCTCAGGCCTTCCATCCTTGCCTCCATCTCTTTGTGTGTGTGTGTGTGTGTGTGTACCATACTGAAGCCTCCAGCTGTAATCCCCCAACAAAAGGTTAATTCTAGCCAGGCGTAGTGGCACACACCTCTAATCCCAGCACTCAGGAGGCTGAGGCAGGAGGATCATTGTGAGTTCAAAACCAATCTGGGCTACAAAGTGAGTTCAAGGCCAGCCTGAACTGCATAGTGAGATCTGTCTCAAAAAATGGGTCCAGGGATTTAGCTTAGTGGCTTAAGCGCCTACCTGGCAGGTGCCGAGTTGTGAGTTTGATCCCCAGTACCAAAAAAAAAAAAAAAAAAAAAGGTTAATTCTAACCGTCTTCCTTTCCTTGTTTCTAACCTTTTTGTTACACAGTAAGATAACCTGGTTCTCATTATCCAAAGTAGGCCTATTTGTTCAATCCTGTCTTAAAATCCCTCTTTTTTTCTCTGTTTGAATATTTCTTCACTAATTGTTGACAGTTTTTTTTTTGTGTGTTTGGTTTTCATTATAAAAGCAAATGCCTTTTCCCAGTGTTAGTTTGCTTGGTTTGTTTCTTCCCACCCACTTCAGTGTGATTCTGGTTTTTGGCGAGGTTCATTTGTTACTGTGTACACCCACCTCACCTCCCTCATTAGCTTGTTAGGTCCATAACAGAGTACCACAGTCTGGGTGATCTGTTCATTTTTTCACAGAAAATTTATTTTCTGGAGGCTAAAAGCTAAGATCAAAGTATTGACAGGGTTGATTTCTTCAGAGTTTCTTCTGAGACCTTTGCTGGATTTTATATGTGGTTGCCTTTCCTCTGTGCATGTCCTTGTCCTCATCTCTTCTTACAAGGTCAGCAGTCATCTTGCGTTTGCACACACCCTGATGACTCTATTGCAACCTAGTTAACACTTTAAAGACCCTGCCTGTCAACCGTCAACACTGTGACACACTGGTGGAGTTTAAGACTTCAGTGTATGAATTTGGGAAGGCACAATTCAGCCCATAACTCCCAAATCCTGGTTGGTTTCCATTGTTTATTTTGAGGGATATGTGAAATAGAACCACGATTCTGAGATTTTCTTAGTACATATGTTTCTTTCTTTCTTTCTTTTTTTTTTTTTTTTTGGTACCAGGAATCGAATGCAGGACTTCATGCTTGCCAGGCAGGCACCTTGCCATTGAACAATATCCCTGGCTGTACATGTGTTTCTTAACGTGCAATGGGTTTGTGTTCCAATAAGCTTGTCATAAATTTAAAATATTCTAAGTTGAAACTTGATGCGATACATCCGGCCTTCTGACATCACAGCTCAGCCTCGCCTGCCTTCACCTGCTCAGACACCTCCATTAGCACACCTAACACAATGGCTGAATATTTTGTGTAATTTATTGAACTGAAAGCAAAACACCATCCTAGCATCATAAAAATCGTAAGTTGAGCCATCATTAAGTCAGGCACCATCTGTAGTTTTACCATTTATTTATTTCTTCCCAACATCCCTTGCCTTTGGTCCTCATAAGCAAACATTATGTCCTAACAACACTAAGACTGTGAATCTTCTTTATTCTTTGTGACATTTTAAATTATATACTCAGCCATCAAATTAAAATGTCAAAAACATATCGAAAATGCACAAACACAAAAAAACCAGACTTTTTAGTTTCCTTCCCACACTCAACTTTTTAATCTCTATATCATATATTCCTTTGGCTGTCAAGTACCTAAAATGTTTGTCTTTAACCTCATTTAGTCAGTTTTCACTTCTGTCTTCTTTGCGAAACTCAAAACAGCGTCTGTTCTAGCCCACTACTCCACACCATTCCACTCCTTTCCTATGTCCTGGTCACCTAAAATCCAAACTGTTGTCACCATTTCCTGCTCACATTCCTGACTTGTTACTGTTCTCATACTGCAGGGAGACTCACTGAATACACAGAATGATCATGGGCTCTGAGCTTTTACTTCTTTCTGCCTGTTCTCAGGCCTCTCAAGAGCTTCATCTTCTAAAACTTCCTCACGATCAGCTCATGTTCCCCACCTTGTTCTGATCCGCTTCTCCTTCCCACAGCTGTAGTTTCTACTGAGCTTTTCATGGGTAGTAGCCATCTGCTGAAGGTACTTACTTCTGGGTCCTGAACTGAGCCTGAGGACAGGTTCCTCATCCCCATGCACCTGAATAAGCTGGAAGCAGCCTCGCCTGCCTTGTTCACAGGGAGCTTTCACTGCCGTCGGAGTTTTAGCTGCTTTCCCCTTCCTTTCACTCTCCAACCTCTGCATTCCTACGAGTTCCATGTTTCCCTCGTGGGTCAGATGCTCACCCTTCATGGGAGGATCAGCGCATGTGTACAAGGCCCATGACACATGGAACCGTGCACAGCCCACACGTCCATGAAGTGGAGGCAGACAGGATGAGAAAAGCTCCCTGCCCCCTCAGCCCCTCGCTCCTCCCAGGCCACGTCTCTGACAGATGTGAACTTGAAATTTGGAGATATCCGTCACGGGAAAGTTTCCCATGCATCTTTAGCCAACATTGCTACACTCATTTTTAAGCCTCCTATTTCATATTTCATAGAGAATTTATATTACACATAAGGCAATTCATTTCTCTGACAGCTCTTTTTCTATTTTTTTAATTAATGGCCCTTGCTTGGCAGTCTGTATTTTTAGAAGGGAACAAAATAAACTATTTAATAAAGGTTGTAGTAAATGAAATGTTAGATGTCAATTAACTTGATTTCCTGTAGGTCATAGTTTTTTGTCAACACAAGAATTTTATTTACTTGGCAATAAAGTTTTCTTTTCTTGCATAAAAAGTGCTTTGTGCAGAATCGTGCCTCCCACTCGATCTGATCCTGATTTCAGTGTGCCATCTGGTCTATCACAGGCCCATTTAGAGGGAAAAACAACCTTGTGCTTTGCTTTGGGTCTTTTAAGAAGAATATGAGGCCTGTTGTGAGCACATAAATGCCAAATCCCCATTTGCGGTGGTCTGCTGGGAGAGGCCTTGCAGTATTCTGAGATCATTTTTTCTAGGTGCTGTGGATATATCATGCCTTTTTTTATAGTTGTTGTCTTAGGCTTGAGAAGAAACTGGCAGTTATGCTATTTTCACATTCTTTTTCCGTCCTTCGAGGTTTTGTTTTGTTTTTTGAGTTTTGGTTTGTGTGTGTGTGTGTGTGTGTTTTGTTGAGTTTTGGTTTGTTTTTTGGTCTTTTTGAGACAGGATCTTGCTCTGCAGTTCAGTCTGACCTTGAGCTCACTTTGTAGCCCAGGCTGGTCTCGAACTTGCAACAATCCTCCTGCCTCAGCCTCCTGAGTACTGGGATTACAGGCATGCACCACCATGCCTGGCTTTCCTCTGAGTTTTTAAAATTTACTTTACGAACAAATACAGGGAGGTAGAGAGAACTGAGGAAGTTTAAAAAAGAATTCCTGTTAGTAAAGCAATAAACAACATGAGTGAAAGGCTCGGTATAATTGACATGAATGTGGAGTGTACTCCTGGTGACTGCAGAGCAAGAAATAGGCCCCCAGGTCTGGTTCGAGAGTGCCATGGCGCGGGGGGGATTTGGGAGAAGCAGCACGGCACATGCTCGCTGCAGAGGTGGGAAAGGCCAGCTCGGCCTGCACGGCCAATGGCCTCCTCCGGCCACTGTGCTGCACAGACTACGGGGAGAACATGTGGAAACTCTCAAGTGTGGTAAGAATTTATATAGGCTAAGAGAAATATCCCATTTCCGAAAAAGACAAAAATGGGCTTTTTAAGATACGCTTTCTTTAAAATGCCTCACAAATCACATGTAAAGGTATTTATTTCACTTGTGTGGCTGCTTCCTGGAAGGAGGAATGAAGATGTGTTTTTAATAAGCAGGAGCTGGCATTGCAGCCCCGTGATGTAACCAGTTGGCTCTCAGGCCACATCACATTGCTTTTTTTATCAAGTCACGCCAGGAGGCCCTGTTTGTTGTACGTCGCAGAGAGGACCTCCCTCCAGATGCACACAAAGCCCCAGTCCGTGAGGCCGTTCAGAGAGCCTGGTGCAGGGAGGGCATCTGTCACTTCGCATTGCACTGAGTAAGGAAATTGCAGCTCTGGCTAGCGCAGGAGAAGAGAGACATCTGGTTTCCAGGGCGCCGTAAGAATTTCCTTGAGCTCCAATTAGAGTCAGTGTGGTAGAATGCAACGCACTGCGTCTGGATGTTCCCACACGTGAGAGCCAGCAGCGGCGAGGCAGCCTCGGGAGCCAGCAGAGTGAGACCAGAGGAGCTGCGGGCAATGGGCGGGCGCCGTCAGAGCTGCGTGGTCACCATCTGTGTGCCTGCCGTGCCCCCCGTCCCTGTCTGAGTCTGTTGAACCCTTCTCTGCTATTGCTGCCGAGTGGGTTGCTCTGACTGCTAGGTAGGGAGCGGCCGGCCCAGGGTTCTGGACAGCGAGCCTCAGATACACGCCTGCTCACCATGCCAAACGGAATTAAGCCAATTGACACGTTGGACTCGCTTTCCTCTGTTGGCTCAGCCTACTGCGGCAGCGGTCAGCCGGGCACCTGCAAGTACTGGATCCTTGACCTAGGTACACCAGCCTTCTAGCTGCTCAGCCTGCACCTCTTTCTCTGCCTGTTTCCTCTCAGGGAGTTGCTGGGATGATTGATGTGTTTCCTGCTCTGACACTGGCTGCCTTGTACAGGGCTGCAGGCTGCATGGGGGTGGTGTGGGGGGACCCATAGAACGGGATGAGAAACAGGACATAGTGCTCTACTCACTGTGAGGAGCTGCCAGGCATTTTTAAATATCTGGGTACTGTTTTGGTTATCAGTCTTTTTTTCCCCTCATAAATTGCATGTAAATATAAAGTACTTTCTGCTGCAAATTACCTTCTTAGGACTTTGGTTGGTTTTATGTCTGTTTTGGGTTTAACTCTGTGTGGGGTTTTCAGACCACTTGGGAAACAGGGCAGTGTCCAGGTGTTGGTGTTTAGATTCTGTGGTTCTTTCTCCTGAGAACTGTAGACATGTGTTAATGTAAAGTTAGATGCGGAAGCAGGGCTCTCCCAGCATCACCATTATATTTCAAGGGAGAGTGAATACTGGTTCTGGCTTCCTACACACAATCAGAGAAAAGAAAGGAAGACATGATTCCTTTAAAGGTCATTTGAAAAGTACTGTAGATGTTTGACTTTGAGAAGGCAGGAAAATACAGGTCGAGTGTGAGGGAAGAATTAGGTCTGCAGATCCCCACAGAACTCTGCCCTTCGATGTCACAGAGGTGGCCAGGTTTCCATCAGTGATGTTTGAATCTGTGCAGACCACGCAACCAACAATACAACTTTCTTACAGGCCAGCACCTGAAGAGTACCAGGGATGGTTTTTACTAGAGTTTCAGTCCTGGCCTCGTCACTTTCAATATTTGCCTTGACTTTAATGCAAACTGATCTCTGTATATGCACTTAGGAGTGGGCACCAAGACAGAGCCAGGGAGAGCTGATAAGACTTTCTGGGCTCTTGCAGTTCGTTGTGAGGTCTCTCAAGAAGGGTCGGTTGGGATGGAGGAGCCTACCAGAGGAAAGGGTGTATGAGAGTCAACGGGGGGCCAGGAGATGGGCATTATTCAGCATCTGGAGGGGAATTGGTGCCACTTACCTCTGTTTCATGAAATGACAGAAAAACAACAAAATTATCTGATTCATGGGACGTAAAAGGTCAGTGTTGGCTCTGTGAATATTGACTTTGTTGCTGTGAACAAAATCTTCAATCATATTTCTTGTATTTTTTTCCACAAAGCTATCAAAGCATTTTTTAAAAGCACTGATCATAATTTTTTATCATATTAATGTTAATTACATTGTTCAGAATGGGCCGTCTTAACAGATGGTGTATGAGCTAAGTAGGTCCATCAGGACACTGGACTTAAGAATCCTACAATGGAAGAATGAAAGGAGATGATGCATAGGTTCCATCCATTGAGAATAGTAACACATGCAGTGAAAAAAGTAATTGGAAATGTCAAGTCTGATCCAGTCTCAACTACCAGTGAGTGCTAGACTTTGTGTAATTACCTTCTATACTGAACAGTCTGGCTAAAGGGCAATGGACCTTAAGACACAGTATTCTTTCTGTAGAGGTAATTGTGAATCCTAGCAATATTTTAGTTCCTTCAGAATTCTTATGAAAGGATATTATTAAACTTGTTTTCTGAAATTCTGGAGGATAATTGTGCCATCATATTTTTGGTTTCTCAAGATAAATTGTTGTCCTGGTTATTCTCAAACTATTAGAAAACTCTTCTTCAAGTTCTCTCCACAGAGTTTTTAAGCTAACACAGATTGGAAAAGAAGTGGGTGACCCACAGATTTTCTGGGGGAAATTATCACTCCACAGTAAAGGACAGATGAAAGAAAGCAGAAATGCCCCCTCCCCTCCCGTTCCACCCAGGAAGAAGTAACTGTTCATCCCTTTCCAAATCTTCCAAGGCAGTTTCCTGAAAGTGTATTATATCAGAGTGATAGTTCAGTGTACTCTGATTCTATCTGATTATTGATTATGGGAAGATACATATGCATCAGGCTTGAAAAGGAAAAATGGATTCTTTGGATAGTATCCAAGAAATAAATCCAATTTCTGGATAGTATCCAAGAAATAAATCCCAAAGTAACTTTACACTCCTATCAGATCATTCAGAGCAATTGACCTGCAAGCAGTCTGGGGCTG
This sequence comes from Dasyprocta punctata, assembly GCA_004363535.1. NCBI lineage: Eukaryota > Metazoa > Chordata > Mammalia > Rodentia > Dasyproctidae > Dasyprocta > Dasyprocta punctata. The sequence continues at coordinate 111,721 of RJWM01000032.1, read as the reverse complement.
CATTTGCCGCTACACTATGAGCTTGCTGGCATATGAGTGGGTCATCTTCCTGTCTAAAAGTAACCTGGTCTGGCTTGGAGAAATCCATGTGGAATTCTGTTTCGTTTGCTGATGTTGCCATTCCCAGTAACTTACACAGGCAGGAGCCAGGAGAGTTTAAGCAGTTGTTAGGAAAAGAACTCGGGAGAAGACAAGGACAGAACTGTAAATATCTTTTAGGAGGATTCCAAAGGGAAAATCCAGTTATATTTTTAAGGCAGTGGAACCATTAAATTTGTTCTTACTCTGAAAGAATTGTGCCCTTTTATCAGTAAAGTTGGGTTTCCTTTGTGTCTGTTTCAGGTTTGCAGTTTTATTTATAACACTGAACAGATCCATAGTGAAGTCTTTTTGTTTTTCCCTTTTTTGCTTGGGAATGTGGATTCTCAACAATGCAGTTTTTGTTTTTATATAAAGAAAATATCCCAAAGATCAAATATTTTTGCTAAAATACAAAATATAAACCTGTTCTTAAAGTGTCTAAGTTCTAGAACATTAACTTGTACATTAACATCAATGTGTATGAAGATGTCAGTGCGTAAGCACTTGCATGTGAATACCACAAAAACAAAGAATTTCTCACAATATTATAATTTTTCAACTGTGAAGACTTTTGTTTTACAGAAGTTACTGTGCAGATTAAAGTCAGTCTCATTCCCCTTTGCCCTTTAAGTATCTTTAAATGAGCCTGAGTTTAAGATCTGATGTGCATTGTCGTGAGAATATTGTATGACTATAGAAGCCAGAACTCCAGTGCCCTGTCCCTTCCTTATTTTCCCCCAAACAGCAGTTTCTTCATCAGCCCCACCCCAAAAGGAAGAATACGCTTGCTGCTGTGGTTGTGGTAGCCTTCAAGATCCTCACTAGAGCCTAGGTGTTTTATTTTTCCTTAAGCAAACTGCACTTTATAAATTTTAATTTATTTCTACACTTTTATAGAAAAAAAGTTATATAATGAATATATAGCTATTTCCAACCACAATAAAACTAAAACTTTATTTAGTGTTATAACCTATAGCAGTAGTAGAAAATTTTGGAATACTAAATCTTTTAAGTTGATATTAAAAATCAACTGAAACCTCACCTCAGAGTGCCCTGGAATCCCAAGGCTGGGAGCTTTTGGACGAAAGGAACTTCCCTAGTTCTGAAATTGTGCCCCTCTCTGGATGGGAGCAGGCATCCTCCCTCTGGAGCTGCAGTCTTCTTTGCTGTGTGCTCTAAGTGCTTCTCGGCTGTGCTTAGGGAAACACAGATTTCTGGCTTTTCACTCTGAAGAATTTCCTCCAGGTGCTCCAGGTTGAGCCCTGGGGCGAGTCTTGTAAATGGTCTGCAGGGAGTGAGAGTATTGAGCTGTGGAATGCGTCCAGAGAGACATCCTCCATTTCCTCTTCCTGTCGACCAGGAATGGCAGGGGGGCCAGGCAGCCACAGCCCAGATGTTCCCATTAACTTTTTGTGGTTTTCACATAAAACCATACAAATGTGAGCCGAACACATCACACACAAGATCCCTCAGAAAGTATGTGCCAGTGGGACCACACCTGGGGATGGCACAGATGTGGAGCGGCAGAGGGGAAGGAGCACCCATGGGCAACCACTAATAACACTTAGACACGTTCTTTTCTGGTCTTTTTATATGTAAAATGATGTCTCTTTTATTGATACTTTTAATATCAATAAACAGATCATCTCAATTTCCCGTGTCCATTTTCTCAGATGCACAGTTGAACAAAGTTTCTGTCACTACGTCTTGCTAAAAGTTGGCTCTTCGTACTATAGTGAAAATGGACCTGTACCTGTCAGAGTGAAAGACTAGGTTTCCTTATGTCTGGAACACAGCCATTGCAGGGCTCCTGAGTCAGAACTCTCGGGTAACTTCACCTTTCTCTCTTATCTCTTACAACTGGTGGGTTATTCCAAGAAGTGACTGAGGGCCCAGAGGCATGTGAAATTGAACAAGTGACAGCAGTAGCAAAAGGGAATGTGCTGTGCGTTTTTGTGATGACGTAGGAACTAAAAATTGAGTGTTCTCTCCCCTTTGTCTCTCCCTACTAAAAGGAAGGACAGCCCACAGTGCCTGCCTCAGTCATTCTGCAGCCCGGTGCCTGCGCAGAGGCTGTGTGGTTACTTTCTGCAGATGCTTGTAGTGCCATTGTATCACAGGGGCACTAATCAGAGCCAAGGACAAGATCATACATTAATTGGTCTTCTAGCAGTGGCGCTCTTTTCATTCCCTTTGTTTCCAAGCTGGTTTTGTTTCTTCCTGGAATAACTCCAGGCCTCCCTCCCTCTTTCCCTCTCTCTGTTACCAGAGGTTTGGATACCGCCAAGAGTCCTCAACAGGATGACTTTTTGACCAGAGGTGTGGGAGATTCTTAGAAAGCTGCCTACTCCTGAGGTACCAGGGCCATGGAATATAGGTAGGGGTTTAACTGCCAGGTCAGGTGTGTGAGTAGCCCTAAAAGCAGGCCCTCCAACCCTCCTTTCTTACTGCTCGTTGACTTTGTTTAGTTTTAGTATGTGCTATCCTGGAAAAGTGGAGGCAGTCCTCAAGAATTTACCAAATGCGGTTTAAAAAAAAAATTCACTCATTAGTCGTTAAAGGGGAAAGGGGGAAAGGTGTTATAAAATCAAACTGAGTAAAGAGATGGGGTCACAGCCTTTCGCCCTTGGTGTGCTTAGGAGTGGACCGTGGTGTGCGAGTGTCCACACACGTGCTGGGCTTCTCGCCTTGGACTCATATTGGGTTCATATTTCAGACCTGGTTTTCTGCTCCGTCATTAGCTTTAGTTGGAGCAGAGCACCATTTTGCTTTTGTTAGAGTGTGAGCAAAATCCATTTGTAGAAGAAATTCCTAGTTGGTTAGGCTTTTTTTTTTTCCTTTGTCTTCAAAATAAACAACCAAGGATTCTAGATGTTTGCTTTGTGGTTTGGGAGAAAATCATCTGTTTCCTCATTGAACATAACTGTAACTCTCTCGGAGCTGTAGAGCATGTGGAGAGTGACGGTGCCAGACAGGCTCCTCGCAGAACGTTCCAGGGCCGTTTTCCCCTTGATGCTGTTTGAAAATGAGTGCATCGTTCTGTGTTTCTGTGACAGTGTTTTATGAGTTTGCATGTTTTGGTTATGTTTGACCTTAAACAATTCATACATTGTTAAGCATGAAAAAGACTTTTCCATGCTGACTTCTGAATCTGGTCTTCATTTTAATAGACTAGTAATACACTTATATATGACCAAAAAGAATTCTGACACCACCGAAATAAATCAGTCGAATGGTGTAAACCGCTAACTGCAAAATGTTCTTCTAAACCATTGTGTATGAGAAGGTCTTTAATGCCCCCTGCTTTGCTTAAGTGTTTCAACCTAGTCATTTTTGCTTTTTAACCTTTGAAAATGTAGAAGATTAGTTGGAGCTTTAGTTGGAGAACCATTTTGCTTTTGTTAGAGTGCTATTTTCTCTTTAATAAGGCAGCCTAAGTTATTTCATTTTTTTCAATAAATCATAAGATTATAGTAACCAAAAGTATAAATATTCATTGTGAAGGATGCAGTTCCAGATGTCAGACCCCTTCAGGTAAGAGGAGCTCTGTCAGCGCTGACACTTGGTGCCGATTTCAGGATTGGAAAAGCCGGATTGCACGGCGGGAGTGGGCTGCGAGCTCCACGTCATTGCCTGTTACCTGTCTGTTCCTGTGACTGGTGAGTGAATAGTCAGGGCCATAATAAATGCTACATCACCTTGGGAATAATTTCTCAGAGAAATTAAGCATCAGGAACACGTTATTTTATAACAGAGAGAACCTTGTTATCCCTAAGTTAGCAGTGCACTAAAGAATTTGAAATCTGGTAAACACTGAATTTTTCTTTAATAAACTCTCTTTATGTACTAATGTTAAGTAATTCTGTGGGGAAAAAACAGCCATTCAACTTTTTGGAAACAGAACATCTCAAGATGTGAGATGACTAGCAGAGCCATCAGAATTGTTCCAGGGTCAGAGCACCTAGTGCCCTGGAGTTCAGGCCGGTGCTGCAGGCTGTCAGCCCGTGGGCTGTCTCCCTGCCTGGTGGTGCCACCTGGGAGGATGAGGGGTTGCATGCGCATCCTCTCCTGTGGAGCCCCTTCAGAAGTAGCCCTCAGCCTGGGCTGCTGCCCGTCGTGCCATGGTGGGGGCGGGTGGCATGCTCCCCTGGCCCTGACTCAGCTGTGGGAGGCCGAGGTCTGTGCGCAGAAGCAGTACATTGGGTTCCATGTGGGCAGCAGGGCCCTCGCTGGCTAGAGGACCTCCCCTGTGAGGGGTGATGGGCAGATGTCTTTCGCCCTTCTGGTTTCCCCCACCCAACCCTGATCACCACATAGTGGGCAGGAAGAGTGGGGAGCCAGGTTTGGGAGAGTGAGCTGTTAGAAATGTCTTGGACACGGAGGCTGAGGCAGGAAGGGAGCTGGCAGGATTTGCACGCGTGTCTTTCCAATCTCGTTTTTATGTAACTTTTCTTTAAAGCCTCTTTCTTGCATCCAGCAAAACTATCTTGAAGCATCTGCTTTTGTCCTTGTGTAGAAGTCAGGACTGAGTCCAAATCCCCTCCCATCCATTGCTGGCAAGGTGGTTCTCTGGTGATTCTTCTCCCCCAGTGATAACTCTGACTTTCGGTTCCAGAGAAAGCCTGCTGTTCATCCCCCCACCCCAAAAGGTACATATTTTACAGGCTGACCACATAAAAAGAAGTCACAATGGCCCTGTCATTCTAAGGTGACAGGAATGTGGGCTAGAAACTCTCCTCAAATAAAGTTAGTGTTCTGCAGAATAGAGAAGATCAGCATTTAAAAGCACAACCCAACATAAAAGTAAAGTTAAAAAGCAAGAGTAATCTGGTATGGTAGCACACACCTATAATTCCAGCTGCTTGGGAGGCTGAGGCAGGAGAATCACCAGTCTAAGGCCACCTTGGGCAACTTTGCAAGACTTTGTCTAAAAAGATGAAAAGGGTTGGGTTGTAGCTTAGCACTCCCTGAGTTCAATCCCCAGTACCCCACAAAAGAAACAAAGACAGACAGACAGATAGACAGACAGGCAGGACAGGACAGGACAGGACAGAACAGACAAGGAATGGGAGACAGAAGAAAACCTTCTATTTTTATTGACTGTGATTTTGAGCAATGTTCGAAGCCTGCCTGCTGAGCCATCGACCCAGGGACCGTTTCTCCCTGTCCACCCCTGGAAAGTGATGTGGGAGAGGTAGCAGGACAAATGCTTTAGCAGCCTGTATGAGTTTGAAGTCATCTCCGCCCGGATCTGTGCTGGGGACAGTGATCACGGGGCACCCGGAAACCTGGAGAGATGCGAATGGCTTCCCGTGCAGCTGACCGATGCCGATGCGTCTCAGGGCCGTGTCTCTATTGCTGCCCTTTGCAGAGCTGGCCAGGACGCACGCACTCACTCACTCACTCAGCAAGCACATCTTTCCTGGACACTAGCAGCCAGCAGCCATCTGCTGCGGTCCTCTCCTGCCGGGAGGTTCCTGCGACATCATCCCCTACATCATGTCCACCCTTGCCACTTCATCCAGTGTCAGTGATTACATTCCCTTCCTCTTTATTTCATCTCCAAGATGTTTTTAAATTTCCACTTGGGTGATATGTGGGATCCTGTTAATCTGACTGGCCAACCAAAAGAGTATGCCATCTGTTTCATTATTTAATTCCTCACAGCTCTTTATTGGAGATTTAAGTGCTGAAAACAAAAAGATCTTTACTGGGAATGCTGTTAGCACCCCTGTGTAAGCATACATTTGAGAGGCAAAATTATGCAAGAAGTGTTACATTTGCTGGTGTAGCTGTTTTCCAGTGCTCTACCATTGGTTTCAGTGTTTTCAGAAACAACACTGAGGATAAATAGCATTTAAGTAGGAGTTCGCTAAGGGCCCACGGTGCACATTTGCCCCTACAACTTCGGCTCAACTCGGCCACCATGACAAGTCTGGGGTCTGGCGTAGTCCTCACGGTGGGTCCTGCTGAGGAGTCTGTTCTCTTTGTAGGAGCTGTGGGCGTGTGGGCGTATGCATGCACACATGCGTGCTTGTGTCCTCGCTTTGAGCCTTTCACAAAGAAAAAGGGCCATTGTTTTTCACTGAGTTGCTCTTAATTGGTGCTGGTGACCACGTTGTGTTCTGACACTTGGGTCACAGCGGGGGAGCGGGGGTGGCTGTGAGTGAACCTTCCCTTATGTGGGGGGATGGCGCTGCACCAGGAGCGTGGATATATGGGTCATTTATGTGCATTTTCTCAGGCAGCAGAGACCATGTGTTCTTCATTACACCGTGAGCTGGGTCTTTGGTTGAATACAGAGACTTTTTTTTTTTTAAAGCTAGGGAATTTATCTTTCTCCTTTGTGCTTTCTGTGTTCCCTTCGCATTTGCAAGCACATACAGAGTTCACATTGTTTGCATTAAGGACCCGCACCAAACTGAAATATGTAAAATTTGCTTTTCATATTCTTGCCACATTCTGAGTCATTACCATTCCCCAGACTCATGTTCAGTGCCTCTCCACAGCTTCCGGCTTTTGGAAAGATTGCTTCCTATGCTGACAGGGCCTCAGCATGATGGTACCAGCCAGCAGGATGCCGGGAAGCCAGCTGGAGCAGAGGCCAAGGGCTCACGCATCGCATCTACCCGTTGTGTCATTTCAGGGCAACAAATTAAGACTCAGTGGTGCTAGCAAACAGGATATGAGTAAAACATAGATGAGGGCTAAGGAACTGAATGAGAAAATGGTCAAGAAAGGTTTTCAGATACCCATTCCCAGAATATAGATTTTAATCTGGAGAAGTATTATAAAAATACTTGTTCCTATATTCTAAACTGCCAACAGTACAGCCATATCACCAGGCAGGTCGGGTAGTTCTTCGTTTCTGAAATTCCCCAGGTGATAACCCCAGCTTTGTCTTGCCCATCACCATCTTAGTTTAACATTCATGGCCTGCAAGACAGTTGGAGTCATTGCGTGAGATGAAGACAAGACATGGCTGCCGGAAGAGGCATCTGGAGACGTGACTTACAGATTTGCTTACTTTTTACGTGATCTGCAAGAGAATTTCTTAATTCTCAGAATTTTGAATTTCTTAATTTGAAAAATGTTACCTTGACTCCATACAGGGAAGAAAAATCTAGGTTGAAGAGTATGGAGATGACTTTCACTCAGAAATGTTGCTCTAGCGTATGAGTCAATTCAGTCAGCATTTGTAAGCCAACAGTTTGTTCTTTGCTGCCTAAGTAAGTTACAGACCTAGTTTCCACATGTACATTACCACCTTCGCGGTGTGGGACAGGAGCTTCCAAATAAAAACTAGGCTCCCTAAGAAAGAGCGCTGAGAAACTGCCGCAGGTCAGCTGTATCTCATTAAACCCCAACTCATCCTGTGCTCAGATAGCCTGATGAAATGATTTTCAGACTTTTTTAGAAGTAGGTGCCCCAGAGTGTCCTTGAGTTAATCTTTCTTGTGCACTAGCAATAACTGCTATGTAAACATTTCTTTAAATCCTTACAATTAGAATTCGCTCTTTGCTGTGAGAATTTACCTCAGAATTACGCTTACCTGATTTTTCATCAAGACATCACTGAATTGTTCATTTGACACATATTGTTGAGCACCCACAGTGGACACAAAGATTACTTTCATTAAAACTAACTAGCAAAACTTTTGAGACTGTGCAGAGAAAATTGGAATGAGAGACAGATGCGTACCAGAAGTCTCCCAGTGCCAAGTGCATGTGTCTGTGTGGTGGCTGTGCTTCATCAGACATGACTCAGCTGTCAGCGTTGGCCCGTGTGTGTGAGCTGTCACAGCAGCTACACAGGGCCATAGAGAAGCCTGCAGTACCAGCCATCCGGGGACACAGGCCTGCGCAGTCCCAGCTGTTCTCCCCGCGCGGGCCCAAGGAGACTTGCCTTTCAGGTGGATCACCTCTCCACTCTCTTGTCTTAGGCTCTTCCTTGGGGTTGGCAGTTTTGTTTGTTTTTCTATGCAACAATGTGAATAGTAGCCAGGCGTGGTGGCACTCGCCTTTAATCCCAGCACTCGGAAGGCTGAGGTAGGAGCATTGTGAGTTGGAGGCCGGCTTGGGCTACAACGCGAGCTCAAGGCTCACCTGAGCTACATAGTGGAAACATGCCTCAAAAAGCTAGGGCTGGGAGTTTGGCTCAGTGGCTTAAGCTCCTGTCTGGCAGGCGCGAGGTGCGAGGTTGTGAGTTGGATCTCCGGTGTCGCAAAAAAAAAAAAAAATGTGAATAGTGCATCATATGCTATAAGTAGACAGGTTTGGTTTTGTTTTGTTTTACTTTGTTTTGAAGCTTCCTCTCCCTTGATCCTGCTCCTCCAACAGCATGAAAAGACCAGGGAGTTACTATCATTTTACACATTGAGAAACTAAAGCACAACGCCACTGACTTAAGATCCTACCAGCCCTGCAGAGGGTGGCAGGGTTGGAACCCCAGCCCGCATCCTTCCCGCTCCGCATCTACGAAGTGCCCACTCAGCAGGTGCTCGGGGAATGCTTGCCAGTGCCCGGCAGGCTTCAGACTCTCGCACCACAACTGAGGAAAGCACCCAGACCTCCACCCTCCTGGAGTTGTGCTGTTGAGACTGTGAGACCAGAAAACGTAGATATGGGTGGCCCGGTTTTCAAATTCGGGGGCTAAAGGCTTTTCATTGAGTTCACTGCCACGCTCAGCAATCCAAGGGTTACTCTGGAACACTTACAAAGGCGTCTTTAGGACTTTCTGCCATTGTGAAAATGAGGAGAGAGTTAAAATGAAACATGATCCTCCTCAGTCTTCAACTAGCAGGATCTGGTCCTTTTTCCTTTTTTTTTTCTTAAAGAAAAAGTGCCTTTATTAATCACAGATGTCCAGACTTACAGAGTGGGAGTAGAGAGTTCTGTTCCCAGCGGTTCTGGCACTGTGTGCATTCACATGGTGGAGCTCCTTCCTGTGTGGGGCTGGAGGTCAGGACTCTTGCTTTCCCCATTTCTTTAGCTTTTCCTTTATTTCAAGAAGAAATCTAGCATGGGCTTCACATGATCTCTGACTTCAGCTAAGAAGCCGTCTATGTGAAGGTCTTTCCCCCCAGAATACAAAGAGCTAAGCCTGCATTGCTTTGCTCGCCTGGGCCTTCAGCAGGCTCACACAGGCTTCCTTGTGTGTACTCAAGCGTTTTTTTCTCAGTGACTGATGGGCTGAGAATTCATCTTTATGCTAAAGTTTACTGGGTCGTCTTCATAAGGGGCAAGTTTTAAAAATAGAAATAAAATGAAGTAATTCATGTAGGGTGTAGTGTTCATCCATTTTTAGTTATTTCCTGGACACCACGCCGAACCTAATTCATGCTGCCTGGGTACTCACGGTTGACGTAAATGCAGCGTACTAAGTTCTCTTATCACCGCAGAGCCTGGGTGCCTCCTACCTGTGACTAGCACATTAGTGTGTAGAGCTGGTGTGTTACCATTGTTCCTGTAGGCCCCTTAGGGCTCTGTGAGACGGGAAAGCCCATCAACAGTGTCGGTGTCTGCCCAGAGTCACAGCTGTCGAGTGGGAGGGCCTGGCTTGAACGCAGGCCCTTTGGTGAGTCCAGGGCGCATTGTGACTTCCCTCAGCCACCCTCCTTCTGGACCTGGAGCCAGTGGGTCCCCCGGGCTGAAAGAGGAAAGCACACTGCCAAGCCACACATGGCGTGAGCTGAAGGCATCTTTGCAGATGACAAGTTAGTTGTGGGGTGGAAAGCAGTACTGTTGACTCTTTTCTTCCTTGGAGGTCGGTGTGGAAGGGAAAGCCAAAGACAGCAACTAATAATAGGAGACGGAGCAGACACAGTCTGAGGAACAAGTGAGTCTGGCATGGTGTTTCTCAGGCTGGCTCAGCCCCGCACCCTTTTCTGCCCATCTTGTCCCTAGCCCAGGCTCTGCCTGTGAGGAGGCAATGACAGCCACAAGAGGGCGGCCCCAGTCACCTCTGACTTAGCATCTGAGAAGCAGCTAATTCACAGACTGAAGAACTTGATTGAAATTAGATGTTAACTTACGACATCTCCATTCAGTGTTGGTATGCAGCAGAAAAGACAGAAATAGCCTGTAGCTGTCTACTTGCTCACCTGTTTGTCACTTACTCAACGTAGACTTATCAAACTCCATGCCTATGCCAGGAAGACTGCTGGCAGCAGAGAGCTAGCTGTAAGCAAACCAGTCCTGGTATCCGCCTTCACAGAGGCTGAAGTCTGTGGTCACCGTCAGCTTCCTGTCCTGACAGATACCCAGCTGGCGAGAGCTGGAGTGAGCCGGTCACACGGAGCCAACCTGGGACCCCTCCTGAGGCGCACGCCGTGTGGAGCTCAGCATACTCAGTCAGATGGGGAGGCAGGAAACACACGTGTGCTGCTCCACGCTGGCGCTGGGCGCTGGGCGTGCAGACTCCAGAACTGGCAGCCCACTTCCGCTGACAGCCCTTGGGACTTCTGGGGAGGACGGCCATATGCGGAGCAGTAATTTAAGATCTCCCAGGGAGACTGAAGTCCTACACTGCTTGTTTATTGTGGGTTTCTGCTTATCTGGTGCCCGTAACATTGGTGCCCTCAAGCCCATCAGAGACAGCATTGGAGCATGTGAGTCACTTCAAAATTTGCAGCACAGCAGTTAGTGTAGTGGACAGAGTCTGTAATTTAGTAACCAAAAATAGTGGCAGATGCTGTGTTTCGTTCTATTATTAGTTGTATTAAGTTTAAATAATTTTAAAGCTTTTTAAACTTCTGATTTATACACCAGGCCAGCAAAGGACAGATATGTGGGCTGTTATATAACCCACAGATGTAGGCAAAAAGAATTTCTTTAGTGAAAAGAAAAAACATAATTTATTGTTTTTCAGAATCAAAAAGTATGAAGAATTGAGCCTTATTATTACAGAGTAGAAGAGTCGTTCATCTTTTTTACTATTGTTTTTTTCATTACTAATCGTTAAAATTATTGACTGATGCATCAGGTTTCTACTGGATAGAGTATCTGCTGATCTTAGAGGAGGGGAAATTTTCCCACTACATCTTTCAGATTTCTTAAATGCTTTTCAAAGCAAAATTTAAAATTCAACAAAATTTCCACCTTAGTGTGTAATTGCTGCCAGCATAACTAGCATTTTTGTGAGCCGTGGATATTACAGGGAGGTGAAATGGTATCACCGCAGTGACATAAGTCAGAGCACACAGCAAGGGCTGCTGGTGGCCTCACAGTTGCAGTTCTATGTGGCACCCATGAGTTCCCACCATGGGCAGTGCTGACCCTTCCTAGTCCCATGGACACCTTCCTAGTGCTTGACCCGCTAGGAGCACTGACACTTGAACCGCAGCGGCTCCCCAAAGGCCAAAGAACCAAATCCTGCGGGGCTGGGCCCCCGAGACACAGGAAAAGTATCAAGTTTCTTTTTGTTTTTGAACCTTTTACAACAGCCGCCAGTTCTTTCTTAGGCAAGGCTGAAATGCCCCCCCTGAGCGTCACCCTTGGGAAGCCAGCTGGGCCCCACACATTGTGAGCCTGGGGCTGCCCTGTGTCCCACCCACACTGCACACTTTCCTCCAAGGGCCGCGTTGTCACTTCTCCATGGCCCTGTGAGGGCCGGCTGGGCCGAGAGCCGAGAGCCGGGGTGGTAGGCCTCCTCTTTTCCTTCAGGGTTTGTATTGTGTGCTGCACTGCTCCCAGGCCAGCTGCACCCCATTTCTCACTTTTAGGCACAGAAAATTTCTGAAATTGATTTACTGTTCTAGTTGGGTCCCCTGTTACTTCTGATGTATGAATAGTCTGCTTGTGGCTGCTCAGCCCTGCATTTGACTTAGTTTTATTTAAAAAAAAAAAAAAAAAAAAAAAAAGAGGACCTTAGTCTTTTTCCTTCTCCTCCCCTCTTCATCTCAGGCACAGCAGGTACCATCTGAAGCCCCTCCAGGTTGTCTCCCAACCTCTATCATGTGCTTCCTTCACAGCTTTAGTTTAGGGAGTGCATGCCAAAGAAATGACAGTGCTTAAAGGGGGGACTGTGAATCAGCTTGCTGTGTTTCTTTAGCCTGTGATTTCTGATGTTTCTGTTCAGGACTTAACATGTGCCTACCTTGTTCCAGGCACCGTGTGAGGCGCTGGGTATGCCAGGCAGTGGGCCAGTGAGACCACTGCCCTCAGGGAACACGTCACCTCCAGACCCACACACAGATGCCTCTGGCTCAGCTGTCTCCAGGGCCATCTTCAGAGCTCCCCCTCCAGGAGACCTCTCATGATGCTTCTTGCTGGTTCCCCTTGCCAGCCTCTGCCAGGGCCCATTCCTCCCCTAGAGCACATGGGGATTATGCAACCCAGAAAGCGCCCTGTGGTGGGTCCGGCGAGTGCAGAACCAGGCAATACTCATCTCCCCCCAGTGCAGAATGGGGCTTGGCTCAAAGTCACAGTGTGGTAAACACTTCCAGAGTCCATCACAGACAGCATGGGCATGGGCAGAGGCTGCCGCTCAGTGGGCTGCCCCCCAAAAGGTTTAAGATCTCATCTGGTGTGGAGATTATTCAGATTTCTTCGTCCTTCTTGTTTCACTGTACACGGTCCTATTGTCTCCTAAATGAATTCCTGGGGAAGTGCCATGGAGCGGGGCTGGCTTTAGATCTCACTGTCTGCTGCCTCTTCCCAGCCACACCTGAGGAAAGTGGGCTGCTGTGGAGATGTTTTAATATTGTCATTAGGAATAGAATTTAAAACATGTATAAAAATAACACATATGCAGTGTTCATGTCATGCATACCTGCATACCTAGGTGAAGAGGTTATTACTCCTTAACAGATACTGATCACTTTTGAACCAAAGTCCGCCTCTCTGAAAAATCCAGATTTTTGAGAATGAGCACTGCTGCTGGTTAAAGCGAAGCCCTGACCGGCCTGAGTATCAGGCCAAGGAAGAGCAGGGCAGCAGCCAGGTGAGCGTCAGCCGTCAAGGCAGTGTCTGGAGCCTGGGCGAGAACTGCAGTCACAGGGCTGGGCAGGGATTAGCCCTCTCGATTTCTAACTGCCACACGTCATGGTCTGGTGGTCACAGAGGTAAACACAGCTAATACAGGGGTGCGTATGAAAGTATTTGCAAAGATTAATTCTAGTACGGTCTCAAGACTTCAAAAGATTGATGCAGACAACAAACAGAGCATGTGACAATCGTCCTCACCTCTCCACTCCCTAAAGCAAAGCATCTTACTCCTTGTCACTGTGGTGGGGTCCTCAGTCGCTCATCTGGGAAGGGGCCACCCAGTGTTCACGGTCACTGGTTTTCCAGTTCCAAAGCAACTCCTAAGGTCACACACTCATTGAGTATCCACTGTTACCTCGATCTGTTTTTCATCTTGCAGAATCATCACCCCAAGGTCAAGTGTATTTTTGAGGTCTGATGAGAAGCCCTTCTTGGCTGTATCATCTGTAAAGTGTTTTGGTTAATTGAGGAGACTTTCTTTCTTCCATCTGGTACATGTGTTGTTGTTTCTGTTACTTCTTGATGGTATTTATCCAGACACGCGAGCAGCTGTGCGGAGGCTGCCAACAAGGACACCACACGTGCCCGTGTGCTCCCGCGGTGAGCGGGGTCTTGGGTGGCCTCTTCACCCAGTCACCAGCTTCCTCCTGGGCCCTGGCCTCTCCAGATGGGTGGTTTGTCACAGAGTCTGTCACAAGGGGCGATCCTGTCACATTACCATGTGTGGGGTGTACTTTAACTCACTGATAGCCAAACTGATACATTTTTTGACAGGCTCACTTTACACTAAGTATATCCATTTATGTAGCTAAAAACTTTCCTACCTATACTTTAAAATCTTCTTAGTGTTTTCTTAATCAAGAAAGTGGGCAAAAGTAATGCTAAATGTTCTCTACTGTTTATGATATTTTAAGCAATTAATGACATTAATCTGTGCTCTAATGATGTTGGCCTTCAGGATTGGTGACAAGTTATTTTTGGAGGGGCAGTGATCTTGGGAAAGATCATCCTGTGTTTGATTAATATTCGTGTTGCACGTGTGTCCATGCATACATGCGTGAAAGCTCTCTGTCTCTGTCTCTCCGTCTCTGTCTCTCTCTCTCAATCTCTCTCACTCGCTCTCTCTGTTTCTGTACAGCAAGCGAAGCTCACAGAGCCCCCAGAGCTTCTATGGAGCTGGGGACTAAGGCATATCGGCACAGTAGCACCATCTGTAGCTAGAGATTTGTGCTGTGTTCGGTAAAACTCCCTTCCCCTCTTGTCCCATCAGACTCGCTGTCTGTCTCCAGTAACGATGCCAGTCCCCCTGCCTCTGTCGCCTCCCTGCAGCCCCACATGATAGGGGCCCAGAGCTCGCCAGGCCCCAAGCGGCCAGGCAACACCCTGCGCAAGTGGCTCACCAGCCCCGTGCGGCGGCTCAGCAGCGGCAAGGCCGACGGGCACGTGAAGAAGCTGGCCCACAAGCACAAGAAGAGCAGGGAGGTCCGCAAAAGCACCGACGCAGGCTCGCAGAAGGACTCGGATGACAGCGCTGCCACCCCGCAAGATGAGACGGTCGAGGAGGTGGGTCTGTGTGGCCATTCCCTTTGAAATCTTGGGAGTACAAAGGCTGGGACCTTGACAGAAGGTTTTCTCTCAGGTTATCAGAGTGGTTGCTTGTCTTACAAAACACCTGTGGTTTGTCCAGAAATCACCAGCAACACACACTCCAATACTTTGCTACATAGCAGTTTTGAGGGGGACAGCTTGAAAGTGGATTGGGCAGCTGTTCCCTGGGCGCACAGTCAGAAGGAAAGCAGCCCACTGCACGCTCACTGGAGCCCCCTCAGCTCCCACCACACCCCGATGCCGCCACAGCCCCCCCCCTTCATGCCACCGCAAAGCGTCACCCGCAGGTGCCACACAGTGTCTGCAGAGACGTCCCAGGGTTAGCCCTGACTCCACAGCTGTCTTCTTCTGCCAGAGCTCCAATGTGAAACTTGGAAGGGCCTGTGGAGTGCTGTGTCCTCCAGTTTATTGCTGCCCAAAATTTATACTTAAATCTTGACCTGAATTGAAATTACTCCGTTCATTTCTTTGCTGCCTGAAAAGTAAACACTGAGCTATTCCCATTCACCAAAGATAAGTGATCAGGTCAGCCAGGAATTTTCATGTTTCCTTTTATCCTGGGGGCTTTAAATTATACTACAAGAAGTAGAATTCCTTCACGATCTCTGAGACAGCCTCCAGCACTGAAGGTGTCGGCGAGGTGCCCAGTTTTCAACTTGGACTCCCCCAGATTCCATGCTGGCTTGAAAAACACAAGGCAGAGATAAACAGGATCAGAGTTATCTCATTCATTGATTTGACAGACGTACAGTTTCTGCTAGTTTTGTCCTGAGGATATTTTTGCCATGGGCTTTTACTGGAATAGGTGGCTCATTGTGGACTTAACTGTGTTTTGTAAATCTACATCCTCTTAGTAGAGCTAAAACTGAATTTTTTTCATAAACGAGTAGAGGAAAGTGAACATGATGCTTACTGCACATTCACATCTTGGATTGAGTTTGCCTTTGTGCCCTTACTATTTCAGTGCATTTCACTGTCAAGAGGTAATCTAATGAAATCAGCTGGACCAAAGAACTCAATAAACATGAGGGTCGTGGTTCAGATTCCTGAATTTTTGGGGGGTTTTGGGGGATGTTTTGGAGTTTTTTTGTTCTTTTGTTTTTGTTTTGTTTTGTTTTGTTTTTTGCTTTTTGGCGATGGGATGTTAGCAGTCCTTTCGTTTGACAGGAATGGGAAGTTGCCCCCAGAGTCTGAAAGAGCCTGTTCCTGGTTTCTGCCCTCACCTTGTCCTTCCAGTTGACCACTTTGGGGCCCGGTGTCTGGATTGACACTGGCAGTCGTGGCCTAGTGTGTAATGAGCAAATGTGGATTTGATTTCAGAGAGGCCGGAACGAGGGCCTCAGCAGTGGCACACTCTCTAAATCCTCCTCCTCGGGGATGCAGAGCTGTGGAGAAGAGGAAGGGGAGGAGGGCGCCGATGCCGTGCCGCTGCCCCCACCCATGGCCATCCAGCAACACAGCCTCCTTCAGCCGGACTCGCAGGACGACAAGGTACAGGGAGCCCACGCCGTCTGTGCCAGGGACAGGGCCCTTTCAGGAGCGGCTCGCCAGCCTCATCACACAAGCTGGGAGACCCGGGGATGTGGACAAGGCACTGGCAGCCTGGTCCTTTGCAGACCCAGGAGTGTGAGCAGCACATCCATTTAGAATAAGCACTAGGCTAACATGCAGTTTCTCCCACCCACGGCGGGGTATGAATGTGTTCAGTACATTTTAATGGTGCTTCAGTAATTGCTGCTTTTAAAGTAATTTTTAAGTTTCTAAACATACTGACAAGAGTCCCTAAGAAAAAAGAGAAATCCTATGCCGTTTCCCCAAATGCAGCATGAAATGAATAATAGGCCCTCTTGTTCTATCTCTGAAGTGTTTTGAACATGAGCTCCACTTTAAAGTAAGATTGAGTCTCTGTCCAGTTACATTTTGCAACGTGCCAGGCATGGTCATAGGACCACTACCAGCACACAGAGTATGGGAATACACAGTTACCAGCATATGGGGATCAGCTGAGAGCTGAGTCTCCTCTTTGTGTATAGATGAAGGCTTCAAGCCATGTAAATATTTTTTAATGAATTCTTACATAATCTTATTTTCCCATCTAAATTGTGAAACCCTAAAAATGAATATCAGAAAGGAAACCTGATCACATAGCTTGCTCATCCTGTAGCATTCTGGCTCCGCTGTGCCCCTCACCCTTGTCAGGTGTTAAAAATCATGCTCGGAAGTCACTGCTGGGTTTTGATTTTGACAGTAGCTGAGTTTTCTAAAGAAAACAGTTGTATTTTCAGCATATTTTTTCTCTTTTCTTTCCCTTCTTCCTTCCCTGACTCCCTTGTTGGTCAGGACTGCCATAGTCACAGTCAACTACAGGATTCATTGCCCTGTAGTTGACAACCCAGGACCTGGCATGGCCAGGGACTGATGGCCGAGAGGTCGCGTCCACTCCCGATGTAGTGCAGACCCAGAGCAGATGTTGCCGTCGAATCCCCCTCCTCCTTCCTTCAGCACGTTGCGCTCTGCGCACAGAGACTCTTAGCTGGGGTTTGAGACCTTAGGGTTTGTGTGCACCTGAGCCACAGATCCCGTGCTGTGTGGTGGGAGAGAAAAGGGGGCGCCAGGTCCAGACAGGCCCTTGGTACCCTTGCCTTGTCGTGACTAGCAGAAAGTGGGGATGTGTGGTTTATCCAACAGTTCCTGTTTTGTAACACCCTCCACTATACATTTTTTACAAGCAGAAAGCTGAAATTTCTTAAATCTGTGTACTTGTCCAAACAATGAGACTTTGTTTACTTATTCACTAAATAATGGCTTCTCCCCCCTCCATTTAAAGAATTAATTGCATTATATTCTTGTGTTTTCTGGAATCATTTATTGGTTACTTTGTTACCTCATTGGGTATTATCAATAGCAATTCTTCTTTTACAAAAATCTGTAGTGCTGTTCCCAGAGAGTATATTATATTGTGACTAATATTTTGTTTTGTTTTGTTTTCTCTTTTTGTAAACTTTCACTGCAGCATTATGTTGATTTGTGTTCTGTGTCTGTTTTGGCTCAATTTCCTTACCTTTCCATTTGAATTTTTTCTTTTTTTTTTCCACCCCATATTCCAAATTCCATTAGACCAAACAAACATTTGTTTTGTAAAGTGCATATTCCAGTCCACATATGTAAAAGCTTTGTTGTAAGCGTATAAATCTGTACCTGTCTTCTGTGAGCAATGCATTGCTAGGACAGCTAGCCGTGTGTCGCATGCATCTCTGCTGTCCTTAATATGAAGCAAGGTTCATATTATTTATGCCCCCCCTTCTAGTTCCCGGTTAACCAACAGTGCAAGTAATCTGCAAACATCATACCGTGTTTGCTAATTACTGAAACTCGAACTTAGCAGCCCCTCCCCCAGATTTCCTTACTGTCAACCCCGTTACACCCTGGATTCTAGCCATAAGTGGCATCTGATAGCTTGTGAGGCCTCAGCTCTTCTGTACTCTGCACTAAGCATTGGGGAAGTGGATGGCACAGAAAATGGTGAGCTTGTCCCCCTCTTCCCTGTCTGGTCACCGTACCCTGGCTCCTTCCCTTTTCTTTCTCCTTCTTCCTTCTCTTAATCCCATAAACACAGTAAAGCCATTGTTAGTACCCTGTTTTGTTTCCTGATTATTTAAGGTTTCCCCACTAGACCTTAAGCCTCTCACTCTTCTGCTGACCACTGTGTTTCTCTCTCCCTAGCCTGGCGCCTAGCCAGCAGTCGCAAAGGTTACAGTTAGGATTTTCCCTTGCCCAGTCACCTCTCTGAAAACATTATGATGTTTCAGGACTGAGGGTTAAAAACGCTTCCCACATGCATCCCAGACAGGCTTTAATGTTTCATGTCAGAATATTGTAAATTTAAAAGGATGACTCTAAATAAATGCAAACAAAGACAAACTTGTGGTCTTTTTGTCTGAAATTACTTTTTAAAAAGAGCTGGAGCTTGCAGGGGACTTCACTGTCTGTCCAGTTGCTAACACGAGGCCTCCCCCTCCCCTGTCTTTTTCTGAACCTCTTCCATAGGCCTCCTCTCGGTTACTTGTCCGCCCCACCAGCTCCGAAACGCCAAGTGCTGCTGAACTCGTCAGTGCCATCGAGGAACTCGTGAAAAGCAAGATGGTAAGCCCTGCAGGGCTGGCCGAGGCCTGGGCGCTGCGCTCCTGTGCTGGGTCTGTGCAGATGGGCTGGCCTTTGCCCGGGTATTGCTGTGGTCTGCAGAGTGTACCTGTGGCCACCAGACCACCCTCAATGACCAGCAGTGAGTTTGGGGTCCCCACAACCACCTTCAGGCTCACCAGTGTGTCAGAAGGACACACAGAACTCTGGTCAGCTGTTATTCCCACAGTTGCAGCTTATTATGTGCGAAGATATGGGTTAAAGTCAGCCTAGGGGACAGGTGCATCGAGGGTCGGGAGGTGCTGGATCCAAGTCCTCTGCTCGGGGCCAACCCGCAGCCCTGTCCGAAGTACAGGGAGAACGCTGCTGGCCCGGCAGCGCACCTGAGCCTCGGCATGCAGACCTATCATGTGCGCGTGGGCCACTGCTCAAATGGTTGCCTTGAGTTTCCTACCGCTTTGAAGTTTGAGATATACTACATGACCTCAAGTCCCCCCTGTAAGTCACTTTGCCAGTGGCGACAAGCCTGCTACGCGCATGCCATAGCGGGCTGTGTCACTGAAGCTCTGAAAGGTGTGCCACCACTGGTATAGATTGTCTGTGCTGACCCCAGACCCAGGGTCAGCACAGACATTTTTATCAACCACAGCCAATCTCCCTGCAGGCAAGGCTGACCTCTCACTGTACATGTTGACTGGAGTTGTAGCAAGTCTGGGCACCCCTACCCACAGCTTCCGAGATTGCCATCGTGTTTACATTATTTATTACGTAGGATTTTTTCTTAAGAGTCCTGAGTTACCCATTGATCAGTGTGGGTTCATTCGATAAAAGCCCCAAATTAAATGTTCTGTGAAGTTAAGCAAGCACACATTGCTTCTGATTGATTCAAATCAGTGAATTTGTTCGGTTTTGTTGTTGTTTTGGTACTTGGAATTTGAACCCAGGGCTTCACACTGAGCTACACCCCTGCCCACTTTTGTTTTTTAGTTTTCAGGTAAGTCTCACAAAGGTGTCCAGGCTGGGCTCAAACTTTCTATTCTCCTGCCTCAGTCTCCCAGAGTACTGGAATTAGAGGTGTGTCATTATACCCAGCTATGTGTTCAGTTATCTTAAAAATGAAATGGAAAAAACACCAATGATAACTTTTTAGACAAGTGTGCCCTACTACTCGTACAAATGTATTTATCATCTTTTGAAAGCCACCTTCCCTAAATCAGTCCTCCACCTCCACCACAAACCTGCTCTCCAGGCACAACCACGGTGCAGCTTGGCAGGATTCCCACCAGGCATCTCCTTGCTGGCACAGACTACCGTATGCCCGAGGGCATGGGGGTGTCATGCCTTGCCCTTAGAAACAGCACCATCCCACTTTTAAGATTCTGAGACTTAATACGCACAGCACTGTAGATAAATGCTCTTTCTTTTCAGTAACTCTGTAATGACTAAATATGGTTATAATACCACTAAAGGCCTACTCGAAGCCAGACACCACCCTGAGTGCACACATTAATTTATAGAGTCCTCACGATAACCCAAATAGTAGGCATGCTTTATTATCCCATTTTACAGATGAGAGAACTGAGGTACACAGACCGTTTAAATCTTTGACCAGCTAATAAGGAACATTGATGTGATTCTAATTTATTTAAACAAATGCCTAGTTTGTGTTTGTTTTGTTTTCCAGTATAATAAACATTCATGTTTATTACAAGTGTGATTATATCTGTAGAGTCAATTTCTATCATTAGAATTGTCAGATCAGGGCCAGGGATGTAGCTCAGTGGTGCAGTGCCTGCCTGGCAAGCGCAAGGTCCTGAGTTCAATTTCCCATACCAAAAAAAAAAAATTGTTAGATCCAAGAATATAAAGTTAGGAGTTTATATTTTCATGTTTGCTAGGAATCAGATATATCATTTAATTACACACATACCACACTTCTCAAATGAACTGGCTGACTGGGTCAGATAGGATTTATGTGTAAGAAAAATTCAGACTGACAGATGTCGCCTGACAGTATCTAGAAATTTCTTCCTGAGCAGTCACACTATTCTGAACCAGACACAGTGAACATTCATGTTTCACAAGAAGGTTGCTAAGACTTGGAAGATAACTCAAGAACTTGGACTCCACTGGTCAAGTATTTGTGGTCATGTAAATGTAAATTAAGTTACAACCATATCCTTGCTGCCTACTTACAAGATAAGTTGATTAATGATATAAATGGAAGGTGCTTAAATTGTGTCCACAGTGTTCAAACATCTGTAAACATGTAAGCCTTTCACACCCGTCAATTCCATGATCGTTTAAATAATTCGTATCTGGTCACTGAAGTGCTTTTCCCAGGCACTCCGAGAGGCAGCATGTTGCTTGCCTGCCAACCATTATTCTTCATGGACCGTTCCACTTCCAGTGTCTGTATCTCCGTGTTAATTTGGGTGGACTTCAAGATGGAAGCAGGGTCTCTGGCATGGTCTCTGTCATTCTTACTAGTTTATCCTTTTTCAATCCCAAGGAGTTATCTGTTTACTCAGTAGAAACAAAATTATTAGGCCTCTTTTTAAGTCTCCAGATACAAAGCTGGTGATGTGGTAATGTTTTGGAGGTTGATAGACTTTGGTCCAAAGTCACCTGCTTAGAGTTGAATTTCACCAGGCAAGTGCCTCAGCCTCTCCAAGCCTGTCTTTCACCTGTAAACTGGGGATCATAAATGAGGTGCTGTTGTAAAGCTGCTAACAAGGTTCCGTCCCACTGAGTATTCCGTGATGCAGAGGGTCATGTCCATGCTGTAAGGGCAGATTCATCCCTTCTAACTCGGCCACTGAATGTGATCTAGATTCTTCCCCTTTCTGGTACCAGGCAGATGCAGCTCTGCAGGGCTTTAACTCCTGTCACTAGTCTGGTGTCCCACAGGAACTACTGTGTCCGTAACCCTAGCGCATGACTTTAAAGACCTACCGATCCTGCTCCCTGTCTCTGCTGTCGATCCTTGGCATTCTGTTTGTTGTCTGATCTCAGAGGCTGCAGCACTTCCTGATTGGATTTGAACACCAAATTAATTGTGTGTTAAAAGCTATGTATTAATTTACTGGGTTGGAGAGAAGGGAGAAGCTACTCAACTGTTACATAGTGTGATGTTCACAGAACTGAGCATCCCTAAACCTAAAACGTAAAGCTTAGTATGAAAAACAAAAAAACTACCCTGAATACTGTGTTGCGAAGACGCCCTCATGACCACCGGTGGAGACAGGATGACCTCCAAGCGCTCTGACCCTCCTGAGGGAAATGTGGCACTACTGTCTACTCTGTTCTCACTATTGGAGCGAACAGAATTCAGAGTAACACACCGCAGCTGTCCACAAGGAGCGCAGAGCAGAGGGCCCTGCCTCCCTCCCCAGACTTGGGCCTCCTGCCTGCCAGGAACACCTGAACAGATGAGCACAGCCCAACGCCCACTTCCACGGAAGCTGGTTCTTTACAGGAATGCAGCTTTTTTATTAAACTCTGGGTTTTTTAAACTGCCTTCGTGCCGGATTTTCATAAAGAGCAGAAGTTGATGTGTTTTTTACAGCTTGTGACTTTCAACAAGTTTGCATGTACATACTTTGTGTACTCAAAGCTCTGCTTAGGATGAAGTCAGATTCCATTTGTTACTATGAAGGGGAGAAGATAGGATGAGTGCTAGTGATTTTAATATACTAATACCAAATCAAGTGTTCAGTGCAGTGTTCCAATTTTACACGCACATCTGTATCTTCTGTCCTGGATTTCGATGTCCTGATTTCAGCCTGTCATGGACAGTGGGTCGTGAACACTGATTATTTTGATGTCTTCCAGGCGCTGGAGGATCGTCCTAGCTCCCTCCTTGTGGACCAGGGAGACAGTAGCAGCCCGTCCTTCAACCCTTCAGACAATTCCCTTCTCTCTTCTTCCTCACCCATTGATGAGATGGAAGAAAGGAAATCCAGCTCCTTGAAGAGACGGCAGTAAGACAAGAAATGTTTTCACTCTCATTATTTTCCAGGTTCTCTCCTTTGTCACCTTCAAAAACGAGACTGAGATTCATCTCTGAATTAGCAAGAAAGCAGGTCTAGGGTCTCATGATGAGTGATTGTATGTGTATAAAGCTGTCAGAACCTCGTAAGGGTGCAATTTCTGTTGTTTTATTTGTCTGTTACAATTTTTAAATAAGAATGATGCCAGACAAGGATATCTTCTGTCCCTTGAGATGAGAAACTCATGTATCTTCTATTGTGTACTTGTAGTCATGAAAGAAAAAAGACATTAGGTTTGAACAAAGAACTTCAACGATTTTCAAATATAACTTAACAGTAGCGTTCCTGATCTCCAGTAAAGCAGCTGGTGGTAAATTACAAAAGTCTTAAACTCATCTCTGGAGAAGAGAAATTGTAAACCACACAAGGACAGAGACTTGATTTTATTCAATCATGTCACAGTGCCTTGACTGACATTCAGCATAGAGAAGATACCACTTTGATGCTGACTAAGGAAGGAAGGAATGGACGGATAAACGAACTAATGAATGAACTTTTTCAGGCCAATTGAAATAATTTACTCTCCTGATCAGATGATTCTCCTCTGTCATCTTAGTACCGAACCTCACAAACACTCTTTTATTTTTTTAAGTTCATGTTCGTAGTGCATAATGGTTGCATTCATGTGGGGAGTTGGGATGTGTACGTAACTCCTCTCCAGTCAAATTTTCCCCTCCACCACAGCCCCTTTTTGCCAGCATCAGATTCATTTGTTTATCTTAAATCCTCATAAAATTAATTATCATACAGTTTTGAGTGATGGATACAGATCCAAGACTTTAGTCATGTAAATTAAAATTTTTTTCCAGTATCTCTGTTGAACTTTGAAATAACTTAATCATTAAAAAAAAAAAAAAAAAAAAGGCTGTTTCCCCTGTTTGTGCCTTTGTGAAAGAATTAGGTCCAAGCTTTTTTCAGCTGCCCATATGTGCGATCAGAATCTAGTATGCTGAGTCATCCCAGTTGTGCCAAGTCACACGTGTCCGTGTGTCCTCTAACATCCAGGGTACTCGTGGGTCACTTGCTTGAACCGGTAAGCGACTGGGACACCTAGAACGTAAGGCCCAGCATGTAAACGCGGTATCTTACTCTATGGTCCAAAAAGGAGTCCGTTCTGCCAGAAGCAAAACAGGATTCATTTAGAAAATGAATTTGGATATAAATACTATTTTTCTTTTTTTTCCAGCTATGTTTTGCAAGAATTAGTGGAAACAGAGCGTGACTACGTACGGGACCTTGGCTATGTAGTTGAGGTGTGTATTTTTTTTTTTAAATATTTACAGCAGATTTTATTTTTTTTTATTTTTTATTTAAGCGAAGAAAAGACAGAAAAAGTGTGTATTTTCAGAAATGTAATAGCTGTGTCAGTCCCAAGAGTTATCCAGAGAAGTAGGGCTTTAAACAGCTTAGCGGTGATAACCTTCTCACATTTAAACATTTCATTTTTGCCAGCAATCGCAAAACAGCCAACAAAGCATTTCTAAAAGAATTTAGCCAGTTACCTTAGCAATCTATGGTCAACTGTAAAAACTCCTTTTCTACATATCTTGGTATGGTTTATGTAGATATATAATTAAGTTCTCAAATGAATATATGCAATGATTTTCTAATTGTTATACAGGAATCTTGCTTTTAATCATTTTTTGAAGAATGGGTGTCACCACAGACATGATGACATCTTTGGTTGAAGGAGTCCATTGGCTCCCTCCGGATGTGGCCCCATCTTGAACCTGTGTGCGTTCCGAGCTTGGTCCGGCCACACTGCGTGGTTTACTTACCGTGTGACCCAGGATAAATGTGGTGCCGATTTCACTGGCCAAAAGTTGCTGAGCACTGTATAGCCATGGCAAAACCAATCATTAAATTCTTACTTCACAGATTACATGATAATCCATAAGGAGGTAAAACCTCTGTCCATATGCGATAAAGGCTGAAAATGTTTACACCCAATTTTAATATTTACTAGCTAATAACATTTGTTCTGCAAAACAGATTACTTTTATTTAAGCTATGTTTTAGTTCTGTAGAAGACATTTGACCTAGAATGCTAAATAGTTCAAGGAGAAAGAATTACAGCAATGAATGCAAGCATGTATTCCAAGTAACAAAGATATTTTTATATAGGGGGTTTTGCTTTTAAATGAAATATTAGTTACAAACAATTCATAGACTATTCTGTGCTTTGCAAAGATTAGTTGGTAAGTCACACTTGCTCCAGAATGCTCCATAAATAAACTTATTTTTAAACATCCTATGCAGGGCTACATGGCACTTATGAAAGAAGATGGTGTGCCCGATGACATGAAGGGAAAAGACAAGATTGTGTTTGGCAACATCCATCAGATTTATGACTGGCACAGAGAGTACGTGGAACATACGTCACACTTGATGATAGGCGTGGCATCCTCACTAAGCTGTGGTGGGGCAGGGCAGTGGGAAAGGAGGGCGTGTGGATCGGTTCTGTCTTCTGGCCTGTGTGACCTCCCAAAGGAGGCTGGTGCAGTGGATGTACCGATGTACCAAGGAGCTTTGTAGTAGCCTTTCATTGCACAGTGAATCTCCATCTTACCTTTTTCATGCTTGCACTTCAAGACGCTGGGTTAGGGAGTGGGCAGAAGCACTGGCTGGAGGTGGACTGCTTGAGTCGTGGCCCACTCTGGCCTCAAGTCATTTGCTTCCCCTCTCTGTACCTCCATTCTTCATCTGCACCACCTAGTGGAGGTTTCATGAAGAGTGGCTGAGGTAATATTATAGAGCACTTGGAACAACATCTGCATAATGCAAACCCCGGTCGCTGTTTCTAGTTACAATTACATCCACCTTTTGAGTAAACACAAGTTACTATCAGAGGGTTTTCCATTTGTCCAGCTTAGTTTTAATGGGAAAATCAGAGTTGATCCAGTGCCATCCTAACCAAGAAGAGAGCAACGTGTGGGCTGGTGCCTAGCAGCTGGCCTCAGCACCAGCCACCACACATCTGCCCATTTGAGTCTTCTTTGGTTGTAGTTTTTAAAATCATTAATCGTCTGGGGATTGCTTAATGCTGGCCGCTGACATTACAGTGGGATGTTCCAGCTAGTCTGCAGTGTCCCAGGATGGTGATGACCTGGGTGGTGTCCTGCTGTCCTGCGTGTATGCACATGGTTGCTCCCCCTGCTGGACGATGCTGTCACTACATGCAAGACCCTGTGCCTTCCTTAAAGCTGAGACCACCTGCTTCTCCATTAGGCCTGGACATGCCAATCAGATGGTCCTCTTCTCCTGCAGACAGGAGTTTGTGCCCTTAAACTGAAAAATATCCTAGGGATACAAGGAGTTATTGGCGTGGTGTGTATCAAGTAATGTTTTGTTATTTCTGTTCTTACCTCTCCAAATGGAATGCAAAACCGCTGTCTGTACCCAGGAATGGGGTCTATATTTTTATAGGCCCAGTAATGTCAGATTCACTGGATATCATAAATGATTGATTAGCTTCAAAAACAACACTCCAATTCTTAGCTCTGAAGACTGTATACCTCCCAGAAACACGATGAAACCAATTTAAGAAGGATATTTGTACCATTATTTAGTCTTCTGCTCCCCTGACTAGTTTGTAAGGCTGTGACAGGAAAGGGTAAGCAACACGATATTCCTGGAATGACCAAACAAGACTTGTATCTGCAGATTCTGCTTGCCACAGAGTTTGTAGAGCTAGGGAGCTAGTGAAGCCACAAGTGCTACAAAATTCCATACAACATGAATTGTGCTAGTTTATAGGTTAATAAAATGCCAAATATAAATATAAACATGTAAATGATGATGAAGGTAAACATACTATTAAAAAAAGAACTATAAGAAGTGAAGAGCAGTTGTCTTGTAGCTATTTTGTTGTTGCAATTTTTTTTTTTTGAGACGGTGTTGCTCTGTTGTTCAGGCTGACCTTGAACTCACTGTATAGCCTAAGCTGGCATCAAACTCGTGGCAGTCTTACTGCCTCATCCTCCTGAATGCTGAGGTCACAGGCATACAACACCTGACCTGGCTAATTATAACTAATTTCAATCTTAATGGGAGCTAACAATTACAGCCTGAAGCTTGATTCTGATACTTGAGAAAATTTCATAAAGCTGGTGTCAATAACATATTCGGTATTTTACATTTGTCCCATGTTTGAGCCTCTAAAAATTACCGTAGAACGACCATGAAATTCATAGCTGTGAAGATCAAATTTTCAGAAATAAAAACTGCCTCATGTCTTTGGAACATTCATTTTTCACTCAGAAATCAGCAAGAGATACTAGTGCTTATGTCCTTGAGAAAATAGAGATAAGAAATATTAATGGTCCTATGGAAGGGCAGGCTGCCAGTTTATGAGTGCGCTCGCTTTTCTCTTGTCTTTTTCAGCTATGTGTGTGTTTTCTTTATGTCCTAATGAAACGTTTGCTGCGTGGTTTATACTTGTTAGTATATCCTGGACTCTTGCCAGTTGCCTGTATCTAAATAGACTGTTAAAAAATTTAAACCTAAATCTAAAATCAGAACACCAAATTGGAAATGATTCTGATATTTTCCCCTCTTTTCAGCTTTTTTTTAGGAGAGTTAGAAAAGTGCCTTGAAGATCCAGAAAAACTAGGTTCCCTGTTTGTTAAACATGTGAGTACAAAAGTATTCTTTATGTTCCATTTAGGTACTGTCTTCCTTAGTCAAGAGGTTAAAGGAAAGATTGCTTGTAGTTTGTAAGAGTGCAATTCAGAATAAAATCAAACTAGACGGTGTCAGAGAGCTGGGCCTAAATCCCTCTTGCTTATCTACCTCCGATGCTTGCTTTACACAATAACTGCCCCAGGGTCGGTGCAGCGTGGAATGTGAGCCTCTCCCTCACTGCCCGCTGACTCCATGGGGCTGCCCTCCTGCACGCTCAGGCGCTTTCCCTGGGCACAGGGCAGCTGAAAGAGAATTCACTGACAGGCAGATCTTGCAGGTATGGGTTCATTTTAGAATCCAATATGCAAGTATTCAGTTTGTATCATCGCTACCCACCTCTTCATAAAAGTCTAAGTATTGTCAAGCTCACATTTCCCAAAATTCTGATGTTTTGCTTGACTGCTGGAATTTTCATTGTTCACACGCACTGCCAGCTGTTTGCCTTGAATTGACAGGCTTGTCTCATCCATGTTTAAGAAAATGTCTACCAGACACTCAAGTGTAAATACTTAGAGTCTGCATCCATCATTCTTTCAAAGTAAAATTGGCGATCCGTAAAACGAGGTCGGTTCAGCTGCGGGCGCCGCCGCACACTGCTCCCCTCGAGGCAGTGTCTGTGCAGCAGAGACGCTGTGCAGACTCCGTCTTGTCGCGAGGTGGTTCAAACGCTATGTATACCATGGCAGATTTTTAAGAGAATGAGAAACGCTAGTTCATCAAGGACACCCTGAAGGGAAAGCGAGTTTTTTAACTGCAAACCTGTGGCAGTGAGGGACGCTTGCCACAGTACCCGCGGTTTCATCCGCAGTTGGGTTTGCTCAGCACAGTTGTCAGCGCTGTGAAAGAGGCGAGTCACAGCGCTGTTTTGAAAACAGCTTTGACCGAAAGAAAGCACTGACAGTTCTCAGAGAATGCCGGGCGTCTGCACACCACATCTCGCGGCTCACTACCCCTCGAATTTGAGATTGAAGCGCCTTTTCTTACCTCTAGGCACAGTCAGGCCTCCCAGGATGCTGGTGGGCTGTGGAGGGGTAGGAGTGATGTTTTTCTTAGTAGTAAGTGTGTTCTTTTGCTGCTGGCCATATTCGCCAGCTCTGGAAGCCGAAGGATCGATCACCTTGGTCAGCCGTGCACCTGGAAGGCGTTCTTCGGCCCCAGTGCTACAGTTTGTTCTGAGGAACGAGTCCTTCATGAGTTTTCAGAAATGTGCATGAACTCTTCTATCCTGTTAAACTCCACTGTTACTGTGTAAACCCATCTGTTTGCCTTCATTCCTAGGAGAGAAGGTTGCACATGTACATAGTTTATTGTCAGAATAAACCAAAGTCGGAGCACATCGTCTCAGAATACATTGATACCTTTTTTGAGGTAAGACGCAGTACAGAAAGAATCTGCGAATCTGTGTTACATTTCAGTTTCTAAAAACTAAAGTATCCTTGGTATCCCAGGAGACCAAGTAACCCTCAGAAACTCAGCTTGGGCGATAAGAATTATCAGTATATTTCTTTCTTAGAAATCAGAGAACAGGTATGAATTCAGTGTACAGTTGTGCCCTCTGCCATTCAAAAGACTGGAGTTGTCATGAAAAATAAAGAGTTTCTACCAGTATAAACTCATATAATTATTATAATTTCAGGAGAATTCCTGACATAAGCTTTTTGCCTAAAAATTTAAGTATGACATGTGTTTGTGTGAATAAAAACAGTTGTAAGTAGGCATTTAAGATAATATAAAAGGCTTATTTGGAAAACAGCTCAAAAAGATTTGAGTGCAAAACTTGGAAATCCTGAACTACAGCAAAGCACTAGTTGGATTTCATGCAAAGTGACTGGTTTTTCTTAATATTCTATCAGCACTGTTGCAAGTAACCTTTCTGACAATCAGAAGACTAAAAACAATCCCCTCAGAATGACAAACACCCAGCCGGGCGTGGTGGCGCACGCCTTTAATCGTAGCACTCGGGAGGCTGAGGTAGTTGTGAGTTCGAGGCCGGCTTGGGCTACAAGGCGAGCACAAGGCCGACTTGAACTACATAGTGCGACCCTGCCTCAATAAACCAGGACTGGGAGTTTGGTTCAATGGCTTAAGCACCTGTCTGGCAGACGCAAAATTGTGAGTTTGATCCCTGGTGCTACAAAAAAAAAATTAAAAAAAAAAAAAAGAATCACAAACACCCAAGATTGTTTTTTTCTCTTTCCAATGACAGGACTTAAAGCAGCGCCTTGGCCACAGGTTGCAGCTCACAGATCTGTTGATCAAACCTGTGCAGAGAATCATGAAATACCAGCTGCTGCTGAAGGTGAGGCGTGGGGGCAGCATGGGGGTCAGGAGCACGGGTGGCGAGAGGCAGGGCTCCGCGGGGAAGGACAGACAGCCTTAGCAGGGGCCAGGATCATTTTTGTGACACCTCGTACTGTTGTCTCAAGGTTTCATTTGCCTCAGATTCTGAACCAAAATATCAGTGAAAGTGAACCTGTTTCCCTGCCGCGTGCTGACAGTTCTTCTTTAGCCCTGTTACCTTACTGGGGTCAGTTGGCTCACCAGTAGCCCTGAATCAATTTAAGTTATTCACCGCAACTGAAGGCAACACCACGTAAATCACAGGACCTGGGCATGGGGAGGACAAGAGCTTGTCCTGGAGCGAAGCAGGAACCCAGATTTGGTCTGCCTTGGCCAACAGAATACCTTCTTCTTGTGTCTGAGAGAATGAAATGGGAAAGTAGAACTGCAGCCCTAAGCCCGGGGCCTGATCACAAAGGCCACCGCCCCGTCCTCACGCCCTTCTTTCCACTTCCTTACAGGATTTCCTCAAGTACTCCAAGAAAGCCAGCCTGGACACGTCAGAGTTAGAGGTATCGTGTGTCCTGGCTGCATCCCCCACACGCACAGTCATCCCCCAAGTCCCAGAGGCTCCCCCAGGCTGGGGTGTGGCCCTGGGAGGGGGCCCCAGCAGAGGGCGCAGTCTCACCCGTGGGGGGAGTGCAGAGTGGGGTGCCCTGTACGGTGGAGCCAGCGGGAGAGGAACTAATGTGGAGGCGTGGCGGAGGGCAGGCGCTCGATTGTCCCTCGGGACGTGAACATCCACTCTGCCCTCTCGCCCCTGCAGAAAGCCGTGGAGGTCATGTGCGTGGTCCCGAAGCGCTGCAACGACATGATGAACGTGGGCCGGCTGCAAGGATTCGATGTAATGCAGCTGCTGTGCTTTGGAAGGGCTCCTCTGCCTCCCATCCCTTTCTTGGGTCCTGGATTACTTCTCTGCATGTGTAGAAAGCTGATCCTTTTAGTTTAGTTTTCTGCCTTATCTCACTTTATTTTAACCTGACTGATACATTCTTCCTTTTTCGGTGCATTTCATTGCTTGTTGGGGACCGTCCTCTGCTCAGCCTAGCTGCTAAAGCAGAAGCAGGCAGAACTGTGCTTTGTCTCTCGGGCCCTCTACCATCTTACAAGCTGAGTTTCCTTTCCCAGCCCTTAAAGCCATGCTAGCTAGGGAAGAAGGGGGACCCAGGTGACCCCAGCCTCTGTCCTCCCTGCAAGCTGGACTTTAGGGACTCCGTGTTCCTTATCAGTTTAACAAATGCCATGCTATTAGGGATCCTAGAGATGAGTGCAGAACCAGAACCCCTTCTGTTTTCCTCCCTGTGGAGTAAACAGAAGTTCTTAATTTGCTGCCGGCTGTTTTGCTAGAGCGCTAGTGCTGACCTGGGGATGTGACTCTCAGGCCGTAGCACAGCGGCTCGTTGCTGGAGGACTTGCGAGCAAGGACAGCGTGTTCCTGCCGTGGCCCCTGGCCTATATTTCCTCCTGGAGAGCCGCCTTCTCGGGTGAGGGAGGCCCTTTCAGAGCTCATCATCTGCTTGAATCTTAACTGAGGCCAGAGTTTATACAGAGGTTGGCAAGACTTTTATTTTGATGTTTGCTCTGTCTGGAGCTAACAATTCATCATAATAAAAGGCAGAAATTAAGCCCTATAAATGAGCAAGAGAAAAATAAGTTACTCTGTGGGAGGCTTGCTAAAGAAAACAGAATGTTGAATAACTTAGAATGCAATGTTTTCTTCTCCCCTTTTTGCTCCCTTTTTCTTGTTTCAGGGTAAAATTGTTGCCCAGGGTAAACTGCTCTTGCAGGACACGTTCTTGGTCACAGACCAAGACGCAGGACTTCTGCCTCGCTGCAAAGAGAGGCGGGTTTTCCTCTTTGAGCAGATCGTCATATTCAGTGAACCACTTGATAAAAAAAAGGGCTTTTCCATGCCAGGATTCCTGTTTAAAAACAGCATCAAGGTAATGTGTGTTAGCAGTTTTTCCTTATAGCAGGGCACCCTTCATTACTGACACACTGTTGCTTTTTTATGGTGGCTTTCTGGTATTGGCTTTTTCAGTATTTAGAGAACCTTCTCATATATGTGAGAACATTTACAGTCAATCTGTCCCATCCTTTCTATTGTCTGTCCTCCTGAGCTGCCTTGTACACACCTGGGTGACCATTCACTGGGTGGAGTTTATGCATCTCTTTCTCTAGGGCCACATAAGACTTGTATTTGAATGCAGAGGCCCAGCTGTGGAGTTTCGCCAAGGCAGTGTCTCACTCAGTGTCTCATTCTTTTCTCCTATTCAGCAAGGAGGTACTGAGCACCAAGTGCCAGGCATGGGCTTGGGATGGACAGACAGACGCGCTGTCTGCCCTTGTGTAGTTTGCCCCCTAATGGGAGAGAAAAACAAAGAAAATAATTGCAAATGGGGTAAATCTGTGACAAACCAAGGGCGGGACAGAATAGCAGAAGCCAAGGCCTCAGCCAGAGGTCCCTGGGAGCCACGCTTACTGGTACTCTGCACCCCTTCAGCCCGCCATCAGTGACAGCGCCTTTCAGAGCTCTCAGTGAGATAGACACTCTCCGGCGCACATGGTGCGGGTTCCCCACCACTGCCGAGTCCTCGCTGTGCTTTCCCCACAGTCGGCAGCACCTGTTCTACTTCCCGGCTTCACAGATGTGACTGCCCTAGGGACCCCATCTGAGTGGAGACACAGTGTTTGTCTTTTTGTACCTGACTTCATGCACTTAGCGAGGGTTTCCAGCACTCACCCGGGCTGCAGTGTGTGTCAGACCATCCCTCCCTATTAAGGCTGAATGCACGCCTTTGTGTCTATACAGCATGTCATTTATCCACGCATCAGTGTTCGGGTGTTTGGGCTGCTTCCCTTAGCTATTGTGAATAATGCTTTAATTCTTTCAAGGTGAGTTGCCTCTGCCTGGAGGAAAATGTGGAAAATGATCCCTGTAAATTTGCTCTGACATCAAGGACGGGTGATGTGGTGGAGACTTTCATTTTGCATTCATCTAGTCCGAGTGTCCGACAAACCTGGATCCATGAAATCAATCAAATCTTAGAAAACCAGCGCAACTTTTTAAATGGTAATGTGTGCTCTGTTCCTCAGTGTGTGTCTTCCTCGCTAATGCATGCATCCTTTCTGTTTCTCCTGTGTCTCCTATCATGTACTGATAATAATGGCAGAGCTTAGCCCTTATATTACACCAGGCCCTATCCTGACCAGTGGAGCATGTGCTGTTATTGTGCCCATTTTACAGATAAGGACACTGAGGCACAGAGTAGTGGCAGAGTCAGATTCTTAGCTTGTTCTCACAGCTGTGCTCCCCCACCCCATCACTCACAGGGTGGACATTAGAGCCCATCCTAGGAAGAGGCATTCATGACAGCCAAGAAGCAGCTAGCAGCACCAGAGAGAGGAGAAAGAATGTGCCCTTCCTGAGGCACCCCAGTGGCCGGCTTCCTCCAGCCAGGCCCGTCCTGAACTTCGGGTCCAGCCAGGACCTCCTCAGTGCTGCTGAGGGCTGTACCCCGTGATGCACTCATCATCCCGGAGCCCCACTTCTGGGCACCTGAGCCCCCGGGGGAAGCTCTAGCCCCGCCTCCTTCTCTGCCCCCTCCTGTGAGGCCACAGCCCGCAGGGCATCCAGGAGCAGGCACTGATGGCTGTGTGTCCTAGAGGTTTGCACACCTGGACATGCGTGTAGTGCTTCTGTGGGCCATACTTGCTGCGACTCCTCTGTTTTCATCCAGATGACTGTGATGAAATCATAGACATCAACAGCTAGGACACTTCCTGACATGCAGGGTGGTTAGTAAAGCCCTCTCCCTTCCCTGGCCTGCTGTGTCCAACCTGCAAAACAAAAACCGTCTCTGCAGCTGCTTCTGTGTGATAGACAGGCGCAGCTCACTCCATCCGTGGCCGTTTCTGCGCCCCGCTGCTGCCTGGTTTAAAGGAGACCTTCATGAGTCTTGCTCAGGGTGCCACTCCCCAGGGTCCTTGCGGACCTCCCCCCACCAGAGGCCGCTGGCCTGCTGAGAGGAATCTCACCGTTCTCAGCCGCCCTCGCTCTGCCTTCTCATGCCCCCACGAACACACAGCAGTCATTTGAACTCTTCAGGGAACAGGCAGAAAGCATGGAAGGCACTTGCTCTGCCTTTGTTGCCGCTGGTGTCAGCAGCGTGGGCACCTGCAGGTCCTGGTGTCAGCAGCGTGGGTACCCGTAGGTCCTGGTGGCAGCAGGTCGCCCAGCACTTCCTTTTGATCACGTGACGCCTTTGTCCTTTCCCTGTGGTTTGCTTTTCCTTGATGCCCTGACTGAGTCTCCTGCTGTGTCTTGCTTGCTTACAGCCTTGACATCACCCATTGAGTACCAGAGGAACCACAGTGGGGGCGGCGGCAGTGGCAGCGGGGCCAGCAGTGGCGGGGGCAGCGGGGGCGGCAGCGGCGGCGGGGCCTCCAGTGGTGGTGGCAGCAGCCATGGAAGTGGCCCCAGCAGCTGTAGCAGTGTCCCCAGCTCGAGCAGGAGCAGGCCCTCCCGGATTCCGCAGCCTGTCAGACACCACCCCCCCATGCTGGTCTCCTCTGCAGCCTCCGGCCAGGCAGAGGCAGACAAGATGTCAGGTATGTCCGCTCCCAGCCCCTCACTGCCTCCCCGCAGCAGCAGCCTGGCCCCCGAGGCTGGCCCTGGCCAGCCCAGCAAGCTCCCCCCGAGCAGAGACTCCGAAGGTCCTGAGCGGGAAGCAGAGCCCATCCCCAAGATGAAGGTGATGGAGAGCCCCAGGAAAGCCACCGGGAATGCTTCTGGTGCGAGCCAAGAAGGAACCGCCAAGGACGCCCGGGGGAACCTGGGCCCGCTGCCCCTGGGCAAGCCCAGGCCCGGGGCCATCTCGCCTCTGAACTCTCCTCTCTCCGCCGCGTTCCCTTCTTCTTTCGGCAAGGAGCCCTTTCCCCCCAGCAGCCCCCTGCAAAAGGGGGGCTCCTTCTGGAGCTCCATCCCTGGCTCCCCCGCCAGCCGGCCCGGCTCCTTCACCTTCCCGGGGGACAGTGACTCCCTCCAGCGGCAGACACACCGCCACGCAGTCCCCAGCAAGGACACGGACCGCATGAGCACCTGCTCCTCGGCCAGCGAGCAGTCCGTGCAGTCCACCCAGAGCAACGGGGTAAGAGCGCCGGGGAGCCTGCGCCCGCCCGCCCCACCGCCTCTGTCCCGCCAGCTCTTCTAAACCTCCCGTGTCGCCATGGCTCTCCTGCATACTAACTCCAGCTCCGCAGCGCTGCCCGGCGGCCCTCACCTCGGCACCGGGCGCCGCCGACAGACCGGCTGTGGCCTCCGTGTGCGGGTGTGTCCACACCGCGGCTGAGCCATCCAGTGACCGCAGCACCCCTCACCCTCCGAGGACTGCGGACCGCGCCTGCTCTCGTCTCTACTAACTCACTCCTCTCCTCGCTTTGTTCGTGTCTCCTTAACAAGAACAGCAGATCATTAACCTCCTCAGCGCAGCACCTCTGAGTCTTTGCAGTTTTCCAAGCAGCGGAGTGTCTCGGGACTTGGTTCTCAGCCCCTGCCTTCCTCACTGTTTTTACCTTTTGGTTTGGAGTGCCCTTTTTCCTGCTGTCTACCTCCTATTTAAATCGAAATCTATACACTTTAAGCTTTTTGCTCATTGCTTGGTTTTGCTCTTTTATGCCTTATTTTTGCAGCATTTTTGACTCATCTGATGAAAAAAAAAATCCCTCAAGAAAACTTGCAACAGCAACTCCAAACAAACTAAGCTGGCCATATGGGGGGAAGGAATCTCCCCAGTGGGAATATTTCCCCAGCACCCCAAGTTTCGCTCTGAAGGAGAGACACTCGCGCTCCTGCTCCTCGCTGCAGGCGTAGGACCTCAGGCCGCAGCAGGCGGCGGTGCTCGCGTCTGTCCGGCAGGGGGCGCAGCGCCCCGTGCCGGGCGGGGCATTCCCGCTCACGTGCTGTCACTTACCTTTGTTCTCAAGCAGAAGGGTGGCTGTGCTGGGTTCCCCCCATTCTGTGGCTTCCTCACTGTCCTCCAACTGTGTCCTCCATGGCAGATGGCCTGGCCCGTAACACTTTCCTGAAGGCATGCGTGAGTGAACAGAACTGTTCTATTGAGTGTTTGATCACTTTATAAATTTTTAAATACATTTCCCTGAAAGGGTCTGTGTCTCTCTTTGTGTGTACATATAAACAAGTCTGCCTTTTGCATGTCTCTTTCTTCCCACTTCTGTTAAAACCTTGTTTGGGTTGGCTTGATCTGAGCCTTTCCTCCTTCGCTGCATAATTTTGTTCACTGTATTTGACTGAGGAAGAAATTAAGCAGGTCTCCGTGGGTTTATTGACACCAGGTCTTCCTCTCAGAAGTAGGGGCAGGCGTCCTCGGTGGAGGACAACATCCCTCCTCTTCACGGTGGGAGCTGTGCACAGCAAGGGAGCCTCCGGCTAGACTGGAAGCGCTAGGCGGGCAGTTCCAGTTATGAGGACAGGCAGACGGGCAGCCAGCACCCCACTTTCTGCCCACTGAATGGGCCTGGCCCAGCAGCCCTGACCGTTATGAAGTCAGCCTGTTGACATCCCTTGCGCACACTGTAACCTGAACCCTTACCCGGGGAGCATAGGAGGGGTCTCCCAAGTCCCGGAATCCGTAGCTGCTCTCTGTGGACACTCCTGCGTGGCCACAGAGCGCCACTGCCCACTCCCCAGGCATTCGCCTGCGCTGAGGCCCGGCTGCAGCTGGGACCTGTGCGGTCCAGCAGCTTTAGGCTGGGAGAGTTGCCTTTGATTTCTCGTGTGGTGGGTAACCTGGAAGAGGAGACTGCCCTCACTTTAGAGGAAATAAAGTGCCTTACAGAAACGGCCCGAGGCCTGGGAAGTCAGCCAGAGGCCCAAAGGGAGGACCCGAAAGCATCCTCATCAGTCCAGTGCTTGGGTTAAAACCAGCCGTCCTTTGGCTGCCACCTGTCTGAGCCGTCAGCCCCTGGCAGAGCAGCAGCAGCAGCAGGGCCCCCTTTTTCTTTGACCACTGCTCTGGAGCCGTCTCGGGCAGCTCCCGGTCACAGGCAAGCCGCTGTGCCTCACCCACAGCTCCAGCCCTTCTTCCCCTCTTCTGGATCTGGTGCGAGCGGGGTCGGGGGAGCACAGAGCGACCCGGCCGTGCCTGTGCCGCCCTTGCCGCAGCTCTGTGGCCCACGCAGACCCACTCACTTCCCAGCCTAAGTAGCTGATGGCCGTGTCTACCGGCAAGGTGTTTGCGAGTATTGAGGGACACAGATTTGAGGTGCTTAACACACAGCCTAGCACATAGGAAGATTTCATTCTGAAAATACTAATGGCTGAGATCATTATGGCAAAATATTCAAATTATGAGATGTAGCCTGCTCTATTTCCCAAAGCAGCTATGCCACAAAAAGTTTTTGACATTTTATAGCACATTTAGCTCTATAATCTCGAAACTGTTAGATATTACCATAGAAATCAAACTGCTGAAGTGCATGCTCACAGTATAAATTTGTATAAGTAAGAGGCAGTGACGGGAGCCTGACATGCATGGCACCTCTTTCGCTAAAGCAGGGGCACTCACAGGAACAGGCAGGGGCCGGCTGCTCCCTAGCAGAGGCACACAACACTGCCAGGTCCTGACTTAAAAATGTCAACCGCGAGTAGATGGCAGCTCTGTTCCCTGTGACCCAGGGCTGGTTCACTGGCTTTCCCAGGTTGGCCTCCCAGAGCAGGGCAGGAGGCCTGTGGCTCCTCATCCCCAGGCAGGCTCACTAGACCACAGCCGAGCGGGTGGGGTGCAGGGTGGTCCCCTGCCGGGCATCCCAGAGCCCCGCAGAAGCTTTCGAGAACAAGCTCGCAGGAAAGGGGTGCTGCATGCCATTTCCCACGTCCTGACTGGGCAGAGGGGATGCGCAGGAGAGGTGGCGTAGGAACTGGCAGCGCTCTCAGCTTTCTCCTCCCCTAGAGCAGTGGGTCGCTTGTTACTTAAATAAGAGCTGGGTCCGATGGCTGGCATTTGTGTTCTGCTCAGCAGCTCAGTGGTTGTGGGTCTGGATAGGTGACTCTGAGACGTCAGCTTTGCTTGACTTGGCAGTCTTGCCTTTGCCTGAGTCACCTAACCAGCTCTGAGAGCCTGCTGTGCGTCAGTCATTGTGGCCAGACAGGTTGGTACCACTGGGGCGCAGGATCAAGAAGGGGAGCATTCCCATGTGGGTCTCTTCTCGAAGGGTTAGTGGCACTGATGGCAGTGTGATGCCACGCCACACCCTGGGAACACTTGGGTCAGACAAACTCAGTAAGAGTGTCCCTGTGGAGGGACATGGGAAGGAGACAAGTGCGATTGTTTGTAAAAGCAGAAGATGTATCTTTCAGATATTCCACATTCTTTTGTTAAGTGCAAAAGGTAGAAATCAGCCAGCCAGCAGCCTGTGATCCTGGAACATGTGTTCCTGATGAGCATGTGTCTGAAGATTTGGGGGCCTCTCCATTATCTGATCTGTCAGTGAGCGGAAGTACTGCTGTCCAGCTTTTAAACTTAATGCTCAATGGTGCCATGACTATTTGGGTTAGGAGTGACCCCGTGTGCCGTGAGCACAAGGACTCCGCTCTTCTGGAGAGCATAGGAAAACCAGGCTGCAATAATTAATACGAAGCTTTCAGAGAGCCAGCCCTGCCCTGGTCTGTCTTTTTTGTTGTTATTGTTGTTTTCTTAGCTTGTTTTAATTGCTGTCTGGAGAAATCCTGATTTTCAGGAATTGAAAATGTTGCACTAAGCTAGCAAGAAGAGAGTGAAAGGAAAGTTAGGTGGGCATGGTGGCGCACGCCTGTAATCGCTGCACTCTGGAAGGCTGAGGCAGGAGGAGCAAGAGTTTGAGCCCAGCCTGAGCAACTTAGCCACTTAAGTGAGACCCTGTCTCAAAACTTAAAAAAGTAAAAATTTAAAAAAGAGCTGGAGATTTGTAGTTCAATGTAAAGGCTCTGAGGTCAGTCCCTGCTGCTGCCAAAAAAAATAAATAAATAAAGCAAGCAAGCAAGTTGCAGATGTCTTCCTGTCGGTTGAGTGAGCCTTGCTGTGGGTCCCGGGGCCTGGCGCGCGCTGACCAGCCGCCGCTCATCGTCAGACCTCACTTCAGTTCCCGTCTGCCTTTCTTTTTCCTTCTGCCCCTCTGCAGAGTGAAAGTAGCAGCAGTAGCAACATCTCCACCATGTTGGTGACACACGATTACACGGCAGTGAAGGAGGATGAGATAAACGTCTATCAAGGAGAGGTCGTTCAAATTCTGGCCAGCAACCAGCAGAACATGTTTCTGGTGTTCCGAGCCGCCACTGACCAGTGCCCCGCAGCCGAGGGCTGGATTCCAGGCTTTGTCCTGGGCCACACCAGTGCAGTCCTCATGGAGAACCCTGACGGGACTCTCAAGTGAGTGCCTGCGGGGGCGCCACCTGTGGGGCGGCCGGGGCCAGGGACCTGCATGCATGGGAAGCTGGGCCAGTGTCAGTCCGAGCCAGCCCCCGCTGTGCAGGCCGCGAGCCCCCGGGGAAGCAGGGTGCCCTCCCGCCCTCTGGCTCACTGTAGCAGGTTCTTTTATTAACGTGCACTTAGCAACGCCCGACTTTTTCTGATCATGGAGTTGCCCCAGGAGGCCTTGGTGCGGGGAGAGCGGCTCACCATCAAGGGTGTGCTAGGGACTGTTAAGAGTTTTCCGGTGCAATAGAGAAGCAGAAGGGGAGAGAAAGTGGCCATTTATTGAGGACACGGAGAGGAGAGGAGCTCATAACCCGCAGGCTTTCTCCTCCGACCGAATACAGAGAGGCAGAGGGTTATATGACCTCTGATCCCAAGTGGCATGTGGGGCGGGCATTGGTGACGTGCGAAGAACTGATCAGAATTTTCTTGGCATTAAAATGGGAAGGTAACAATTTGGGCCGAAGGGCAAGAAGGAGGGAGTGGTGGTCGGGTAAGTGTCCCGCTTTGCCCTTCAGCCAATTAGACCATCACCATAATTGTCCAGTAATTTATACTAAGGCAAGAACCTTTCAACATCCTCGAGCCCTTTAGCAGTGTTCTTTGGAGAAACCGAACCAGTCACCCATCCAGTGAGAGTGCTCGTCTCGGCCGGAAGCACCCAAACTGCCTGAGCAGGTGCCGGAGCACAGCGAGGCCCAGTCAAGCTGACACACGACATTAACTGCCGCCCATCTGTCTACATTTTAATCTTTAAAGTGTGATTTTAGAAGTCGTTGGTTTCATCTCCCGCCTCTTGCGCACTGTGGGGAAGGGCCGTGGAGTGGAGGTCGCTGCGCGTCCCGTGTGCGTTGAGCACCTGCCAGACATGGGGCAGGCATAAACTCACAGCGTGTTCTTTCCCTCCCAGGAAGTCAACATCTTGGCACACAGCACTCCGTTTAAGGAAAAAATCTGAGAAAAAAGATAAAGACGGCAAAAGGGAAGGCAAGTTAGAGAATGGTTATCGGAAATCTCGGGAAGGACTCAGCAACAAGGTATCTGTGAAGGTGAGGAGGCGCCCTGGGGGGCTCCGTACCGGCTTATTGGAGCGTGTGCTGGCCGGGCCAGGGGCACGCGTGGCCCCGTGGCACAGGGGAGGTTTTCAGGAAGAGGCAGGGTGCAGAGGAGCTGTGGCTGGGACTTCTTGTTCCCTCTCAGGCCGAGGGCCAGCGACCAGGTGCAGACGCAGGGTCAGTAGCTCCGTCCCTTGGGAGCCTCAGCTGGCGTTACTCCCGCTGATCAGGTTGCCTGAAACCTGTGGGAGTTTTGCCTGGAGGAAAAGAAAATACCTCCTCAAAGGGACTCTGGGCACCCTGGGCCAGGAGCCGGCCCAGCAGTGAAAGGGGTGTTCTGATGCGCCCTGGAGAGCCAAGCTGTATCTCCTCATCCTGCAACAGTGACTGTAGCCCGGAATCAAAGCAGGAAACTACTTGGAAATCGCTTGTGCTTTTGCTTAACACCTGTCTCCCTTCTCTGTTTCAGCTTCTCAATCCCAACTACATTTATGACGGTGAGTTCTGTCACTCTTCCTCAGTTTCAGGGTCACGGGTCTGCAGGGGTTCCAGAGCTCCCAGGGCAGCCCCAGGAGTGGGTTTCCTGTGGTACACGGGCCTCAGGCAGCAGCTCAGCCACTGGTCAGTTAGGGATACTTCGGGGTGTGCAAAGAGGGGCAGCCAGGCTGACTGGCTCCTTCCCTTGCAGTTCCCCCGGAATTCGTCATCCCGCTGAGTGAGGTCACGTGTGAGACAGGGGAGACCGTTGTTCTTAGATGTCGCGTCTGTGGCCGGCCCAAGGCCTCGATCACCTGGAAGGGCCCTGAACACAACACCTTGAACAGCGACGGCCACTACAGCATCTCCTACAGGTGAGGGGCGTCCCTGGCTGCAAGCGCCGTCCCCTTCACCGCGGCTGACATCTTGACCTGTTTCTCGGTCCCCTCTGGTGCCTACACGGCCTGAGTATGCATTTCATAGCTGGGCGTGAGACTCGAGCCGCTTCAGACTCCTGACCGGTGCCGAGCGCCTGACTGCCTGTGGCCTGAAGGTGCCCAGAGTGCTCAGCCTCGGTGACACCCGTGTTCTCCTATGTGCGGCAGTGACTTGGGGGAGGCCACTCTGAAGATTGTCGGCGTGACCACAGAAGACGACGGCATCTACACATGCATCGCTGTGAATGACATGGGTTCAGCATCGTCGGCAGCCAGTCTGAGGGTTCTAGGTGAGCTTCCTGCGCAGAAGCGCCCTTCTGCCTCCTGAGGCAGAGGTACACGTCGGGGGATCACAGGGCACACTCCTGCCGGCTCCGCACAGGAGCACGGGCCCGGGGTGCTCCCGTTCCTGGAAGGAGGGTGACAGGAGCCACTGCACAGGGGGCCCCCATGCTCCATCCTCACTCAAAGCACCTTCTTCCGCCAGGCTTCCAGCTGGGGGCGCAGCTGGTCTAAGTAGGTTTCATGAGGAAAGCGTGGGAAGGAAATGGGTGTCCGCCCCGCCCCACCCCTCCCCTGGGGACCAGCTCACCGGGCCCAGGGCTGCCCGGCATCAACGGGAGGACACCCCATGGGGCCTCCCCCCACGGCTCCCTCCCCTCTGCCACTGCAAGCAGCGTGGGCAGAAGCCAGCCTAGGTCTTATTGAACTTCCTGGAGCTTTCTGGGCAGCTCTCAGAAGGCGGCAGGTCTCGCCTGGCTTCTGTCCACCCTCTCCAGAAGCTGCAAGACTGCGGCAGGGACTCCGCCATCCTTTCGCTGCTGCAGGTGTGTGAAGCTGTGTACAG
This sequence comes from Dasyprocta punctata, assembly GCA_004363535.1. Lineage (NCBI taxonomy): Eukaryota > Metazoa > Chordata > Mammalia > Rodentia > Dasyproctidae > Dasyprocta > Dasyprocta punctata. The sequence goes on along the minus strand of RJWM01000032.1, from coordinate 69,545 downwards.
CAACAGATAAAAAGCCCAACTAAAAGGTGGCAGAAAACAGGGCACACCCTAGAAGTAACCCTAGCACTCAGGAGGCTGAGGCAGGAGGAGCCTTGTGAGTTTGAGGACAGCCTGAACTACAAAGCAAGACACTGTCCCAAAGAAACAAACACAGAGATGACATAAGCTCTAGAGTACCCTGTGTGTGATCAGTGAGCAGGTTTTGTTTAGAACTCTGTTCCATGTATCTTATCCCATCTATTTAACTTCATTTAATCAGAGAAAGGACAAGCTCTGATTTTTGGGTCATGCCACAAAAAAGAACAGTCTTAAATTTGAGAGTAAGGAATCACTGATTTTCTAAATTTTAAAAGATCTCATAAGAGTTCTGTAGTTGGTTATTTTTTAGTAAATCACTCCTGAAAGAGTAGACTTGACTCCAAGACTTCACACCTTGGAGATGTGAGTGGGGAAATAATGGGGTGTGTGAGCATTTCTGTCACAAAACCCACCTGTGGCCCCTCGAGGTCTTCAGAAAAATCACGTGGGCCGTTCCACCATGGCTGTCCTGTCTCCAGTCGTCCTCTATGAGGAGCTGCATCATTTGCAGGCAGGGGTCTCTGGGGTGTTAGTGTCCAGCGGGGGCTCCCATGCCCTCTGTGGAGGCCGAACCCTCCCCCCGAGGGTCCACCGTGGTCCCAAGTTCCCTCTGGCCCTGGCTGCCACCCAAGCCCCAGCTGCTTTCTCAGCCGCTGGGGAAGGCTGAGCACGGTGACCCCGGCTCAGGACCAGAGTGACTCAGGCGCCTCCGCACTTCGAGTGCAGCTGCAGGCCAGAGTGCCAAGGTAGGGGCAACGAGCGTGACGGACAGCGGGCGGGAGCCGGCGGGGCCCCATCGGGTGGTGGTGTGAGCCGGAGCGAGTGGGCCGAGGTCACCGGGGAGCCCTTGCTCGAGTTGGTCAAGAATTGATGCTTACGTTAGTGTACTTCTCTGTATATAACATCTGAGTTAAAATGTGTTTTTAACAAACAAAAACAAGCCTAGAGGACAAAAAATGTTATCTTCACGTAGATAAAAATTTGGTATTTTTTGGGGGGGATTTGGTAGATTTTTCAAAATTGCCTAAGTGCAATAAATAACTGTTTTCCTAAGCGAGCCCCCCGGCAGTGCTTCTCCCGCGTGAGAGAAGCTGTGAGGAGTGGCAGCCTGTAGGTGCCGGAGTGGCCCAGCCAGACATCCTCCCGGGGAGCAGGCGGGGCGACCGGGAGAGCAGGCCGGGAGCGTGAACACTCTGGGGAGGGATGAGTAGGTGCCGTGCGTGCGGGGCAGGCGAGGGGCCCGAGGGGTGCTGTGGGGAGAGGCGGCTTCGCTAACAGAGGCCCGGTGTGGGGCCGCTGAGACTCCTGGGAACCCCAGCGGACAGAAGCCGCACTTCTGGGGCTGTGTGGCGGCTGAGTCCCTGGGTCACTCACCCACCGGCTTGGCGATCTTTTTTGGGGAAGAGGATAGCAAGAATGCCTCATTTTCTTCTAGACATTATGATACTACCTTTGTTTCCGACAGGTGCTTTTCAGTTGGCACTCGTGTAGTAAAATCTAGCCTGCGTCTGCAGGCTGTTTGATTTATGAGCCCTGTAACACCTGCAAGCAGTAAATAAAGATAAAGCTCTTGGTTCCCATGCCCGTGACAGAGACATCCTTTGGAGGCCAGGAGCCTGGTCAGCAGGAGAGGCCCTTCTGTGGCAGGGCCTTCGGAAACGCAATGGAAGCCTCAGAGCAGTTTCACATTTTCTGCTAAGTTGGTTTTAAAAAATAGAAATAGAATTAATTTTACTAACATTTAATTTAATCCAATACATCCAAAGCAGTTTTTTCAACTTGAGACGATGATTCAGCCTGATGGTGTAAATTATTTTTGAACCATTTCACCTTCTGTCTGGATGCTCAGGCGCAGCGTCCTGCACATCCTCGCTCCACCAGGCCCCCTCAGATGCCCAAGGACCTCTGGCAGCCGCTGTGGGGACAGCGCAGGTCAGGGGCACTCAGGGGACATGCTGCTCTTCCTGCAGGTCCAGGGAGTGACGGGATCGTGGTGACCTGGAAGGACAACTTTGACTCCTTCTACAGTGAAGTGGCTGAGTTGGGCAGGTAGGAAGCAAACCCCAGAGCCCCTCCCAAGAGCAGTGAAAGCCGTAAAGCACGCTGCGCACGGGGTCCTCGCAGTCTTGGGTGGGAAGGGCGACCTGGAGCAGCCACTAGACAGTGAGCACTGGGCAATGAAGAAGCCGTTTCCAGCTCGGGTTCCAGAGAGATTGAGACCCTTGCTGAAATGAACCAGCTTCCTGCCTACTTGCGCGTCCGGACAACATTAGCTGGGTGCCACTTTGGGCAGCTTCACAAGAGCCACACACTGCTTCGTTCTTGTGGAGTCCTGCAAGGGAAAGGTGGGTCGGGCCCATGAGGCTTCAGTTGTGCACAGAGATTTCAAGGAATTACACCCTCGTTAGTGTTGGCATTTTCTTGACCAAACTAAGAGGGAGATTTCAACATAGAAAAGCAGGGGCCTCTGGGGCCAGGTGGCTCACTGGTGCCAGACACCCAGGCTCCTCGTGTCTGGCTGCGCCCTCCGGACCATGCGGTGCCCACACCTCCAGGTGCCATGGGCGGGAGAGGAAGGCCCCAAACCCTGCTCACTTATCCCTTCGGAAGAGCTTCCCGGGAAGCTGCACATGCCCTGCCCGGGTGCCAGCGACCATCCTGGGCCGCACGGCTCCAGTCGAGTCCAACAGTTCCGTGTGGCCATGGGACGAATCGCACCCCACTTGCCATCTCACCAGGAGCAGTAGCTGTGGGGCAACTGGGCAGACACTCCTCGGTCTCTCCCGGCCCTGCCATTTGGCGCACCTGTGCCTCCCTTGAATACTTGGGGCCCATCAGGCCTCCTTCACACAGACCTCACGGGGCTTCCGCATGCAGTGGAGGAGCTGCTTCAGGGGGCAGAGGCGGAAGCGGGAGGGTGGGAGGCGAGGTGAGCGGCACTGCCGTGGCCCCTTTCAGTCCCTCACCCTGCACGGCCTTGCCCTGCCTGTGACAGCAGGCTCCAGCCTGAGGTCCCAGATCATCTCACTCAGATAGGATTCAGGTGCAGCAGGGCTCTGGGTGCGGGTCCCCAGCTCAGCCCAGAGGCCCTGACCACACCGGCCCTGTGCACCAAGGTAGAAGTCGCCTGGCGGGGTGGGGCTCTCACGCTCTGGCTTCTGCCACACTGAGAGGTCAGGAAGCCACCGGGCCGGCGCAGACCACGCCAGCAAAAGGGAGGCTGTCTCTCGGACTATGGGGAGGGTGAGGGCGCGGACGGGGTTCTGGGGGACCTGGCACACTGCCGCACAGGTGGCCTCTACCCAGTCTGTGACGAACAGCGTCTTTCGTCTTGTCACACGTCTGACAGTGATCTTCTCAACATCCTACAGGGGCAGATTTGCCGTTGTTAAGAAATGTGATCAGAAAGGAACCAAGCGAGCAGTGGCCACTAAGTTTGTGAACAAGAAGCTGATGAAGCGTGACCAGGTCACCCATGAGCTCGGCATCCTGCAGAACCTCCAGCACCCGCTCCTCGTTGGCCTCCTCGACACCTTTGAGACCCCCACCAGCTACGTCCTCGTTTTGGAAATGTGCGTCCTCACCTGGCTTTCCTTTCCATGCTGTCACTTGTCTTTTATTTTTGTTCTCTAAGAAGGCTCAACACTGGGTTTTTAGAGCTCACAAAACGTCTGAACATTAAGGTGACTCCGAGACCGGGGTTTTAGAGCTTCTGGTTGTGGGAGAAGGTGGACCGTCTTCACTCTGGGCTCTCCCGGGCCCTGCAGGTCTCCTGCCAGCCTGACAGCCGGCCTGGCCTCCAGAGCTCACAAGAGGCCAGGTCTGCTCCGTGCTGAGGACCCTGCTGCAGTGGTCAGCCCGAGGCTGAAGTGACGCCTGGCACCTGCTGGGGGCCAGGTGTGCTCGGGGCTTGGAGGGGGCCAGCTGAGACCCGCTGTGATGGACCCTTCCGGTGTCAGCTCAGTCCCAGGCCCGTCCTGCTCTCGGCTGCCGCCCAGAAAGCCGATTAGCGGGGGAGGACCGGCACACCTGCCCCAAGCGGGCAGCCTCTGTGGTGCCCATCGCACTGCCCTGTGGGGTCCCAGAGAAGAAGGCAGCTGTGTGGAGAAACCGTGTATGAAGGCTGTGACCCTGGAGAAACGCTTTTCCACTGGCATTTTCATCCCAGAGATGACGAGCTATCTGGAGACCTGGCTGTCGCAGGTGCGGGCGGCATCTAGTGGGCACAGGCCCAGGTGCTGCTTCCCTCCTGCAAGGCGCAGGACAGTCCCCCAGCCAGGATGCGCTCACCTGCCCAGATTGAGAAACGCTGTCCCGCAGCTTTCTAGTCTCTGTGAAACGTCTTTTTAAGTCCCTATTCCCCCTTTTTGGGGGAAACCATTTCATACGTTGTCTTGGGTAGGGAGAACAGGAGGGGTAGGATGACCACCACAGCGTCACAGGGAGCAGATGCGGGGCTCAAGACAAGTCTGAACCCTCACAGACAGGTGGCCAATCTTCCTATAAATTCGTTTTGCAAACAAAGAGGGCAGCATAGGCCGGTGTTCAGAGAGGCTCTGTCCAGCACCAGCTCCTCGGCTTAGCAGTGCGGAGCCTTGGGAAAGTCCGTGCCTTCTCTGCCTGGTTCTTCTCCTCCGTGAGGGAGAGCGGTGAAGTGCACTGCTCAGAGTATTGAGGAGTAAGTGCGTTCTGGGCTTTTAGATCTAGTAGGCAGTAGCACCGTGTGTTTTAAATACTAGGAGTCCAAGCCAGGTGTAGTGGATCATGCCTGTATCCCAGCTACTCAGGAGACTGAGGCAAGAGGATCAGAGTTTGAGACCAGTCTGGGCAATGTAGTGAGAGCAGTGTCAAAATAAAGAGGGACAGCACCCTCGCTCAGTGATAAGAGAGCTCCCCTGCCGGGCCCAGGGTCCTGGGCGCAATCCCAGTACCGGGAAAGAGAAAGAAAGGGGTGGGGGAAGTTAGTCCTGGATAGGAAAATTTTGAGCCCAGCATTGAACACTGCATTGCTCTGTTGTCTGACTACCGTATGATCACATCCAGTCTTCACATGACCATTTTACAGATGAGGAAACCAAGGCTCGGGGTGAGGTGAGGTCATCTTCCTCCCTGCACCAGGTAGCTCTGGAATGCCTACCAGGTGCTAGGCACTGCCCAGTACTTGCCAGCTGCTCCTCCCAGGACAGGGCCAGGTGAATCCCTGATGGTGCCTCTCCACCACCCGGTTCCCTCAAAACAGATGCCTCACCCTACTTGCGTCTTCATAGTGAAAGTCAAAAGAACGGCCCTTATCATCTAGTGATGCTGTTAATGGCGATGCAGTCCAGAAATACCAGTGAAATCTTCCCAGTCGTCCCGAGTGTTCGTTCCTTATAGCCTGAAGACGTCAGTGAGTGGAAGCATGCCATAGTGACGCCCCATTCCTGCCTCTGTAGGGCTGACCAGGGTCGCCTCCTGGACTGCGTGGTACGATGGGGAAGTCTCACCGAAGGGAAGATCAGAGGGCACCTGGGGGAGGTTCTGGAAGCCGTCCGATACCTTCACAACTGCAGGATAGCACACCTGGACCTAAAGGTTGGCAGACCCAGGGCTGCGCCAGGCGGGGCTCACTGTCCCCTCTGTCCTCCGAAGCTCTCCGGGGCGGGGGGCCTGGGGAAAGGAGGGAGGACAGGAGAACTGAGCACTAATTCCCGGCTGTTTCTGAGGGTTCTGTTCAGTGATATGCACAGTCAGTAAAGTACCAGGTAAACATGTCAGCCCTCTAACACTTCACGATGGTTTTAGGAGGTTTCTGTGGGTTTTGCTGGTGTGGTATGGGACCAAGGTCAGTGGTAACATAGAAGGGGAAGAGAGTGGTACTCGCAGTGTGGGGAGCACTGAGCACCAGCTTCCTGCTTGACCCTTAGAGTTCCAGACAGAGCTGCACAGATGCCTTCTCCCTCGGCCAGGTTCCTGACGGGCATCAGGGTTGGCTTCAGACCAGGGATGTTTGAGATGACCACTGTCTTGTCCTGTGTTCTAGCCTGAGAATATCCTGGTGGATCAGAGTTTGGCCAAGCCAACAATCAAGCTGACCGACTTTGGAGATGCTGTCCAACTCAACACGACCTACTACATCCACCAGTTGATGGGGAACCCCGAGTTTGCAGCCCCCGAAATCATCCTCGGGAACCCTGTCTCCCTGACCTCGGACACGTGGAGCGTTGGAGTGCTCGCGTATGTGCTCCTCAGCGGCGTGTCGCCCTTCCTGGACGACAGCGTGGAAGAGACCTGCCTGAACATTTGCCGATTAGACTTTAGCTTCCCAGATGACTACTTTAAAGGAGTGAGCCAGAAGGCCAAGGAGTTCGTGTGCTTCCTTCTGCAGGAGGACCCCGCCAAGCGTCCCTCCGCCGCACTGGCCCTCCAGGAGCAGTGGCTGCAGGCGGGCCCCGGCAACAGCAAGGGCACGGGCGTCCTCGACACGTCCAGACTGACCTCCTTCATTGAGCGGCGCAAACACCAGAACGATGTTCGACCTATTCATAGCATTAAAAACTTCTTACAGAGCAGGCTTCTGCCTAGGGTTTGACCTGTCTTGAAGTTCTCTCTCATTCTCTTTCACCTGCCAATCAGCTGTTAATTTGAATTTCGAAGAGGAAAAGAAAACAAACCTAACTGACCCGCTGCCGATCCGTTCATCGTGTGAAGTTGCATTCCGAGCTGTGCTTTGCAGCGCCGGGACTCGCGCTGCGAGCTGCGCTGGGGTGGAGGACCTTCGGTTACACTCTGCCGAGGCAGAGGCCGCGTTGCTGTACCACAGTATTTTATTCAGGTTTCTGCAAAAAAAAAAAAGGTAACTTTTTTAAATGAACATGGATAGAATTTTGCAAATTTAACATTTTCAAGATTTATTCAAGGAAACAAAATACCTATGTTCAACCACTGGTGTTAATGAACAAAACAAAGATACTGCGCATCTCTGGGGAAGACTCACCCGGGTGACGGCCACTCCCGCAGCCTTGGGGAGCACCCCGAGTCCACCTGGCACTGAGTTTTCCCAGCCGCCTCGTCTGCTCGCGTCTCACAGGGGCCCCAGACTTGGCTTCTGAGACGTGCGTTCAACCTCAAACCGTTGCATAAAATAGAATGAATCGTTTTGCTCTGATGAAATGTAGGCCTTACTTGTATATGACTGTTCCTGCCTTCGATCACCCCCCCCACTCTCCCCTCCCACCTGCCACCCACCATCCGGGCCTTCCTCTGGGGTCCATGGGTCTGCCCATCGATGGCGACATCAGGTCTGGCCCAGCCCTGCCGCCCCGTTCCTGCCCCGAGCCATCACTCAGATTGTTGAGCAGACTACAGTCAGATGAAAATACTGTAAATGCACTCATTGGGGTTTTTTGGTTTTATTTCATATCATGTGCAATGTTGTGGCTTTAACATTTTATGCAACTATTTATGAAGACCTCTGTTGTACCTGTAATAAATATATAGAAAAAGCACATACTTCGTACAGTGAGCTTTATGGTTTCGTGTGTGTGTGTTGGGGGGAGGTTGTCGTAGCCCTTTGCCGTTGGTGCAAGGAGTCTTAACTCTTCGTGAAATTTGTCAGTTTTGAGGACTGTAAAAAGTGATTTCATACTCTGAATATAAAACTGGATAATAGGGTAATGTTTTAAAATTTATTATGCTATTATTCAGAATGCCAAAGTATTATTTTTTTTCCCAAAATCAGTCTGGACATTTACTACTTTTTAAACTTTTTGACATTCAACTTTCTGTATAAAAATTGGCTGGATTTTGAGCTTTTGGTAAGAAATTAAAGCCAATTAAGCACTGGCCACCCTGAGGCTGGTACCCAGTGCCCGGGTCACTGTGGCAGAACTAGCGCTGGTGTGGGGAGTCCTTTCAGCAAAAGAGGCTGGGCTTCTGGGCTCTTGAATTTTTCTGGATGTCTTTTTATCTTTATTGTGTGGAATACACTAAAAAAGAGACCAGCCTGCTTCCCAAACCCGCCAGCGTCTGGGTCTTGAGCCATAAACTGGCAGAGTTAAGCTTTGGAGCTTCCAGTGTATTTTATTTATTCTTTTGTTGGGTTTTTGTTTGTTTCTTCTTGTAAAATTGTACAGAAACTTTTTAAAAGAAATTGGATTCAGAACTGGATGTGTATCCGTAACCTCATAACTTTTATTTGTGTATTGTTTCTTTTATTATTTCAGTTAAATTTTTACATGATTTTGCATGTATATTTCTTTGTACAGAGACCTTACATGTTTACACAGTATGATGTGATGTAAATATTTTATTTTGCCATCAGTTATTTTAAACAATTAAACATATTTGCCTGATTTTTGTGTTAGGTCTTTTATTTAAATTGGTCACTGATGAATGAGAGATCACTGATGGGGAGGCTGAAGCAGAGCCTCCTGCGGGGGGGTGGGGGGAAGGCAGAATATTCTGGGCGGGGGTCCCCTGGCGATGCTTGTGTCCATGGCCGGACTGTAGCGTGCCCTGCTTTAGGGAGAATCAGAGCAAAGCAAAGAGCTCTTCATTCTGGCCTCAGAAGAGCAGTCAGCATTGTCATAGGGTCAAGAAGATGAAGTACCTAGGTTCAAGCGCTGTGTCACGAATGAAAACGCAGCACCTGCAGGGAAGACCTTGGGGTACCTTGGTCCCGGGGCGTTTGCAGCCTCTGCCATGAGTCCAATGCTGTGAATCCGCCGCCCTGCTGGTCCCTACTGCTGACCCTAGGTGGTTTTTCCTGATGCTCAATATCATCTCTTGTTTCGATTCTTTCCTGCTTTCCTTCTGGGATAGTGACTCCCTCGGCGCTGTGTGAAGAATAGGTCTGCACCTGCCGAACTCCTGAAGAGAGGAGCGCTCAGAATGTGGGGTGCTGATTGGTGAAATGTGGGAACCCCTCGGGCTGGTGGATTCGGGATGCAAAAGAATTCAAGGTGAGTTTAGTCCCCCCACCTCAGGGCATCGGCCCCGCCAGGTTGTGATGTTTTCCTTTTAACTGCACATTGCTGGCGTGGCTATTCCTGTAAGATTAGCCAAGCACGTGAGTGAGGGGTGTGCACAGATGTGTGGTCTAGCGTGGTCACTAGATTCGTTTTCACTCAACTATTAAGATGTTTTATGTTCTGCGTATTACTATTCATAAATCTTTTAAAGCCGTGGATGCTCCTTGTCCTGAGGGTAGGATCGGGGAGTAGGAATCACCAAGATTTAGCAGAATTATAAATATCATTGTAGGAAGTGTCATTAGCAGGAAAGATCATACTCTGCTGTATATTTTTGAGACCTTAACAGTGAAGACAAAAATAACTGTGTAACTGGTAGAATAATTCTCAGATTTACTACGGGAGATCGAACTTACTAAAATAAAGTATACTAACCTTAAGTCAGTTGTTCAATAAATGTCTGTAGCTGCCTTGTATACACCTGTGCTGACTGCGCAGAGCAAAAGTCAGAGCGTGTCCATTGTCCATTGTCCATTACCCCAGAAGGTCCCGCCCACCCGAGGCAATCACTACGCTGATTTCCATCACCCATGGGCGTCTGCCTTTGAACTTCATGTAAGTGGAACCATGTAATACGTGACTTTGAACTTCATGTAAGTAGAACCATGTAATATGTACTTTTTAAATTAGGTGAAACGTTTTATTTTGAGATCGTTGTAGATTTTCATGCAGCTGTATGAAATGAACTCGCACCCAGTGATAACACTTTGAAACACGTAAGGGGACATCACAACCAGAATATTAACATCAATGCCAGCAAGATGTGGAGCATTTCCATCCCCACAAGGACCCCTGCTATTGCCTTTTGATAGCTGCCTCAACCTCCCTTTTGCACCATACCCTCCTTTACACTGCGACCAGCCCTTTGCCCATCACCCATTTCTCTAATCTTGTCATTTTGAGGGGCTGGATGAATGGAATCCCACAGTGTGTACCTTTGGGGTGTAACCTTTTCACTGAACATGGCCCTGTGAAGATATGAAGGGGTTGGATGCATCAATAGTTTTTCCTTTTTATTCACCAGTAATATTCCACGGTGCCAGTGCACCGCAGTTTAACCATCTACCCACTGGAAAGACATCCGAGGTTTTCCAGCTTTTGGCTGTTAGGAGTAAAGCTTCTGTGAGTGTTAGTGTGGTGTTTCGTGCAAACATAAAAGCTTTCATTTCTCTGGGATGAGACGGGTTATTTTGTGGTTACGTATCAAATTGTTTAAGGATTGCCGAACCATTTTTCAGAAGGATTCCACGAGCAACGCATGAGTCTTGCAGTTTCTTCACCCCCTCCCTGGCATTTGAGGCTGTCACTGTTCACCCTTTGGCCATTCTAACAAATGTGTAATGCCTGATTGTGGTTTTACTTGGCATTTTCCCTATGGTTAATGATACAGAACACCTTTTTGAGTGTTTACTTGCACATCTGTATATACTGCTCAATAAAATATCTCTTCATGGTTTTTGTCCTTTTTCTTGCTGGGTTGATCATGTCGTGTCTGGTTATTCATTTATTCCTGGGTTGCTTTGTTGTGGTTTGGTTTGTTTTTGTACTGCTGGGGTTCAAATCCAGGGCTTTGAGTGTGCTAAGCAAGTGCTGTATCACTGAGCTACGCTTCCATCCCAGACTGCTTGGTTTTTAGTTACTGAGTTTGAACATTCTTTATTTATTGTATGTACTAGTCCTTTGTTGGAGATGTGGTTTGCAAATGCTTGCTCCCTCTCTGTAGCATTTTCTTAACAGGATCTCTCACAGAGTAAGTTTTTAATTTTGATGAAATACAGTATTTCATGGATCAAACTTTTGGTGTTGAGTCTAGGAACTCTTTTACCTAGCCCTAAGTTGAGGGATTTCTCCTATAATTTTTTTTTAACTTTTTAAGTTTCACATACTACATTTAAGTCTCTATGGTCCATCCTGAGTTAATTTCCAAATAAGGTGTGAGGTTTAGGGTGAGGAATTTTTGTTATTGCTTTCATTTTGTTTTGTTTCATTTACTTCTATTGATTGATGAATGGATGGATTGATCACATATAAATATCCAAGAATTTTTTTTAGCATTATTTATTAAGCGTATACTTTTGCCATTAAGTGTATCCAAAAACATTTCAACCTATTTAGGACCATTTCTTCTCTGTTCCTTTGATCCTTATTCCTCTTACCAACCCTACAGTCTTGATTACTGTAGCGGTTCAATAGACAGGTAACCTTATCCTCCCATTTTGTTCTTCTTTTTCAAAATAGTCTTAAGTACTTTAGTTCTTGTGCCTTTCCACATAAATTCCAGTATAGTTTTATCTATGTCTACAAAATATTTCTTGGGATTTTTTTCTGTATGTCAACCTGAGGAAAACTGATGCCTTTACTGTGTTGGGGCTTCCAAACCCTGAATACAGTTTATTGAGATCTTTTTTTTCTCATCATCTTATAGTTTTACAAATTCTTTTGTATGTTACAATTATACTTATGTATGTTTTTTAAACAATCGTGAACACATTTTTAATTTTTAATCCACGTATTTATTGTTACTACTAGATCAAAAAACTAATTTTTTAATGTTTTATACTGCTAATTTGCATAAATCACTAATGCTAGGGCTTGAGATTTTCTATACAGCAATCTGAAAATAGAAACAGTTTTCTCTCTGCTTCTATCAGTATGGTTTCTCTCTTGCTTGCTTATTTCACTGGCTGTAACTCCCGATTTTAAGTAAAACAGGAGTGGTGAATGTAGATGTCCTTGTCCGGCTTCTAGTCTTTGGCGGGAAGGCAGCCTTTCACCATTAAGCCTAGTGTTAGCTGAAGCTTTGTTTAGATGCCCTTCAACAAGTTGAGTGCCTTCTCCTGTTTGTTTCTCTTGACTGTTTTTATCATGAATGAATGTTGAATATTACTAAATGTATTTTTCTTCTTTAGCCTATTAGTATGGTTAATTTTGAAACAGTAAGGCAACCTTGCATCCTTGGAATGAACTCTACTTGGTTATGGTATAAACTTTCTGGACTACATTTACTTATATCTTGCTAAAGATTTTTTTAAACTATATTCATTAGGAATGTTAATCTATAATTTTCTTTTTGTTCTGTCACTGGTTTTGATCTCAGGGTATGACTAGCTTCATAGAATGAATTAGGAAGTACTAACTCCTATTTTTCTGGAGGATACTTTGTGGACTTGGTATTAATTCCTCTTTAAGTGTTTGCAGACTTCTCCAGTGGAACTGTGTCAGCCCGAAGAATTCTTTATGTGGACTTTTGAATTATGTAAGGTATCCTTTGTTGCTATAGAGTTATTCAGATTACCTGTTTCATACTCAGTGAATTGTGATCACTTGTGTTTTTTAAGAAAGGACTTGATCATGTCGTGTCTGGTTACTCAGTCATTTATTGAAAAAGGAATGTTGAAGCTTCCAGCTATGATTAGGGGTTTATCTGTTTCTGCTGCACTTCTCAATTTTTTGTTTCACACATTGTGCAGCTCTGTTGTTTGATGTACACGGACTCTGTATTAGCGTGTCTTCTTAGAGGTTTTATTTGTTTTGTTCCAGGAATTGAATTCAGGATCTCACTCTTGCCAGGCAGGTGCCTTGCCACTGAGCTGTACCCTCAGCCCCTACCACGTCTTCGTGACTTGATCCTTTTATCACTGTAACATCCCATTTTGTCTGAGTAATTTTCTTTGCTAGATTAATGTAGTCAGTCTTTTATCTTCTTTATCAATGTTTGCATGGCATGTCTTTTTCTACTCTTTTACTGTTGGCATCTGATCGCTATATGTAAGTTTTCTATAGACAGCATAAATTGGATCATGTCTTGTAGTCCACTCATCTTTTTTAATTGGTATTTTAAATAATTTACATTTAATCAGTTTGATTGAAAAGCTAAGGGTATAAGCCTGCCATTTATTTTGTGGCTTACTACTCTGTCTTGTCTCCATTTCTCTGGGTTTTTTTTGGTTTTTTCCTGTGTTCATGAGGCTTGCTTAAACATTTTTAGAATTCCATTTTGATTTCCCTATATTGTTGTTAAATATATTTCTTTGTGTATGTTTAGTAGCCACTGTATTACATTATGCATACATACCACAGTCCATTGGTACAATCCATTTCACCAGTTTGAATGAACTGTAGAAACCCTTCCTCTGTAATGGTAATTATCTTAAATATGTCCTCTATGAGATATACAGCCACAATACACAGTGTTTTTTCACTGTTTCTCTTCAGGGCTTGAACAAAGTTTTAAGTGTTTTTTCTCTTTAGAAAATTAAGAGAATAAGAGAAAACATATTCACTCACTTTTTTTTTCCTCTCCACTGTGCTTTATTCCTGTTATTCCAAGATTTCTCCTTTCCTTTCTGTTTAAAGAACTAACATTAGCCATTATTATTTTACTATTTAATTCTACTGGCAGCAGATTCTCAGCTTTTGTTCCGTGGAGAGCGTCCCGACTGCTTCCTGAGTGCAGGGCGGTTTTCCCGGATGCACCAGTCTGGGTTCACAGCTGCTTTCTCCCAACACCTGGACAAAGCCACGCCGCCGTCTTCACGCCGCCATGGTTTCTGCGAAGTCTGCTGCCATCCAAATTGCTTTTCCTTTACAATTTAGATTCTTTTCTCCCACTTCTATATTTCTTTCCTTGTCCTTCGACTATAGAAGTTTGACTGTCCTGTGTCCCTTCTGTGGATTTATTTGCATCTGTAAGTTTATGTCTTCTGTCAAATTGGCGTGTTTTCATTCTTTCTTCGAGGTTTCCTTGTCTTCTCTGGGCACTGGGACCGAACCCCAGGGCCTTCTGCTTGCTAAGTGTGCACCCTGCACTGAGTCCCAGCCCCAGCCCCCTCCTGCTGTCTGCCCGACGTTGTTTTTGGTTGTGGCCCCACAGGTCTCCCCCTCCTCCTCGAGGTATTTTCTCTTTGTTGTTCACACTGGATAATTTCTGTTATTCTGTCTACAAGTCCACTGATTCTTCTGTCCACTCCCCTCTTCTGGTGAGTTCATCAGTTGAGCTTACTTCGGTCATCGTTGTATTTCTGTGCTCGAAAATTCCACTTGGTTTCTCTTGGACATTCTGTTTCTTTGCGGAGACATCTGACTCACTCATTTTAAGCATGTTCATAATTGCTTCTTGAAGGCCCCGTTAGCCCTAGGTGATGATAAAAGTCCTGACGGCACTGGTCCTCCTCCAGTACCACCCCAGCAAGGAGGGAAGCGGGCTCTTGTTAGTGGGGTTGGAGTAGAAGTCCAAGCCTCCCCGGAATCTCCACGGACACCCAGGGGTGGAGGAGAGTTCTGCTCCCTGCTTGGCCTCCATCACAGCTGGGCAAGGGCTGACGTCTAGGCTCCACTAGTCTTTGCAAGTAAGGCGAGGGCCATGTTTTTCCGGACTGTTCAGCTAGCGAGGTTTCTATCTCACTAGGCTGCCCCTTCACCCCTCCTTTGTCCCAGCAAAGCAGGTTCTCTGGGGCCCTTTGTTGTGCACATCTATTGTTATCTCCAGGTTGCTGGCTTCTTTAGCTCCAAGTCTGGCATATGTCAGACAAACAGAAGTCCCAGAGAACCCCTCGCCTATGGCTGCCCAGCCTTGAAGCCCCTAACTGGCCTGCTCTCTTCTCTTCTCTTCACCTAGCAGGGGCTTTTCATGTTCTTTTCACACACAATGTCTAGGGCTTGTCACTGTGTGTGCACGTGTGTGTGTGTGAGAGAGACAGCACCAGAGAGCCTCCTCCATCGTTCCAGAAGCCGAGTCCAGCACCACTGCTTCTCTTTGTACTTGCTAGTTTTAGGATCACATGATGTAAGTTTCCTGTGACAGGTACAAAAACCACTTGCTTTCATTCTTCGAAGGAGAAACTACACAACCAGTGACTGTCAAAATTGAAGCCATTTGCACATGTACCTTTTTTCTCTGTACCTTTTCTGCGATGCATTTCCTGTGGACGTCTTACTTATCCAACACTAATAGGCTCCTACCATCCTATTCCGGCACAGCCTGACCAAAATGCTAATATACAGCAAAGGGTAACTGACTAGAGACTGGCAGCGGGGGCCTGGCCAGCGTGTGAGTGCCCACGACGGTCAGACCCCAGCCGCTTCTGCTGTGTGCAGGGCACTATGGAGGGCAGCAGAGGCCAGCTCTGCTCTCACGGGAAGGAAGGTGGATAAACTGACTCAAATCACTGCCAGAAGGGGACTGCAGTGAGCTCTCCACACGACTCCTGAACATCAGGAAAGGCAGCATGAAGCGAGATCAGGGTCTCTGAGCAATGACTTTAGGTTGGGTCCAGGCATCCAATTGCTCTGGCAGCCACAAGTGGGTGGAGGAGTACAGAGTCTCAGGAATTTGAGGCGACAGAACATTTGTTTCCTCTGCTCTGTCTGTCTTCCACTGGCCAGTTCTTATTTACAATTCAAAAAACGTTAAGGGTTTACCTTTCAGTCCTACGCCTCTCATCCTGTTGATGGCCCCCTTCGGGACTTATTTCCAGGACGGCTGTGTTTACTAGAACAGTTTCCTGCTTCCTTGCCCCATAAGAACAGGAAGGGCTCTTGTGAAAACCCAAGAAAAGTGGAGGCTTTAGAACAAATTGCTTCATTTATCATTGTTGCTTGTAGAAAACATACACATCATTGCTCCTTTCTTGTCGGTTCAAAACCTATAAGGAGCAGCTGAAGCTGGAGATGGACCACACATGTGGGGCTGTGGCAAGGCCGGCCCTGAAAACACAGGGAGCCCCAGGCTAACCAGGTAAACAGGCTGCTCCAGCTCCCTGAAGGCAAGGGGCCCAGGCCAGCCAGGGAAACAAGTTGCTAGGCAGAGGGGTTGAAATTGACATCTTCCTCCTGAATGTAAATAAACCTGCTGTGGTGGTGGAGCAGTTCCTTTCCACCCATCAGGAGAGAGGGCTCCTCCTGACCTCAGCTGCTTTTCTTTGTTTTCCCCTCCTCTCAGCATCCTTTCCCCCCTGGAAGTTCAAGAGCTGCGCTGGTACATGGCAAAACCTGCTACTGAGTTTACTCAAGCCCTCGGTTTCTTTACAGCTACATTTTTCTTCTGTTGCTGTTCAAACCCAGGAAAGTATGTCAGAACAGGTGACAAAAGCAGGCTTTGGAAGCCAGCTGTGGTGGCGCACACCTTTAATCCCAGCACTTGGGAGGCTGAGGTAGGAGGAGGGTTGTGAGTTCAAGGCCAGCTTGGGCTACAATGTGAGCACAAGGCCGACCTGAGCTACATAGTGCGACCCTGCCTTGAAAAAATAGGACCGGGAGTTTGGATCAGTGGCCTGGCAGGCACGAGGTTGTGAGTTTGATCCCCGATGCCACACACACACAAAAAAAAGCAGACTTTTGAGACACACCCTATTGATAATATGAGAACTGCCTACACTGCTGTATTGTGAAGATAGGGTGACGACCTGGTTTCCATATTTATTTTAAAATACTTATGCCAAGAGAGAAAAGATGCAAAGCAGCAATTTTTTTTTGCAAACATGAAAATTACCTGCCAGCCCTACGCCCTCTCAAGCAGAGAGTTATCACTCGTAGGCTCATAAGAGGTCAGGGAGGGAGGTCAGTGTACTCTGATTTTCTTTTTCAATTTTATGACCAGCTAGGCAAAATAGGGACTCTAACTGAAAATACACATTGACAATGCAGATGTTACACTGGCTTTCTTGTACTTCTAGGAACCATCCTGTTTTTCTTGGAGGCCACTCCCTCAGTGGCAGACGGTGGGTGGGCATCTGCTTTCTCTGACTTTGCAGGTCAGGCTGTGGTGGGACAGGACAGCAGTTGCCTATTAGGTCACTTCATTGCTCCTGTTCCTTTGTGTGTGGCATTGTTACAACCACTGCAAATTTTATGGCTTAAGATAAAACAAGTTCTCTCGCTGTCCTGGAGGCCAGCTGTGCAAAATCAGCACAACTAGACAGCAGTGAAGGTGTCTCAGGGCCACGCTGCCCACCCCACCTCCAGAGGCCCAGCGGGAGAATCCATTCCTCCCTTCCTTCAGCGTCTGGTGGCTGTGGCCGTCCTTGGCTTGAGACAGCAACAGCTCAGGATCTTTAGATCTCCCCCTGCTCCATCTTCCATGGCTTACTCTTGTGTGTCAGATCGTCCTCTCTCTGATAAGGACACTTGTGAGGGCATCAGGGCCCAGCTAGATAAGCCAGCAGAGTCTGTCCTGAGGTGACATCTGCAAAGATTCTTCCTAGCCTGAAAGGGTAACACTCATAGATGCAGACGTCTTCTGGGAGGCCGTTTTGGCCCATTGCGTCCTGTGCCAACAGCTCCTAACCTCATCTCCAGCACAGCCCTGTGTGCAGGTAACTTCCTAATTCCACGTGGACTTCCACAATGCATCTCTTCTAGCCCCTAGTGGTCAACCATTTACCCAGCTGCTCAGCCAGAAATTCCAGAGTTCTTGTTTGTCTTCCCTTCCCCTGCCTTCAGCACTTCATCCAACTCTAGGTCCACCTTCCAAATAATCACTTCAGCCACACGTGTTCATTGAAAGAAAGACAGCCTCTTTAATAAATGGCGCTGGAAAAACTGGCTCTCTACATGCCAAAGACTAAAACTAGAGCCATGTCTATCACTGTGTACTAAACTAAAGTTAAAACGGATCAGAGATCTAAATATTAAAGCAGAAACACTAAATCTACTGGAAGAGAAAGTAGGTAAAAATCTTGAAAACATAGGGATAGGCAGCGACTTCATGAACAAAACCCAGGCTACACAGGAAATACTTCAAAGAATCAACAACTGGGACCTCAACATATTAAAAAGCTTTTGCATAGCAAAAGAAATTACCGACAAAGTGAGATGACAGCCCACAGAATGGGAAAGAATTTTAGCCAATTGTCCCTCAGACAAAGGACTTCTGTCTAGAACATATAAAGAACTGAAGAAAAAAAGCCCCCTGAATTCAAAGGCCCAATCCAAAAATGGGCACCTAACATGAATATACACTTCTCACATGAAGAAATACAAATGGTAAATAAATATGTGAAAAAAATGTTCAACATCACTGGTCATTCAAAAGATGCAAATTAAAACAATACTGAGATTGCATCTCACCCCAGAAAGAGTGACTGTCATCAAGAAATCAACCAATAACAAATGCTTGCAGGGCCATGGGGAAAAGGAGCCCTTCTCCACTGTTGGTGGGAGCGTGGACTGGTGCAACCACTGTGGAAATCAGTGTGGAGAGTCCTCAAAAAAAAAAAAACTAGGATTGGAGGTCCCACTTGGCCCAGCTATTCCTCTTCTGGCTATCTTCCCAGAAGATTTAAAAACATCGTACCACACCAATATATGTGCACCCATGTTTATAGCAGCACAATTTGCAATCACCACATCTTGGAAACAACCCAAATGCCCATCAGTTGAGAAATAGATTAAAAAGATGTGGTCTTTTTATACCATGGAGTACTATTCAGCCATAAAGAAGGATAAGCTTGAGACTTTTATAGATAAATGGATGCCAGTTGAGACCATACTCATAAGTGAAATAAATCAGATTCACATGTGGAAACATTGTATTGTCTCCCTGGTGTGAGAAACGGAGTCAATAAGGTCTAAAATGTACAATAGATATTGTGAAATGGAAAGAAGTTCTGCAAAAGGAAAAGGAACTAGGATGGGCAAAAGGAGACAGTACAGTCAGACAAAAATGCAAGTCAGTTATACTATTCTTGTCTCTTAGATCATTAAAAAGTAAGGTTTGTGCTATTATCAATTGGAGAAATTTTTATGCCCATATCTTGTACCCTGAGCAACTACTGTAAAGATAACAACATGTAATGTATTAACTATTGTTATTATTTTGTTACAAAATTTTTGTTTTACCAGTTTTCCATAAAATAAAATTAAAGAAAAAAAAAACCTCGGCCACAAACCCACCTCACCGTGCCCCCATCTCCCTCTTCCCCGCACCTGGCTGCAGGCTCAGTACGGAAACCAGACCACGTCCTTCCCTGTGGAAACCCAGCCGGGGCTCCCCTGGCTGCGCACCTGGTGTCCGGCCACCGCCACACACCTGGGCTGGGCCTCGCCCAAGACAGCCACGCCTGTGTCTCTGCCCCACCCCCAGCACTCCCTCCTCGCCCCTTCCCGTCCAGACACTCAGCCCTGCTCCGGACCAGGCGGGCTGCTCCTTCTGTCCTGGGGCATTCACATGTGAGCCCCTGTCTCCCCCTAGACTCCAGACCCTCTGTGTCCAAGTCCTCTGGCCTCAGGTCAGCTGTCCTGGAAGCACAGGCCCCCTGGAACAGCGTCCTCTAATTATGCCTGGTGCATTCATCCCAGGTTGCGGCTCTGGACGTTAACCAATGCATCACGATGTACTTGTTCCACGACCGCCTCCTTGCCCAGGTCATAAGCTCCGTGAGGGCAGGAGCCTGTCTGTCTCATTCACCGTGCTGACCCAGGGCTTCCTGTGCAGTAAATACTCCCTCACAACTTTAAGATTTGCAAATCCTTCCTGGACCGTCTGCTTCCTACAGTGACAATTGCCTGTCCTTGGCAGAGAAGGAGAGATGAAAACCTAAGGGTACTGCTCGGAAAGTCTAGGCATTCAAGCATTGGGAATTTTCTTAAGATTCTCCCTCCTAGCCAGGCGTGGTGGCGCATGCCTTTAATCCCAGCACTGGGAGGCTGAGGTAAGCGGAGCATTGTAAGTTTGAGGCCAACTTGGGCTACGACACGAGTGCAAGGCCGGCCTGAACTACATAGTGCGACCCTGCCTCAAAAAACCAGGGCTGGGAGTTTGGCTCAGTGACTTAAGCGCCTGCCCTGGCAGGTGCGAGGTTATGAGCTCAATCCCCTGTGCCGCAAAAAAAAAAAAAAAAAAAAAAAAGATTCTCCCTCTCCCATACCCAACTTAATTCATTTCAGCAAAGCAGAAGCCCAGGGCTCTGTGCCTCTGGTAGTGTGGTGCGGGCAGAGATGAGCTGAGACCACGCTAGTTCAGTCTGATGGAGGGCAGCGCTGTTCTCCCGAGCTGCCCAGTGAGCTAGTCCAGGAAGCCTGAAGAGATGGGCAGCTGTTTGCTTCTCCCAGTGATCATGCAGGTTCTGTGGACTGTCCCTAGCCACATTTTACCTTGATCCAGTCCCAAAGAGCGTTCTGTGATGATGGAAATGTTTGTTAT
The DNA here is from genome assembly GCA_004363535.1 of Dasyprocta punctata. Taxonomy (NCBI): domain Eukaryota; kingdom Metazoa; phylum Chordata; class Mammalia; order Rodentia; family Dasyproctidae; genus Dasyprocta; species Dasyprocta punctata. The sequence continues at coordinate 49,316 of RJWM01000032.1, read as the reverse complement.
ATTTCTGCTACACCAGCCACTCGCCATGTGTAGCTATGGAGCCCTGGAAATGTGACTAAGGCAGTTCCTTCTATTTACGAGGGAACATTTTAGATGGAACTGACTCCCGCCTTGGACAGCCCAGTGAAGCCTCCTCACCCATCCCAGGGGAACCTACAGAGGGCCCAAAAGTGAGCATCACGTGGGTCCCTTCTTCGTGAAGTGTGGTCAGGACGGCAGTGACCAAGGAGCTCGAGGAAAGGACCTGTGGCATGAGAAGCCCAGATCGTCCTGCCTCTCCCTGGGCTGTGGTCTTCACTGGGATCCATGCACACGAAGCTTTCCATAAGCAGAGGAGAGCCGGATGACGCGCAGGTAGAAGGTCCACGCCGACAGGCCTCTGAGAGTCCCACAGGCAGGGCACAGGGGCCTGCCCCGGTGTGCAGGGCCAAGGCACAGACACAGACACTCACGGCAGTCAGGGTTCCTCAGGAGGCACCAGCATTTGGGCGCCTTGGGAGACCCAGCAAAGCCCGGCAGCTTGACCCCATCAGGGGCCAGAGAACTTCTCCTTTGTCCCCCAAAACCATACTTGCTGCTCTGCCCAGTATGGCCAATTCCTAACACACGGATGCATGCGCCTGAATACCCAACACTGCCAAGGGGAAATGTGTTCTATTCTGTCTTTTGGGGGTGAATAGTTGAAGCCCACAATTAGAAGTGAGATTCTTTAAAGATGCCTATAGAGGTAGGTATTGAACAACCAGGTACCAAAAGTTTGTAAATAATAAATCCTTCTTTGCTGGGTGTGGTAGTGCACACTTGTAATCCCAGCTACTTGGGAGGTTGAAGCAGGAGGACCACAAATCTGAGGCAAGCCTAGGCAACTCAGTAGGACCCTGTCTCAAAATAGAGAAGGTTAGGGATACGCCTCAGTGACAGAGACCCCGGGCTTCCTCCCAATACCACCACCACCAAAAAAATCCTTTGTGGGGGGGTTGTGCATCTATGTGCAGAAGTGTCCATCAGGGTCCTGTTGGAGCTAGCCCACTCAGTCGGAGATACCGAGTCCTACTGAGAGGTGCACAGGCATAGCAGGACTGGTCCCTCGTGCGGAGTGGAGATGTCTGCAGATGGAGACAGGCCTCGTGAGTGAGGCAGCTAACAGAAGCAGGCAACTGGGGAATATATTTAATGGACCCCCTCCCTCTGGCTTCCTGCTGAGTTCTCACTGATCAATTAACCCAGAAGCAGAGGGTCAGAGAGCTCCCTTATAAAGCCCTTGGGTTTCAGCCCTTGGGTTGGGCGGGGGAGGGGGGAGAAGGAGAGGGAAAGTGGTACAGAGTACATCCAAGGGGCTCCAGAGAAAAAGAGGAACAGCAGACAAAATGCAAGTGTGGCAGCTGTTAGAATGGCCAAAATTTAGAGACTGACATCAGCAAATGCTGAGGAGGAGGAAGAGCAACAGGAACTCTTGTTAGTTGCTAGTGAGAGTGCAAAATGGGGCAGCCACTCTGGAACACACTACAGAACCAAGCACACCCTTGCCATGGAATCCAATAATCTCACTCTTCTGTATCTGCCCAAAGAAGCTGAAAGTCTATGGTCACACAAAAATCTGTGCCTGAATGCTAATATCACCTTTATTTTTCAGTGCTGAAACTTAGAAGTAACCAAGATGTCCTTCAGTGGGTGAATGAGTAGACTGCACAATATCTAGACAATGGACTGTTCCTGGGAACTCAAAGGAAATGAGCTACCAAATCATAAAAAGACAAGGAGGACATTTGAATGACTATCATTGCATGATAGAAGCCCATCTGAAAAGGCCATGACACTCTGGAAAAGGCAAAACTCATGGAGCTCGTAAAGAAAAAAGGGGCCAGAAGGGAGGAGTAGTAGGCAGATCGCAGAGTATTTTCAGGACTATAGAAATGTTTATGTAATGCCATAATGGTAGATACATTTCATATCACGTTTGTCAAGAAACATAGAAAGTAAACTACCAATAGTGCATCCTAAAATAACCCATGGATTTGGGGTGAAAATGTCAGTGTGAGCTCATGGATGGTAATGAAGGTAGCACCCTGGGTTAGGGGGTCTACATGGATGGGGGGCACAAGGTATTTGGAAACTTGATTTTCCTGTGGGCTTGAAACTGCTCTAAAAATAGTCTATCTGGGGTGGGAGGAAAGTTCAGCCAAAAGTTCAGCCCTCTCAGTAAACCTCTTAAACCAGCTGCCAACTGTCAGGGAAGGCACCCTGGGACTTACATGTTGACTCTGTAGGCACAATGGCTATGTGGGTTGTTTTTAATGAGGAGTCCAACTTTAAACCATATGTTTGTGTTTGTGTTGTGCTTATTAGTTGCTTGTATGATTAACTTAAAATTCTTAAATGTTTGCTTTAAAATTTGCCATGTTCAAGCACTTTTTTCGTAGAGCTCATCATCATTTGCAGGTGCCATAAAAATAAGAGCACATGTTTATTAACAACAACAGCAAAAGATACTGAGCAGGGCAGGGTGGTGCACATCTATAATCCCAGCTACCTGGGAGGCTGAGGCAGAAAGGTTGCACAATCAAGGCCAGCGGAGGCAATTTAGCAAGATGCAACCTCAAAAAGACACTAAACAAATTTAAACTGTTAAAATTAAGATTTGTAATTTTAAATGGAAAATAACTTACAAATGGGTTCCCCACGCAGTATAATACCCAACACTGCTCTTTCCTTTTAAATGGCATCCAAGGCCATTAATCTCCCCCAGGATTAGCTTTAGATGGCATTTGATCTTTTTACCGAGGAGGTTGGCAGGTGTTTCTTCTAGTTAAAAGGCTACCACTTTTCCAGGCCTGTCATGAAGATAATAACTGTAAGGAAAAGGGTTTGAAACATAGCTAATAAAGGACTTGTGTCAAGAATACCTAAAGAGAGCAGAGAGGGTCGGGTAGCATCTTACGGCCGCTCTCTGACCTGGAATCAAGGCAGCAGGAAAACAGCTGCTCGGCAAGCAGAAAGAGAGGAAGAGCTCTCGGAATCAAGGAAAAAAGGGAAGAGGAAAGCTAAAAATCATGGAGAAACAGAAAAGCAACACAGAAAAAAGCAGCAGCACAATGCCAATTGCAGTCGAAGCAGGGAGAAAAACTTGCTTCACAGCAGGTGAGCGGAGCGCCGGACAGGTAGCGCTGGCCGCAGGAGGAGCCATGGCTGCAACCAGGTGGGAGTGCGGGTTGTGGACCACCTCGGAGAGGGGCCCCAGCACAGCAGCCTGGTGCCGAGGAGAAGCCCCCACTGCGCAATGTTGCAGATCCGGTAGCATGAGCTGTCGTGAGAGGGGCTTGTTTGAGACCGAGCTGCTCTGGGGATAAGAAGTCACAGGACGAGCATTCTCTGGGGCCCTGGGAACATCCTGCCACAGTCCCTGGCTGAGCACCCCAGAGGCAGCCGTGGAGAGGCCATGGGTGCTGCACAGCCCTGAGAGGTTTGAACAGCCAGCAGCTAGGGCTGGGGAGGACACAGTGGTGGCCGCATTGCCCTCGGTGGTCAGGAGCCGCAGCTCCATCTGTGGTCTCTGAGGGTGCTGAGTCTCAAAGCTCCCACCAGATGGAGCCCACAAAATTGCGCAGCTAATTAAAAGACAAAACCAGCTCAGTGCTCTGACGGGCATTTACAATTCCTGAACGGGGGATACTTCTGCTCTAAAGTTTAGAAAACGTGCTCTGATCAGCTAACCAGAGGACGTTGGCTTTGTGGGCAGAAAAGCACTAAAGAAAGCAGAAACAGGGCAAACAGGTGATTGGGTAGAACCATGTTACCTCAGGTTACTTTCCAAGAATTAGAGAATCAATCAATCTCTCTCTCCTCTCCCCTTCCTTCCCTTCCTCTGCTCACCCAATTTCTCTGAAAATCAGATCAACTACTTACTTTCAGTTTGCTGGTACAGAAGTTTAGCATGAGTGACTCCATCTTGGTTTGGTCTGCCAGACATAGAGCAGGAGCTCTGTTCCAGTCGACGCCTCCTCTCATTTTTATTCAGCACATCCTAAAGTGCTCCAAGTTTAGGTATCAGACAAACATAAGAATGTTTCTATTGGGTAATTTCTAAGAAGGATTTAAGAGTCTGGGAGGGTGAAAGGTTGTGCATGACCACTGGCATGGGGAGAATCCTCCTACAATTGCTTTCCTTTCCAAAAATGGGATTGGTCTCCAGAGTTCTGCGTCATTTCGGCTCCTTGGAGGACTTTGATCCCTCAGGGACCCCCGAGTGGCTGCAGCAGGGAATTATTGTGACGGTTCTTAGTGTCGCCAAGTCACACGTTTCAAAGAGGGGAAATGAGCTCAAACCAAGAAAAATATTACTTGTTTTAACTTTTTAAAAATTTAAGCCAATAGAAATATGTATGAAGGCAGCACTTTGGGGAGTAGTAGCCAAAGAACTAATAAAAGAAACCAATTTCTAACATTAAAGAAAAAGAAATTCCTAGAAAAAAATATAACCAAAGCTGTGCAAGACCTTTCTGGAAAACTACAACATGTTGGGAAATGCCACGTTCATAGATTGGTCAGCTCAGTATCATAAAAATGTCAAGCCTCCCTCAATTTATCTTCAGATTAAATGCAGTTGCAAGCAAAATCTCAACTGAATGTTTTTTGCAGACATTGCCAAGCTGATTCTAAAATTGGTATGGAAATATAAAGGGCCCGAGCAAGCCGAGCAGCCTGAAGCACGGTGACGCAGACTTACAGGGCCAGCCAAGGGTTGTCACAAAGCGCCAGCCCCTGGGACACTGGTGTGGACACAGCCACAGACAGTGTTGACCGGAGAGGCTGACTCGTCTTCTTGGTTATGTTGGAATCAGAGACTGTGACTGCTTGAAGTCCTGGAATTAACATCACTCAGAAGCAGCTCACCCTTGGGAGGAAGAAGGACTGGGTTGCACCCTCAGTCAGAGAAACATCGCACTGTGGAGCCGGTGATGGCTAAACTTCCCTGCCTAGGTGAGGGAGAAAGGCAGAAGGCGGCAGCTAGAAGCTTGTCACTGAGAAACTACTACCACTGTTACATTAAGAACATTTCTTCTAAATTTCCCTTCATCACCTTCCTCTTGGAAAGGTATAATGGGTCTACCACTGGCATAGATATGTGGGGAGCCCAGTGAGCCCTGGCTCACTGATCGGGCCTCGAAAGTCCTAGTGTTCAATACTCTGAAACCCGCCAAGGGTAAATCCAATACAAACTAAAGGACCACCGCTGTGGGGCCAGGTAAACATATTAAGGTTGTTGTAGTCAGGGATTTGCAAGGAAAACACTTACATACAGGGCACATAATTTATAGTATTATTGTTGTGGTCACCAAAGGAGTCAAATACAAGAAGTACAAGACATCTGTTCACACACTGAAGACCTAGGGAATCCAGCTAAGGGCCTAGATCCCATGGCAATGTCCGGTATGAGTCCATCTGAGGACCTAGAGCCCACGACGATGCCTCCCATGAGTCCAACTGGAGGCCTAGAGCCCGTGACAATGACCCATGCAAGTCTATTTCATGGATCTGCACTGGGAAGGCCCCAGGGTCAGCGGTGGAAGCCCGAAAAACTATGCCGGGGGGGTGAAGGATCTGCGCCGGCAGGCTGAGGGGTCTGCACTGGAGCCAGGAAGCAACGCTCAAAATAAGGCTCCCCAGAAAAGTACCACAGCCATCCTCAGCGACAAGATTCTGAGCTCCTCTGACAATGAGAACAGCTGAGTTCAGATCAGGAAGCCAGTGTGACAAGCTTCTCCGGGAGACTGAATATCACACATCTTCCCCTCTGGAGCCAGGCAGCGATGCTCAAAGTAAGGTCCGGAGCTCCCCCAAAGTGAACCACAGCCACTCTCAGCGACAAGGTCCCGTGCTCCTCTGATGATAACAGCCGAGTTCATACCACGGAAGCCAGCATGACAAGCTCCTCCAGGAGAACCAACAACTCTAAACAGCAACAACACTAGAATCCACAAAGCTACTCTTCCTCCCCCCCCCCAGTCTCCTTTTTATGCTGACAACAATCCTCAGGTGGGCCATCCACACTCGGCACCACGCTGATTCAGTTCAGCTGGTGTTAAGTTAACCACCAGTTTTTAATCCACCACAAAGGTCAATTTATACAAGGGACTACTGTTTATCAAATCATTGAGGTCATCTGAGCACTCTGTGTATTCGCAAAAATCACAAGGAAAGAGAGGGAGGGAGAGAGAAAGGGAGGGAGAGCCAGAGAGAAGGAGGCAAAGACAATATGTATGGGCCCCTTGCAGGTAAGAAAAGAGGTCAACTAGTACTTTTATTTAATCAGTCAGTTGGTCAGTGGACTTGTGGACTCCCTGGCCTGGGGAATGATTACAGGAGTTGAGTTCTGTGCAGGCTCACAGAGTTTGAGTTGAACGCCACCCTGCCTCTCCCTGTGTCCGGAGCACCTGTCCCCCACTCCTGCAGGACTCAGAGCGGGATCACTGGGCCGGCAGGCTCAGCCTGCCTGGCTGCTGGTCCCTTCCTACCTGTGTTATTAATCCCAGTCGTTCTGTCCTTGCTTCAGCTGAAGTAAAGATCACTGTGCTGTCTTTAACCCTGGCATGCACATAGAAAACAGTGGTCAGTGTGAAAGCCACAAGGGAGACAGGGAATTTAGGGTGACGAGCCTCATGAGACGTGCAGTCCATGGCTGCGAGTAAAGCAGTGGAGATGGAAGTCGTCGGGGGACCCAGGCACGGGAAGGATCCCTTTGAATGGCGGCTTCCCATAGCTCATTCTCACTGCCTCCTTCATGGCCCAGGGCTTCCGTCCCTGTGCTGCCGGATGGACAGTCCGCAGGGCTCCTTTCTAGGTCCCTGTTGTCCTGAACAAAAAACTGGACGCGATACACAGAAAAAGGCAGCAAAGCATACACTTCTTGGATGCAGAAAAAAGTAGGCTCTACAGAGTGAGAGCGGGCTGGTAGAAAGGCTCACTGCGGCCCCAAGGATGAGAAAAACACATCTTTCATATCAGAAGCTCCGTGGTTATTTCTCTTTCGTGTGAATAATGCATCTGGAGAGTCATCCCGCCGCTCACTCACTTGGCATGGCACCGTGTGTAACGCTGCTGCGTCAAAGACTTGCCTGACTTCCTGTTAGATGGAAATGAGGGATCAGAAATAGTGTCTTTGGATTGGTTGTGCCCACATGCAAATGAAGGATTGAAAAGAGCATCTTCTGATTGGTCCTGTGACCAGGACCACCTTCAAATGGAGACTGAACACCAGTGAGTTTTTGATTGGTTCAATGTACAGAGATGGTGACCTCACTGTATTGGGAGTGTGCCCCCCACCCGGAAGCACCCCTTATCCTGTTACCCTGTCTTACATGCACATCCATAGTACATAAAGAATTAAATAAGACATATTCCAGCCTGAAAGAGAAAAATGCAGAATGCCAGGCCCACCCTAGGCTGACCGAATCAGATAAACATGATACTAAGCCCCGCAGGCAACGGGTCTAGCAGCGCCTGGGGCTCTTCGCTTGCTCCTTTATTCTTAGTTGGCTTTGTAGAATTTAGAGGGTCAGGTCATCATCAAAAACAGATGCAAAGATAAAATACTCATCAGCGCAGTTTTAAAATGAGAAAGACAGGGGTGGTGAGTGAGCTGCAAAGACACAAAGCATTTTCCGAACGTACATCCCGAGACAAGCAGCCGGGTCTGGGAAGGCCGGGGTTAGGAACCAAACGCGGTCGGAGTCTGTGCGAGCAGAGATGAGTCAGAACCGCTGAGCTCCTCTGCCTTTGTCCTGTCTGCAAGGCCGTGTTCTTCCAGTAAGATAAACATGCCACGCTTTGTTAGTCTCCAGCCATCAACAAAGCAGGACACTCGTACACAGCACATCCAACAATGTCCTACAAGAGGAACGCGTTTTTAATCCATAGATTACAGCAACAACTTGGAAGCGAAGTGAGGCTTTTGGCCAGAGACTGTCAAATATGTTCCCCGAATGCACGGCCAGCCAGGGCCTGGGCAGTGAGAAATCAGATGCTTGTGCTCACAGCCCCTTCTCTCTGTATCCCTTTTGCACTGAACTGGTGTTGGAATTGTTAAAAATGTTTGATAATGGAGCTCAGTGCCCAATCGAAGCAATACACTTAATGTTTGACTATCTCGGCCATCAGCTGGTGTTGTAAAATATTTTTTAAACATGACAAAGTTAGATTTTGAGCTTTATGTTCTTATTCAGCCAGAAGTCCTGCCAGCCACCAGATGGAATTTGGTGGAGGAAATTCTGAGAAATTTCACTAGCGTTAAGGCTGGTCAAGGCACTGAGGGACCCGGATGTCAAAAGGAACATCAGGTGGGTCTGGGGGAGGGGATGGATGAAAGCAAAGGAGAGAAAGCCATTTCTGTCTTGGAGACCAATTCATCCTCCTTTACCTGGGACTTCCCCAGGTTTAACTTACTGGGAAACTCTACAGTTCACAGCAGAGACCACTGATCACCCTCTAACCTGTGAATTGGGGCTCACCGGCAGGTGGGCAGAGCAGTCCCTTGCGGGGTTCCTGGTCCCCAGCTGTCTGAGGTACACTCAGGGAAAGGGGGAAGGGCAGAGGGAGGGGAGGAGCCACTGGTGCCTCACTGGAAACTTACTGCACCAGTGGAGTGGTGTTTTTGAATCCTGGTTCTTATTTGGAGGAAACCTTCTGAAGAATCCTTCAAAACACTTCCTGTTTTTAATTAAGGAGATGCCTGGCTATTTCCAAAATGTGTTCTCTTTTAGCTGAGATTTTGTTTTGCTTTCCTCTCATTTCATTAAAACAAAAACAAAAACAAAAAAAGCATCACCCCCTGCCCTGCGGATGGTGTTCAAGAATTCAGTTCAGGACTCTTAAGAGCTCAGCCTCCATTTCTCAAAGCTGCCTGCTAAGTGTCACCAGCTGGTATGGATCCTTGCTTTAGTGATAACAGAAATTAAAACTAGAGCACAAATTTACACACAAAAAATGTTGTAATTGTAAAGCAAGAGAAACACAGGAAGAAGATGCCAGCTTGAGTAGCTGGCAGGGGCAGCTGCTGGGAAGCAGCTTTTAAGGGTAAGCCAGGTGGGCCAGGGTCTTGTCGATCATTATCTCAGTCCTGGTTTTTGTCTTTCAGGTGAATCCTCCTCGTGACTGGAGGGGAAATGCGGTTCCCGTGGCGGGGTACGGGTGGTGGTCCTTACACTTGAAGAGCAGACTTAGCCATGTGAAGCTCCACTGGAAGCCCAGGTGACCACAGGTTTCAGGCCATGGAGATGGAAGGGTGAGGAGACAGATACTCTCTGAATGACTGACAGGCCTGCATGCAGAGCTGACAGGGATTTGATCCAGAGTTTCACAAAATGAAGGTCAAGCTTTGGTCTACTTTTAGTTACTTATTGGGCAGTAGAAGGCCGAAGTGAAGTCATAATCGTTAGCCTGACTGCCTCAGAAGAAAATACAAATTGTGCTCTTCATGAGTAACAGGCTAAAGGCCCAGTGTGTTTTTTTGTTTTTGTTTTTGTTTTGTTTTGTCCCTACAGTGGCCAGTTCTCCCTATGCCCCAACCATCTCCCATCCCATCCCAACTGACCCCATCCCCCACACAGAGCTGGGTCTCCAGGCAAAGAGCAGGGCCCATGGCTTGGCTCCATGCTGCCCCAGGCAATCTCCTTTCTTCTCCTCAGCATGATTGGGGATCATGCAAACATGATGTCATGCTTTAAATAAAAATGTCCTCCCAAAGTTGCAGGTGTTAGAGATGAACTCTGAAGGTAACTGGGCCATGGGGATGGTAGATGTGCTGTTAAGAGGTGGGGTCCCATTGGAGGAGCTGGATCACTAGGGAATAAACTGGAGAAGTGTATTCTTAGGCCCTCTTATGTACCTCCTTCCCTCTCCCTGCTTTCCTTTACCATTCCCCTCTGACATGTCATTTCTGCCTGGGGGCCAACTAATCACAGACTGAACCCTCAGAAACCATGAGCCAAAATAAATCTCTCCTCCTTAAATTGCAAGTACCAGATATTTTGTCCCAGTGATGAAAAAACTGACCAACACTCACAATGTGTGTCTTCGGAAATTTAACCCTTGCCCCTTACCATATACAGCTCCTTACACTACCCAGGTGGCAGATTCAGGAGGACTACTTGTTAAGGCCAATCCCAAGGAACTGGCCTCACCTACTTTGGCCATGTGTGGCCCAGAGAACACTGGGGAGTCACATGCTTCCAGTACACCAAGGACCACAGGCCAGGAGGTGGTCCAGTGTGATGGGCAGGAGAGACCAGGCTCCACGTGCTAGCAGAAGCTCTGTCCTCATATGAGTAAAGCCTGTGGTCACACATGAAGCCTGCAGGAAGTGACAGGCATGACATGCTAGTGCTACTACTACAGTTAACATCCTCTGGGCACTCAGAAGCTCTGCCTCTCAATTCTTAGACTGCTCAAGTTCAAGGAATTTCTACACAACATCCTGCCCTTTCCCCCACATAGACAGATTTTCCTGTTGTTTCTGTTACAGGGATGAACCAAATTAGTTACATGCTTTAGCAAAGGAAGAAGGTTTTATTACTGCAGCCAAGTGTGATGGGACAAGCGTGCATTTCATATACCCACACACTTCACCTATGGCAATTCCCTCAGTACATAGGTCCTTGCAGAAGAGTAGAAGAAAGAAAGAAAATGTTTCACGGTTTGCTTCCTCTTCTCCATTAAGTTAACCTGGTGTTCCTTAAACGTGAATTCTAGAGGGCGAAACGGAGCCAATTATCCTTGTTTATTGCTCTGGCGTTGCTTCTCTGGCCTCCTTGGCAGCCAGCATACCCACACCCGTGTTCAGCTCCTGGCAGGGTCAGTAAACTCCTGGGCAGCTGGGACCACATCCGTCCGCATCCATCTCTGCTTTGTAAGTTAGGATCTGCCTGTGTCCCAGTAGATTTTTAAAATGCTTCCTTACATTTCCTGCACTATAATGATGGTTTCAAAGCCAGACTTCACCCGGCAATTATGGTGGAGGGGGAAGTTCAGGCCAGCCAAACCCCAAAGCCCATAGACTGTGTGCCGTACAAGGCACACCTGTTAACATAACCATGCAGGATTTGATTTCCCCTCACACACCAGGCCAAAAAGTATTTTATGTAGCAACAAGATACGTACTTCTTGGGATTTTTCATGAAAGGATTTTCAGTGGGAAATGCTGAAGAGATTTCTTTCCTATGTGTTATGGGTTGGATTTTAAAAGCCCCCAAGGCCCCTGTGCTAGTGGTTGCGTCCAAGTCTGTGATGGTGCTGAGAGGGGGTGGAGCGACTGAGAGGTGGGGCCCAGTGTGCGGAAGTGAGGTCCTGTGGGGGGCGTGTCCTTGAAAGGATATTGAGATTCCTGCCCTTTCCCCTTCTCTTTTTGTTTCCAGCCAGCACCAGATGAACAGGTTCCTTCCTCCTGCTCCCACCACGATGCACTGCCTCGTCACAGGTCCAAAAGTGACGGGAGCAAAGGTCATGATCCACAACTCCTGCAACCAGGAGCCAGAGTCAACTTTCCCTCCTTTGTTTACCTTAGTGCTCTGTCGCGCTGATGGAAAGCTACCACTCCATGTGTTAGCTCTGCCCACTGCCCACCTCACCAGTGCGGGTGGGGACAGTCACAGCTCGCAATGCCTTTTCAGGCCTTTGGAACCTGGTTCAATGTAGCCACTTACCTGATTCCCATCACATGCTTGTTTTCACTGCCATAAACCTCTCTGATGAGAAACTATATCCTCAAAGTAGAGCAGTGTCCTTCTACACAATTCAAGAGATGGCGGTCAGTGTCCAGAGGGGACCAAAGACCTTCAGAGTGTCATAGAGAGCAAGATAAATCTATAGCTTCGAGTCTGCCACATGGAGAGATTATAGATTACCATATGAAAGAAATCTCAAACAAGAAAATCTGTAGTTTGAAAAGCAGAGTATTTGCATTTTAAAGGTTAATCTTTATAAAAACTATATAAAAATAATACTGTTACAGAGGCCAGAAAGAATCATGCCACCAGTGAGACTGTCTTGACATTTCAAATATTTGTGACATTTCCATATTTATCATTTTCATGTTTTATAGATGGATTTGCAGTTTGATGTCCTGTTTATTCACTCTCTGTAAGTCCATGTGCTTTACAAAGTTAGTGGTTACAATCATAGTGACTACTTATTGTACTTCCGATTGTACATACCCAAGTTTATTGCTCAAACTGTGCCAGCCCAGGTCATTGGGAGCTTGTTATGGTTTATATCTAGGTGTCCCCCAAGAACTTCATGGGCCCCCAGGTAGGGCTTCAGAAGGTGATTGGATTGTGGGGACTCATGGGTGATGTGCTGTTAGGAGGTAGTGTCCAACCGGAAAAGGCGGGTCACTGGGGGCATGGCCTGGGAGAGTTTATCTCCTTCCCAACCTCCTCCTTTCTCTCTTCTTAATTTCTCTTGGCTGCCATGGCTCCAGCAGCTTTCTGACCCCAGGCCCTTCCAGTGTACCTTCCTGCCTGGCGTCACCCACCATTCAAGGACTGAGACTTATAAAATGTGAGCCAAAGTTAACTTCTCCTTTAAATTATGGTCATCAGGTATTTTGCCCCACTGAGGAGACAGTAACTAAGACAGCTCTTTCTGGTTGGTTCCTGAGTGCACTGGACAAGTCTTCATTCTTTTGTTCTGAGTTCTTCCTCACCTTGTGGTACATGATGCTCCCAGCTCCTCTTGTACTTTTCTCTCCCCCACCCTGGAACCAACCATTTTTTCCAGGAAGCACTGGTGGTCCCTATAACTGGAAAATGGTATTAGAAACCAAGATCCAGGTGCTGGTTTAACTAATTTTTCTCTAATGATTGTTTTTTGTTCTTAACTTTATGAATGTTTTCTCTTCTCTTCATTATATTGTGTGATGGTTTTGGAGCCTTGTCAGTATCCACTAAAACTGTGTGTGTGTGCTGTACGGCTCAAGGCCCGCGTGCCCTGGAAGGTTGTCTCCCTCCCGGGCTCCACCCTTCATGCTCTGCTTCCTGTGAGTGGTTTTCCTCTGCTCAGGCCCCTCTGCCTTGCAACCAGTGGATTATGGACTAACAGTGTGAGACAAACTAAAGTTTTCCCCCTTTAAATTGTTGGTGTTGGCATTGTGTCGCAGTGACAAGAAAGTGACTAGGACATTGCAGGTTCCAAAGAAATCCCACTCACATTCCTCCAGCAGTCTCTGACACCCGCCCATAGGTCTACACTGAGTGTAGGTCCATGAGTCCCAAAGCCGGCTCTCACTATCCTCAGAAGACCTGCCTCTCGGGTCACTGCAGCCGCTTTGGGACCTGATGTCTGTCCACCTGGGCTTCTCTCCCGAAACCTCTAGTTAATGTCCTCTAATATCCAGCTTTGTCCACACCTGGAATCTTGACCCTGTTCGTCTGACAGAATGCAGGTACTTTTAATAACAATTTCTCTATGGGATCTGTATGAAGAGCATAAATAACTATAAAATGGATTGGCTGAGAATACTTGTTTTTATTTTAATTTTGTTTTGAGTCAGTCTCACTAGGTTGCCCAGGTGGCCTTGAATTTGCAGCTCTCCTGTCTTAGCCTTCTGAGGAGTTGTGTTGCAGGCGTGTGTCACTGCACCCAGTCAGGATAAATACATCTTAATACGGACATTCAGGGTGAGCAGCCCTTATTTTCATGTACCCAGTGCTCCATCTCTTCTTCTCCTAGCAACAGAGCCCCTTCTCCCAGTGGGAAGCCCATTCCATATGTCTGGTCCTCCCCCTCCTCCACAGGGCATCAGTCCTAGCCCAAGAAGTGGTTCCAGCCCTGACCCCCTGGATGTGCATGGAAATAAGGAGAGCCTCTTCTCTGTAACCTGGACCTGCTCTAGATCCCTCCCTTCATTAGAGGAGGTGGGGAAGAAAGACAGGGTGTGGATGACCACAGCGTAAACCCTGCATCCAGCGCTGTCTACAGCCAAGAGCAACCCAGAGGCATTGGTGACATGAGCCAGTGAATTCCCTCGGTTGATTATGGCAGTCCGAGTTGTGTCTTTATGACAGTTGCATCTCTGTCACCCGCAGCTACAAGAGTCCAGAGGTCACAGACATCCGCAAGCCGTCACTAGCCTTGGTTGTTCAGTGGGTCCCATTGGACCTCAAACTAGTGGTCTGATGGCCACCAGTGTGCCCAGAGAAGATGGATGCTAGTCCAGTCGTGTCTGCACGCTGGGGGCAGATCCAGAGGCGTGGGTTTGCAGGACCACTGCCTTCCTAATTAATGTTTGTACAAAAACTCTGCCCTCTAAGGGCTGGTCTGTGTTGCGTCCTGGGTTACACAGTTAAACCTCCTCTCAACAGCTGGGCAAACAGGGACAGCCCAGCGCGACTTCCGCTGCTTCATGCCCAGGATTTGGTGGGTTATAATATTACAGGAAATTCGCTGTTCCCTCCGCAGGCAAATCACTGAGCCGTGGGTGAACATCCTGGGGTGGCTTTTTTAGAGGTAGGAGTTGTGCGTTCTCCTTCCGCAGACATTTTACAGCACAATAACAGTGTGGGTCTAGCCATGCAAGCCAGCGACATTCCCTCAGGGACACCTGGGGAGGCGCTGACTCTGCCACTGAGCCCCTCCTGCGTGGCTGTTGCCGGCCCCCCAGGAGCCCCTCCAAGAGGAAAGCCACAGACAGCATCCCGTGACTGTCTCCCAGTTTTCCCTGGGTGGATGCTCCTAGAGGCCGTGGTGGAGAATGTGCTAGATCTCCAGGGTCATCTGCTCTGGCCACAGGAATAAACCAGAGACCTCTAGTGAAGGAGGAGTCCAGATTATTCTGTGGTCTGAACAGTGGTGCTTGTCCATCTTTTGCTTTCTGCAAAACCACCTTTTGATCCCTGCCTGAAAGGGAGAGTTCTGGATTCAGGGACCCCCACCCCCACCCCACTTAAGCACACCCCATCCCCGTTGGAGTTCTGCTCCTTGTAGTGGGACTCAGGTGACTGAGGACCAGAAGGCATGGCTGGTGGATGCTTCCAGGTGTAGGGGATGGAGGCTCCTGGTCACCCCGTAATGGGGTGGAGTGATAGTGTCCAGCATTCCTGGTGCCGCAGAGATTCCTGGGGCCAGGAGAGAAGACACAGAGGTGCTTAGGGCTCCAGCCCTTCCTGGCTTGTGGACAGCTGTGTCCCCACTGGGAAGGAAGTTTCCATTCTTGTAGTGCAATGGGGAAGTTATTTTTGAAGTGCTGGTTTGTAGGAGACAATTTGAGTGACTCCCCTTGAAGGCAAAACAATTGCTGCAACATTGATTATATCAAGGCTTATTTCCATATACTGATATATACAGAGCTGACTATGGTATTTCCTTCTCTCTTCAACTGTCTCTAAGCATTGCAAATAAGGCTAGCCGAGGTACTGGTATGTAATCTCTAAAACCATCAGTCTCCTGTTTCCTCGCATAGTGCTCTCTGTTAAAGATAAGAGCACAGTGGGATGGCAGAGCCACTCAGCTCCAGGAGTGTAAACTAGGTATGAGCCTGGAGATAAAGAGGCTATGAGTCCCCAGCACACAAAAGTTCACTTATCAGAAACTGAAGCAACAGCCTCCAAACACAATTCACTAGCAAGTGAATTAATAGAATTATGCAGATTGATCCTTCTGCATGTCATTCTCTCTGCATTTTGCAAAGATGCTTTTCTCCCTCCCTGGCCAGCCAGCTCAAGTTACTCACGTAGGTCCCACCATCCTCACTGTCACTCATCCTCGAGCTACCCCGCTCTTCACAAGATAATAAATTGTGGGAGAGGCTGAGGATCAAGGCCTTTGTCCGCACATCACTTGGATCAGGCTGAGGATCCCTTGGCTGCCCTTAACTTTGAATACGACTTGTTGTCTTTACTCTTGCTGTGGGCTGCACTGGAGGTGGTAGGTAGATTGGAATTAACTTGTCAGGATTCCAATATCATCTCAATGGGATTACAAATATGACTTTTGGATTGTGAGGAAGACTGAAAAGGGTTTACAATACTTGGATTACAATACTCAATATTTGGGATTACAATCCTGGCTGATTTTCCTCTTGGCCACCTGGGTGGGGTGGGTTGGGGGTCCACGCGCCTTCCTCTCCTGTCCCTCTTTCTCCTTTTCTTCTTCCTCCTTTTTCTCCTCTTCCACTCATCCTCCCTATCCTTTTCTGCCACCTCCTCCTCCACTTCCTCTTCTCTTTCTTCCTCCTCCTCCTTTGTGGCCTAAATGGGGAGTGTGGGGAGGGCACAGAAGGGTGTTGGGGAGCCCCCAAAACTCCAAGCCCTGCTCCCATCCACGGCCACAGACAAGTAGGACGGAAGGCTGCAGAATGCAGGCAGCCCCAGCAAAGTGAGAGGCAGGCAGCGGGTAGGCGGTCTGCACCCCCAAATACCAAGCCGGGCTGGACTCCAGGGGCGGCTCTGCATCAAGCCAGAGGGGACCAGGGAGGATAAAAGAAGGCCACGCAGGCCCCAGGGCCTTGGCACCAATCACGTTTCTGAGCCTGCCAGCTGGGAAGGGAGAAGGGGGACACCCTGAGGAAGGAGAGACACCGCCAGGGGCCACAGACTTCACACCCACTTAGTGTCTGTGCCTGTGCACAGCAAACTGGCCCCCAAGTGCCTGTCCAGTGAGACAACCAGGTCCCTTTGCTCCAGCATCTCGTCACTCTACACGTGCAAATTGACCGGAGATGCCAGGCTGGCGAGAGGGACCATGCTCTATGCTTGGGGCTCGCCTTGTAGGGGTGACAGAAATCCACTGGGGAAAAGGAAATAAGAGTGTTACGGGCTGAATCGTGACCCCACATTCATGTGCTGTAATCCTCACTTCCAGGACTGCCAAGAGTGACTTTAAAGAGGTGGCTAAATTCAGTGTGGCCACAGGTTGGCTTCAGCCAACCTGACTGTTGGCTTCATAAGAAGAGTCACTCAGGACACAGGGAGGGGCACCAGAGATGGACGGGCATGGAGGACAGACCGGGGGGACAGGGGAAGGTGGCCATCGTCAAGCCCGGGAGAGCGGCCCCTGAGATAGGAGCCCTGCAGACACCTTGATCTTGGACTCTCGCCTCGAGACTGTGAGGAAAGAGGCGTCCGCTGTTGTCTCCCAGTGTGCGGCGCTTCTTAAGGCAGCCCCGGCAGGTGACGCGGGGAACATCATGTGATGAGGGTGTGAGCAAATGCATTTTCAAATACGGCTCCGGGTAGCTCTACGTGGGACAAGAGACTAGGAAAAGCAGTGGGTGGTGAGGGTCGCTGTCATAGAAAGATTGAAGGGACAAGGATTCTCCAAAGGGTGGCATCTCAGCTGACTTCTAGATGTCGGGATGCAGCACATTATGAAAGGACCACATGGACAGAGTGATCCGAAGTCGGGAACTTTCTTCACCAACCTGATACCCTAAGTGGAACATTTCATACACATTATTAGAAATACAAATATTGCACAAAATAACCTGCAGGCTATTGGTATCAGATGGGAGTGAATTTCCTGTTGGGTTTCATCCCAAGATGTCTCGTGATATAGACACAAATATTCCAAAATCCAAAAATATCCGAAGTCACTTTTGGTCTCAAGCATTTTGGGTTATTCAACCTGCCTGAACACAGACCAGAGTGTTCTGATGACAGCATTAGGTTTGGGGTAATTCTTTCCCTCCTTCCTGGAGGAGTGCCTAGTCCCCTGTATTAGTCACTTTCCCATCACTGGGACAAAATTCCTGATGCCTGAAATTTGAAGGAGGAGAGGTTTATTATGCCTTATAGTTTCTGTGGATTCAGTCCACGGGCAACTGACTGCAGAGCAAAAACAACAAGGTGAAAGGGGCTGGGGGCTGGGGCTGTTCACATCATGGCAGCCAGGAAGCAGAGAGAAGGGGGAAGCTGGGGAGGAGAATACGCCTTTCCAAGTCACACACCCAGTGAGACTTTTGGGGGGCATTCCAGGTCTAAACCATAATACCATCCCACTCCAAGCAAACAACTGAATTCTAACTCGTTTTTCAAGGCATATGCCAAATGCTGCTTTACTTCCTTTCAGACTGATCATTACACTCAAGATTAAATACACCATTTTTGGTATTTTTATGACTTTTTGAAAATATTCTTTATATATGACTTTTATTTACAAGTCAGTTGAATTCAATCATTTTATTATTGGCCACCAACTAGCCCCAAGTTGTTTGCTAAATATTTCTGGGTTCAAAGAAAATAGACCTGGCACCCTGGTAAATAGTTTCTGAATAAAGCAAACAGCGGGTGTCTGGAGAGAACTCTGCAGGGTGGCCAGCTGGGAGAGTCACCTCCACAATAAACGTGATGGGAAGGGCGGTCCCCAGCTCTCTGTCTTCCTGCCCGCCGTGCCCTGTGGGTTCCTGACTGGTTCCCACCATGCTGACAGCTGTGTTGGGTCTGGGAAGGAAAAGTCAAAGGGACCATAGACGGCCTCCCAGAGAGGCTGATGTGCAGAGCCTCCAGACAGAACTTGGCCACGAGCATCGAACTGTCGCTGTCCTTAAGGGGATGTGCAGGCTGATGAAGGAAGGGCGTTAAGGACAATCGGCTACCATGCAGCGTGGGAAAGAGTCAGAAGGGGGGACACAGGGCTCTGGAGGTGCCCGGAAAGGAAGGGGCGTTGGGTTAGGGGAAAGTGAGCCTTTCTGGAGGAGGTGGCAGACAGCGACCACAGAGCACAGCAGAGGTTTTCCGGGATGGACTGGCGCCCTAGAGACAGGGCCCGGGGCATGGAGGGCGCCCCCTTGTGCATGGGCAGAGGAGGTAGGGGAGGGGTGCCGTGGAGAACACTGAACGCCAAGACCCGAGCTCGCCTACGAATTACACCATACGACTTCTGCGGTTGCCACTGTTTTGAAACCTTTGGGCTAAGCTGGGGTTCCAGTACCACAGCCACTAGGGACTCTGCCCTAACAGCCTGCGGTGGTGTTTACAGGGGGCCTCTCACGAGCTTTTGCCTGACGGAGAGCCCAATACCAGGTTGCTGAACCCTCACGCGCCGTCTCATGTGGGAAGTGTGCGGTCCCCGTAGACGCCTCTGTGGCTCTTGTCTGACGTGGGTCTAGTTCCTGTCTGTGTGGTCACCACTTGGGCACTACAGGCCCAGTCTTGTGTTCCACGTCCTTGGGAGACCTGGACTGGGGGAGCCCCTGGCTGTTCCCATGGAGACTGTGGATTCCACACATCACAATAGGAAACGAGTTCAGAGTGGAGACTTCTTACAGATCCTGGGTAACCAGGGCACGATGCATGTGAGGATAGGCCTCCTTCCCTGCGTCCCACGAGAATGAATGGAGGGAGGGAGGCAGGGAGAGAGAGAGATTTGAAAAGATACTGTGAGCCACTTTAAATTCATGAGCAAATACCAGCCAGGTGTGGTGTTGCATGCGTGTAGCTCAGCACTCAGGAAGCTGAGGCAGGGGGATCTTTGGGAGTTCGAGGCCAGCCTGGTTTACATAGTGCCACCCTGAAATAAATAAATAAATAAATAAATAAATAAATAAATAAATCCATGAACAAATACCCAAATGGGTTTGAAAGAATGATGGGAAGCCAGGCACGTTGACACATATCTATAATCCCAGTATTCCAGGAGGCTGAGGCAAGAGGACTAAGTTTGAGCCAACCCAAACAACTTAGCAGACTTAGTGGGGCTATATCTCAAAACAAAAAATGAAGAAGCCCTGGGTTCAATCCCCAGGGCAGAAAAGAGAGAAGAGAAAGAAATGAAAAAGAGCAATAGGAAAGCGGGGAACCCAGTCTGCAAGATGGAGAGGAGGCCCCCAATTTTTTAAAAAATTTTATTTCACAGAAAAAGGTAAAACAAAATTTCATAACAAAACAGTAGGAGAATAACAATGGTTAACACATTACACGTTATTATCTCTACAGTAGTTGCTCAGGGTACAAGACATGGGCATAAAAACTCCAATCAGTATTAGCCCAAACCTTCCTTTTTAATGAACTAAGTATTTTTCCCCTTGTCCCTACTGTTCTTTCCCCTTTCACCCACCCTGGTTCCTTTTTCCTTTTGAACAATTGCTTCCCATTTCACAATATCTATTGCACATTTTACACCTTATTGACTTTCAGTTTCTCACACCAGGGAGTTAAAACAATGTTTACACATGTGAGCCTGATTTATTTCACTGATGAGTCTGGCCTCAGGTTGCATCCATTTACCAATAAAAGTCTCAAGTTTATCCTTCTTTATGGCTTAGTAGTACTATATTGTGTAAATAGACCACATCTTTTTTATCCATTTCTCGGTTGATGGGCTTGTTTTCAAGATCTAGTGATTGCAAATTGTGCTGCTATAAACATGGGTGCACATATATTGCTGTGGTATGATGTTTTTGTTTATTTATTTATTTAATTTAATTTACTTTTTGGTATCGGGGATTGAACTCACAAACTTGCACTTGGCAGGCAGGTGCTTAAGCTAAATCCCCAGTCCTGGTATGATGTTTTTAATTCTTCTGGGAAGGTTCCCAGAAGAGGAATAGCTGGGTCAAATGGGACCTCTAATCGTAGTTGGTTTTTTTTGTTTGTTTGTTTGTTTTGTTTGTTTGTTTGCTTTTTTTGAGGAATCTCCACACTGATTTCCACAGTGATTGTACCAGTCCATGCTCCCACTGACAGTGGAGAAGGGCTCCTTTTCCCCGCGGCCCCTCCAGCATTTGTTATTGGTTGATTTCTTGGTGATAGTCACTCTTTCGGGGGTGAGGTGGAATCTCGGCATTGTTTTAATTTGCATCTCTTGGATGACCAGTGACGTTGAACATTTTTTCACATATTTATTTGCCATTTGTATTTCTTCATCTGAGAAGTGTGTGTCCATCTCAGATGCCCATTTTTATCCCTGGCACTGGCTTGAGCCCTGCAGATGTATGGTAGAACTGGTCACTGTGGAGGGTGACCCACGCCTACTTCTGGTGTAAGACAGACTTGCAGTCAGGATGGGTGCTGAGGCCACCTTCACTACAGCTACCAGGCTTTGGGTCCACAGTGATGAGTGATTTCTGCACATCATTGGATGCTCTGCTCCGTAGCATTAGGACAACTCTTATCTCAGGTCATGGGTTCAACTGTGTTTACACAGTAAACAGCCTTGGGCAATGGAGACGGTGTTTCTACTGTATCAGAGTGCAGATTGTTTCCTGACCAGGTTTTTAAAGATAACATCTCCCTTGGAGGCAAAAGATGGACAGATTTGCCAGCAACCCCCTCATCAAAATGGGTCCCTAAGCTCAAGGCTCTCCAGCTGTGTGTGGGAAATTCACCTGATTTGAGGGGAACCAGTGTGAATGTTAATGTCATAGCTCCTGCACCTGTGCGAGTAATAAACACTCTGTCTCTGGCCGAGGAATATCGTGTCCTCAGCCAGCATCTATGAGACTATGGAAAGCTAAATTGTTAGTTTGCAAATAGCATCAAATCTCAGACCTTTCCTGCTTCCTGCCATGGCATATACAGCTACATGTTGGAATTATAAGGGATGATTAATAGTATTAAGTGTTCTAGTTAGTAGTTAGATTATTGATAATTAATTATAATAGTCACATTATTAATACCAGTTCCTTATAGCTGACATATGTCGGGCACTTATCACTTGCTGGGCATTGCTAAGTATTTCACGCGTGCCATCTCATTTAACGTCACAGGAACACTGTGAACCAAGTAGGCGCTGTCATCGCTTCCATTCTCCTGATGCAGAAGCTGGGGATGAGGAAGGAGAGGGAGCAGCCCGCTGCCCAGTGGCTGGCACGAAGAGCCTAAGGAAACGCCACCTCTGCCGGCGGTGCAGACGCGGCTCCTCGCCTTTCTTTGTCTCCTGTTCCGCCTAGTAGGCAGCTCTGGGGAGGCCTCAGGGTTGTCGGGAAACCAACTGGACCAGCAGGGAGCAGAGCTGGACAAGTCCAGGAATCGGCTCCTTCCCAAAAGATTGTGCCCGCCACGTCCACGCGCTGGAACCCAACGCCAACGTGACAGTGTTAGAAGGTGGGGGATGGGGAGCGACTAGGTCATGAGAGAGGCGGCTGTGATGAGATGAGGACCCTGGAGAAAGGGGCCCCCGAGAGTCCCCCACTCCTCCTGCCCTGTGGGGACGAGGAGAAAACATCTGAGGACCAGGAAGTGGCCCTCACCAGGCACCAAAGTCTGCTGCCTCCTTGATCTTGGCGCTTCAGCCTCAGTGCAGTGACAAGTGCGTGATCGTCGTAACAGCCACCTGGTCTGAGGCATCCTGCTAAAGCCACCTGAATGAACAAGGACACAAACAGAGCCACCTGAGCAGCCATTGTTACAGGAAAACCAGTCAGAGCAGAAAATCGGGGAAAAATACTTCCGGGGCTGGCTCCGCATCTTCCCTCACCCAGCGCTGTGAGTGGCCGTTTGTTTGCCCATCTCCCGTTCTTTCGAAGTGAGACCAAGACGCTGTCTTTGCACCTGGGTCTGCTGAGTGGACGTCGAAGTTGCTATTCACATGTTGAGCACATGCAAAATGCGTTGTCCACCATGTCCTGACTCCCTCTGGACAGTCTGAAGTGCGGAGGCTGAGCAGGGCATCGCGATAAATTCATTACACTGTCCCCCATGTGGCAGCGTTGCTTTGTCATCCCCAAGCACCACCCAGGTTCATCGGTTCATTTATTTGCAGCAAGAGCATTCGGCTCAGTTTGCAAGGATGCAGCTTGCTCCCTGCGATCATCATTTTTTGGTGGCTCCTAACTCAGGGTTACGATAACGAGTCCAGGACCAACAGTCCCGACTCTTGGGAAGTGTGCAACTCAACTCAGCTGGCAGGAACAGAGGTCCCCGTGTCCCAGAAGGCAGTGAGCTGTTTGCGAGCCTGCTGCTGTGACCTGGAGTCTGGGTTTCAAAAGGAGCAAGGACACTGGGTTTCCCAGCAAGATGGAGATGGAAACGGTAGCTGAGCTCACAGAAAAGGGAGGAGAAAGCACCAGTTACACAAACCTGGTCCTAAAAAATCCTACCCTCATTGGAGACTGCCACTGCGTGGCATTAAACTGTGCAGGCTGGGCTCCAACTTGCAGCCCTCCTGCCTCAACCTCCTGGAGCACTGGGATTACAGGGCTACACCCCCTGCCCGGGGTCTTTTCATTTCAGCACACTAGCCCAGAGGATTGATATGCTCGTGTTTGAAGACGCCTCTAGGTAATGTGAAAGGTAAGCAGGACATTAGTAAACTAATGAGCAAGCAGACACTTGTGTTAAACAGAAACCCCCTGTCCTAATCCTCTGTGGTCTCAAATCTGTCCAGCGCGGGACAGTCCAGTCTCTTCTGTTTGCATGGGAGGGGGAACTCGTTAGCCCTCCTCCCCACACGATCAGGATTAACAAGAATTGCATTCACTGTTTTCAGTTTGGGCTTTTTGGAAAGTGACATCTCACACAATGCCGGGAACGCACCTTCACACTCTGCTACGTGAGTTCTGCCTTTTCCAAACCTCTCGGCTTCCCGGCTGCTGTGACAAACCCAGCAGGCATCTATTTAAGCTTTCCTACCTTTTTAGGACGATCGGTCCCTGAAAAACGAATGTCAAATCTCTTGCTCATAAATACTTTCATTTATGGGAACAAAGTTATATCCAAATGCCTTATCCAGGCTTGCTCAAATCTGTGTGAGAGTAGTCTTATTTATGACGTGTTAGGTCTGTGACTTCTGGCTGATCAAGAAAAGAAAAGAAGATAGTACTTTAGGAAGACTCTGCTTTACATTTCATTGTGCTGGAAAGTAAATGATAATCCTGGGGCGGGGTGGCAGGCCCCCGCTGGGAGGGGCTGGGGCCCTCATCCTCCTTCTCTCTACCCTTCCTGTGTGCAGTTTTTATTAACACCTACGTGGTCACCTCAGAAACAAAGGCCAGCTCACCAGGACCAGTCGCCTGCTTGACATTTACTCCAGTGCCAACCTGAGGTCTAAAAATAACCCTAAGTCACATGAATTATACCCAAACTGTAGCTCACACCTTCTAAATGAAGAGTCTGCCCTTCAGCATCGCCCGAGAACGTAAACCACGGAAGTCCCGGTCCTACTCTGACTTCTGCTGCTTCAGGGTCAGTGACCTGGGATCCAGTTTTGGTTTTCCAAAGCACCCCAGTCCCAACATGATTCTGATTCAGGGAGCACCTTGCCTAGAAGACCTTATAAAACAAGAGTTCTAGTTCTTTTGGTAACTTCAAAGTACATAGCATTTGTTATGCTCTGATTTTTTGAGGCAGGGCCTCGCTATGCAGTTCAGGATGCCCTGAACTGACTATGTAGCCCAGGCTGGGGTCACACTTGTGATGACCCTCCTGCTTCAGCCTCCCCAGTGCTGGGACTGCAGGTATGTGCCACCACACCTGACTTCAGTGTACAACATTTAAATCTGGTTTCTCTACATCATGCGAATTACAGATGGTCTCTGACTTACGGTGGTTCAACTTGTAGTTTTTGACTTTTAGATGGCTTGAACTGTGTGCATTCAGTAGAGACCCTGCTTCAAACTTTGATCTCTCCCTGTGCTAATGATGTGCCACTCGATCCTTTCTGGTGCCATTGGACAGCAGCAATGAGTGGCCAGGCCGTGATCGCCAGGGAAGCGCCCTCTCCAGTGGACTGCCTTCCCTCCTTGTCCAGCCCCCAGCCTTAGCTGGACTCTGGTTGTGCTGCCATAGCTGCCTCAATGTCCTTAACTGGTTCAAAGCATTTTCCTTTCATGGTGATTTTGACTTTGAGGAAGAGCCAGAAACTACACAGTGCCAGATCCGGTGAAGAAGGTGGCTGAGGACACAGCACCATGCTTTGATGGGCTACCTTCCCGTTGAATGGCTCTTAGCTGCCTTCACCATATACATGATCACAGTATATAAAGACACTTATGAAAGAGGACTTCCAGAACTGCTTCAGAAAAGTGACAAGAATAATGGGGTAAATGCATTGGAAGCAAGGGGAAGGATTTTGAGGGGGATTCATGGCACTGTGTCTTTTATTGTAATAAATTTTCATAAAACTTAAGCATGCACCATATATTTGGATTACACCCCTCATGGTGTGTAACCTAGTTGAGTAATTAGCGCATCCACCAACCTCCAATATTTTTGCAAAGCTGACTGGGCAGAGGAAGCGAGAGGGGACACTCATGCTGGGACCCCGCTGCTCCCCAGGAAGCCACTGCTTCCCCTTCTCCTCTGAACCAGTGACCAAAGCCAGCTCTGTCTGGGTGGAAGGTCCCCAAGCTCCTTCACGATGCCATAACCGCAGGAGCTGCTACTGATTCCCCAGCATCCAACACAGGAGACATCTGTAAGTGACGGAAGTTGCCCTTTCCCCTCCTTTTAAACTGCACAAGTGGATTCTACTCCTGTCCCTTCCCTTCCCCGCAAATCCTCACATAGCAGGTTCCATGCTTAGGAAGTCACATCAGTCCTCCATGGGAACTGCTCTAACATGTGGAGGTTTAGAGGAAAGATGGAAAGCGAGCTTGGGGATACATGTCCCCCACACCCCGCACCCAAGGGTGTCTGAGCTTTCTGTGCACAGGAGGCTCGGGCTGGGCTGGGAGTGGCCTGGGTGCCACTGAGCAGGGACTTAGAGGTTGCAGGCCGGCGGATGGGGTGGGGCTACCAGTGTCCAGCAAACCCGCAGAGCAACCGCGACCCCCAAAGCTGAATTTCCGTGGTCACTGGCAGCTGCCTGTTTGTTTTGTTTGCTTTGCTTTGCTTTTGTTTTTTTAAGGAAGCAAAGAAAAAAGAAAACGAAAAAATCTCCACACTGAGTGATAAGGATATTTAGCAACCAGGCACAGTGTTTACCCCGTGGTTGGGTCGGCATTCTGTCTTCTGGGTCAGTCGCTGCTGAACTGTTTCCTAAGGCTCCACTTCACAACCAGCCAGGCGGAGCCAAGCGTGCCCTGCGGCGAGCGCACTTCCCCTCTGGTTTCCTGCTGGCCCTGGGGGTGAGAAGACTGCCTCGGCCTCTGCTCCACCCCACTCTCCCCGCCGGACTCTGAAGTCATCTCTGCGCCGTGTCTCTAGTCTGGGGGAACCGGGTGTCCTTCCTGCCTCACCTGCCCATCTCTTGGTTTGCCCAAGCTGCTGTCCCTGAACACAGCAGATGGTGGGGTCAGAATAACAGTGCCCCGCGGCAGACAGTACAGGTGAGGAGTCGGCACTCCATCCTGTGCAATCCAGGCTGGGCCAGCACAGCTGCGCCCCAAGGCTGCAGTTCCTGCCGCCTGCCAGACAGTAGAAACCACCTGCAAGCCAGGTGCGATGCCCTCTTCTTTCAGGTTCCTTGGCCGCTGGCCTTCCTCTCTGTCCCCCACCTGGCTGGGACTTGGGGCCTGTGATGTGTGAGGTGGTGAGAAACCCCTGCACATCTAAATAAGCCAGGAAAGGAAAGACCTCCTTTACATGGTCTACTTCGTCCACAGGGATAAGGAAGAAGGTGGCGAAGTACAAAGCCACTGTGCCAGTCACCTGAGCTGAGGGACCTCACCTCCCCAGGGCCAAGGCCTGGATTTCTTTGAGCCTTGCTTTATGTTCTGTGGCAGTAGTTGAAGCATGGATACTGTTGGAGGGTAACTTGTCTTTAGTCTTACTTTTGAGAGATCGTGGAATGGAAAAGTATGTGACGTTAACCTACCACCCGCTGCTCATGAAGGAGTCAATGACAGACACACAACTCTAACAACCGAACCTGGGAGTAGATAAAGTGTTGCTGAAACTTCAGGACCTCGAACCTGTAGGTCAGAAACCAGTGTCACATGATCTCTACCCTAAATCTTTGACCTTACATTTAAGCCAAGTCCTTTAAACCTAAGCCGCAATATCCAGGCTAAGAGAAGTCAGAATGACTTTAAAATGTAAAACCGTGCCTGTTTACAGTGAAGGTAAGTGATGTTGAGTAATTCTGATGTATTGGTCCTGAGCTGCAGTCTTTACGTAAATTGACTGCCAAGCTAACAGCTACTGCAGCTGCCCACATTTTGCAGAGTTAGAAACTGAGGCATTAAAGCCATTACATGATTTGGGCAAGGTCATCTAGTTACTGAATGAATGTCAGTCTTCAGGCCCAGCTGCTCGGAATCTAAAGCCTCCCTCTCTTTGCCATGACATCACTGCTCTTTACATGAGAATGTGATTATGTCAAATGTAATTGTCATATATCAGCATGTAGCATGTTATGATAGCCTGTGTTAAAATTTGTTATGTGTCCGGCAAGCACACCATGCTTTAAATGCACGACCGCGTTCAGCCCTGTTAGGATCCAACAAGCAGGGTACCACTGTGTCCTGGTTTTCTGATGAGACCCAGGGCTCGGGAAGGCTGGGTGACTTGCCCAAGGTTGTGGAGAAAGTCAGGACTGAAAACAGGTGTGCACCTAGCATGCAAAGTCCCAAGGACTAATGACGAAGCTAATCTCATCCCGATTAAACAGCCTTCCTGCTCAGTCTGTGTTTGAACATGCCTCTCATGTCTGAGACAATTTGCAACGTAGACACTGAGTTTCTTGTCTTGGACCCCAGGAATCCAAATGGCCTATGTAAAGATCAGACTCATCGCTTTGTCCCACATATCTCCACACATAGCTCATTACCTAAAGGGGCTCTTAACTCCTGGAGTTGAATCACGACTACATAGATTGTTCCCGAACTTTCTAGTTGTCCTTCTTTGCTGAAGGCATTAGCTGAAACACATCTGCCTCTATTTTACCCCATCCCAGCAAAACTGGATTGACACTGTGTCTACATTATGAGGCCATATCCTATTCCCCTAAGGAAAGGACTCTTTGTCTGAGTTTCAGTGGATGTGGTCTCAGTTTCTTCAAGGGTAACATGAGATTAACTCAAAAGCCCCTGTGTCCAACTTCCTGTGAATTCACCATGTATGTGTCTGGTGAACCTGAAAAATAAATCAAAACAAACTCCGGGATGGAACAGAACCCTCGAACAATGTCACAGTGGGTTCTTGGTCTACCTCTAAGAGGGTTTGTTCAGACAGTGTTTTCCTTTACTAATGCTGCCCAAGTTACCACCCCCAACTCAGTGATTTCAGATGGCCGCCCTTGTGTTATGCTCTGGATGTTGTGGGCTAGGAATTTAGAAAACGCACAGTAGGAATCATTCTTTGTTCCTCGATGCTGAAACCTTGGCTGAAAAAACTCAGAGGTTGCGGATGAAGCAGGGGCCGTGTCTTAGTTTCTTTTTGCTACTATGACCAAACAAGCAACAGAAATACTGACAGAGATAGAGACTGAGAGAATAATGACACGGCATTGGGCAGCAGTCAGGTTTGCAGCCAGGCTGCCCCTCGGGCTCCCCTGTTGATTGCATCCATGAATTCCCTTTTTAACGAGTGACATTTCCAGCTGAGATTCTGTCACTTGTGACCGTGAGGTCCTGACTTAAACATATTAGATATAAACAACATGCCACAGTGTGGATCCTGCCAATCTCATTCCAATCTTTGGCCCTCGTTACGGTCTCCTGGGTGCAAGGGCTCCTGGTTAACTAGAGATGCTGGTCTAGACCAGGGGGTCCCCAAATTCTCACACCTCATGATTCTGGGGTCCAGCCTGGCCAGACAGCCTGACCTCGATCCTCTCTGGTGACTCAGGCAACCTGAGACTGTACACTGGACCTTTAGGGAACAATGCAACGCCCTTTGCATTACCAGCTTTCTCTGGAAAGCTAAGATCATAATGAAAAGGTTACAGGTGGCAAGGAAGACTTAAGGATCTCAAATTCCTCAAAAATGACAACTTTCTTTGTTTCCTTGTGGCCACCAGTTCACGCACTCATGTTCATAGCTACTATTTTGAAGATGTGTGAAGTTTTATGTACTGAGACCCCAGCTCTGCCCGTGAAGATGAGGTACTACCAGGTGTGAAGTCGAAACCTGGCTCCTCCCCTTCAGCCGAGAACTCCAGGGCCACCACTGGGATGAGACCTCTCTGCGCCATTCTGAGCCACTTTGCTCTAAAAAAGGTTGCTCTTAATGAAAACCTCTATGTGCCTTTTTTTCTCTAGGGTCATTAAATTTCACTCTATTTGAAGAGACTGGTATTTAAGCAAAGCATTTAAATTTTGGTACATGTATTTATTTGCTGACTCAGTGGGATAAGAGAATTGATTTAATATTAAGGTTATGGACACAACTCACAGTTATGGCCTCTCTGAGACTACTGATTATTTATTTTCTTTTTTGAAAATACATACTTTAAAAAATATATGTGTATATACACAGTGTGATGTTTTTATTTGTATGTAAACATTTGTATGAATAGTACCTATGATTTTTAAACCACATAATTTTTTAAAAGCTTGTAACAACAAATCTTCTTAGCTGCCTGCTCTAAAATTTCAGCTTTTTAAACTGAGTTCTTATGATATTTCATATTTCTAGATAACAGGACCTTTCTACTCATTATCATTTTAGACATTATCTTTTGACTTCCTGTTATAATAGATGAGACTATTCTGTTACCCTTCCACTCCTGCTTTTTTATCTCAGCCCATCCCACCAATACGCCACGATTCTTCTAACCTTACTAGGACTGTGTCAATATCGCTTGTCACTGAGCAGAGAAGGATCAAGTAATATATTTTCTTTCTTTTACAGCTGTTTGTTCTTCCTAGACTTCATTGTCTCATTTTGTTCCCTGGCTGGACTTTCTATGTTCCCATATTAAATATTTTTCCAAGTGCTTCATTAACTTTACCATGTTCCAGGATATTTTTCTTTTCAAGCAGTTCAAATGTGTTAATAAATAATCAATTTCATTTTTCTCTTTGGAGCCCTCCTTTCCGGAAACCTCAGGCTTCCTGTCCCAATCCGGGCAGATTGTTCTATCAGCCTGCTGTACATCTGTCATCTAGGGACTTCCCTTTGTTGTAGGCAGCAGTGTTATCAGGGTTTTCTGCCTTTCCTTCCATTGGGTGTCACAGTTGATACAATAAGATGACTATGGCCCTTTTGGTTGAAAAAGGCTCCCTAAAGAGGAACTTTAGCAAAAAGTGACATCTCTCTTCTAATGACCATATTCCAGCTCCAAAGCCGGCATCTGTGTGGCTAATTGGCCCCTTCTTGACTGGAAGAAATGAATGCTCAGATGGTCCCCATGGTTGACATCCCTTTAGGGAAGACTGGGTGTTCTCAGAAAGAAGAGGGCCCATGGACTCATGCCACAGGTCTACTAGAGGGATGGGCCAAGACAAGACAGATGGAGGGGCATTAGCCGGAGGAGCAAGGTTCGAGTCTTGGTTGTACCCTACTGAGTAGTTGCATGACCAAACTGATTGGGCTTTGTGTCTACTCCTTTCAATAGAGAGATCTAGACTGAGAAGTTAGTATAATCCAGAATGCTAAGAGCTTCATTTTGTCCAATAAGAGCTCATGAAATAAAGGATGTTCTGACTTGGACCTAGGTTCAATAGCAAAACAATAACAAAAAATGAAAGTGAAACCAGAAAATAATTGAATGGCCCTAAACAACAGTTAACAGTGATTAAACTTTTACCATGGATGAGCCAGACACTGTGGAATACTTTATCACCTCTTTAATTTCTAAGAATTCTTTCATGTCCTTCTGGTGGAACCATTTCAAAGTATCGTGTATCATCTTGGCTTTAGTCTTGTCTGTACAGTGGAAATCAGACCCTAACCTGCTTCATGAGGATTAGATAGCAGTTTGCTTGTGAAGCATTCAAAAGTGAATATAATAAGCATTCAATATGTATCGAATTATCAGTTATTCTTGTTAGGTTTCTCCACCGTGGGCACACTGGAGGGGAAGCCTGCCCTCTCTGCTCAGTCCCCCCTTCTTCATCCACCTCCACCCATCCAAAAATGCATTGCAATTTATGTCTCCTAGTATTTCTCCTTTTTCTGTGCCCTTTTTTAGTTTCTCTGATCATTTTCAAAAGGAAGAGGAGATGAATGTGCTTATGTAATCTACCACTGTTGACCAGCTGTCCAACAGTTTTTTGCTCTCAGTAATTAATTTCATGTCTTTTTAACCTTGTTTTGTCTAACATACTTAATTGTGAGAACTTTCTCTTCCTCATCAGTAAAGTATGAATAAGGCTATGTAAACTCTTCAGCAGGGTGTCTGAAACACAGGAAGGGCTGAAGAGACACTATGGGGCCCCCACCCTTACCTTTTATCCTAGTTTATCTCATATTTTCTGTGGGAGACAACTTGAGTGGGTCCCCTTGAACGCAGAACAATTGCTGCAACATTGATTGTACTGAGACTTATTTCCTTATGTTGATATATACAGAGCTGACTATGGTATTTCCTTCTCTCTTCAATTGGCTCTAAGCATTGCAAATAAGCTAGCTGAGGTACTGGCATGTTATATCTAAAGCCATCCAACAATGTCCTGTTTCCTCCCACAGTGATCTCTGTAAAATATATAGGCACAGCAGGATGGCAGAGCCAGTGAGCTCCAGGAATGTTGACTGGGTATGAGCCTCAAGAAAGAGGCTGTGAGTCCCCAGGGCATAAAAGTTTACACATCAGAAGCAGGTACTGGTATGTAGTCTTTAAAGCCATCAGACAGTGTCCTGTTTCCTCCCATAGTGACCTTTGTAAAATATATAACGCTCAGCAGGATGGCAGAGCCAGTGAGCTCCAGGAATGTCGACTGGGTATAAGCCTCGAAAAAGAGGGCATAAAGTTTGCATATTAGAAACTGAAGCAGCAGCCTCCTAAAACAATTCAGTTGCTACCTTGATTGGGTTGTGCAAATTGATCCCCCTGCATATCTTTATCTCTGCATTTTGTAGAGATACCTTGCTCACTACCTTGTTAGCCAGCTCAAGTTTCTCATGTAGTTCCCGCCATCCTCACTGTCACTCATCCTCAAGCCACCTCCTTGCTTCACTAGTTAATAAATTCTGGGAGAGGCCTAACATCAAGGCCTTTGTCTGCATGTCCTCACGAGGATTGGACTCAGGAGAACCCCTTGGCTGCCCTTAACCTTGAATATGTCTCGGAGTCTTTATTCTCACCGTGGGTTGCATTGGAGGTGGTAGATTGGAATTAACTTGCCGGGATTCCAATAACGTCTCAGTGGAGTTATAAATATAACTTCTTGGATTGTGAGGAAGACTAGAGAAAGGATGACAGTACTTGGATTACTGTACTCGATATTTGGGGCTACAATAGTTTTCCACACTAAATCAGCTTCACTCTGCAGTGGGCAGGTGGTGGGCACAGTGCATCTCCTCGCCTGTGCCCACAAAGACATTGGTGAACAGGTAGAATTCAGGAGGGCAAAGCATGGGCAGAGATGGCTGGGGGCTGTGTAAGTGCATTCGTGTGGTGCAGCACTGAACCATGGCTGAAGGCAGCAGTGACGTGAGTGCCGGACTCGGTTGGCCTGCAGGGAGGGTAGATCACACCAGGGCCTGGTCATTTCCACAGTGAGCTCCCAGGAGCTCTTGTCATGACCCCATGCGGTCACCCATTCATTTATTCTGCAAATATGTATTGCGTGATTGCACTGTACCAGGAGCTGGAATACCTCCACCAGCAAGATGGATGCAGTCTGTGCTTCCACACATGCCCCATTCCACCGGTGCAGGGGGAAATAGTTTTGCTTAACATCCGGAATCAGTACTAAGCCAGTGTTAGGCCAACCCCACAGCTGTCCCTTACTTCCTTTTCCATTGCATCTCCAACCCCACAGTGAGGGCTGCAAAAGCTAAGTGATTCTTTGCCAGTTTCCCCAGCATCTGCATAGTTGCAGGACTCCATTCTATGCCATTTTACATTTTTTTTTTCTTGCGGCACCTGGGATTGAACTGACAACCTCCTGCCTGCCAGACAGGTGCTTAAGCCACTGAACCAAACTCCTGGCCCTAGTTTTTTGAGGCAGGGTCGCACTATGTAGCTCAGGCCAGCCTTATGCTCACGTTGTAGCGCAAGCTGGCCTTGAACTCACAACGCTCCTCCTACCTCAGCCTCCTGAGTGCTGGGATTAAGGTGTGCACCACCACACCTGGCTTATGCTATTTTACTTAAACGGTGCCTACTGGGGGCTTCTGGAAGGGACTTGCTTTCTCTGATGGAAAGGATGATGTGGCCAGGGCAGCCGCTTTCCCTCCATTCTCCTCTGAATCTGAAGGCAGTGCGTAGAGCTTCAGTGGGCATCACGCGGAAACAATAGTAATGGTCTAGAAGCAGGACCTCTTGTGACCTCATGCCTGTGTCTGTTTTATCCATCATAATTTAGGCTTATTTAGTCACAGCTGAAAACACTGTTAATGAACACTGGTGATCCCCAGGAAGCAGGGCATGGTGATCTGTGCCTGCAACTCAGCATGCAGAGGCTGAGGTAAGAGGACGACTTGGACTATGTAGTGTGACATGTCTTAAAAAAGAATACGAGCATTGGATGAAAATCCTTTTCATGTTCTTCTCTTTCTTAAAATGAAATTTCAAAAGGGTTACTACATTGAGTATTTTTTCTAAAGATTTGAATTTTCCTAGGCTGGTTATTTATGTAATACTGTTGGCAGAACAATAGACTTCTCTCACTCAGGGGTCTTTGTGGATTAGAGAGCCAATCTGGATGCTATTAACAAGAAATTTTCAATGTTTTTGAAAACAGGGATATTCAACCTCAGTTGGGAAAACTAGGGCTTTGGCAACTCCAAGAAGTGTAACAAAGAGAAACAGGAATGCTAACCCTAACATAAAAGCTAGAAATGGAGGAAGGTTCCTATGAGCATCTCATGAGAGGAAAGAACCCAGCAGACACACAGACAGTTTTCAACTCCATTGGGCTTGCTGGAAAGCCACATCTGGTGTCCAGAATGTCCCCCAGGAGGTTCAGGTGTTCTGAGATGGAGCTTTCAGAAGGGAACTGGATCTCAGCAGTGGATCCATCCATGGATGAGCTCAGAATTGAATGTGGCGTTGGGAGGCGGGGCCTACTCAGAAGAGGGGGTCTCTGTGGGTGTGGCTGTGAGGGCGCATTGTTATCATCGCTCTCCCTCTCTCTCTCTCTCTGCTTCCTGGCTGCCCTGGGTTGAGCGCCTTGTCCTCCACTGTACCTTTCCACTGGGCTGTTTCTGCCTTGGACCTGGCTGACTGTGGACCAAACCGAGTGGTGTATTATGTCCAGCAGTGGGAAAGTGACCATCCCTGGAGGGTGAATGTTTCCAATGGAAACTCAACCCAGAATGTTCTGGAGGTGCATATTGCAGTGGAGGCCAATCCAACGACAGAAAACTTCATATTATAAAATGGGGTTCTGTCAACTATGGCAAGCCCATTGGGACCTGGCACTTGTCCTCGTACGGTTCATGAACGAGAATTGCTTTTCCTTTTATAAGTGGTTGAAAAATAATCACCAGAAGAATACTATTTGGTGACATGTGATCATTAGTGAAAACAGGAATGATGCTATTAATATGCAAGCTATGCTTGCTCCTTTACAAATTTTCTGCAGCTACTTTTGTGTTGCAGTAGCAGAGCCAAATGGTTGCCACTGAGGGCATATGGCCTGCAAAACTCAAAAATAGACTGTCTGACCCTTCACAAAAAATCTGTTGCCCTGCTGTAAAATTTACAGCCTGAGCAATAACACCTCCCACAAGGTACATCAGACGTTGAGCAGGAATCAGGCAGTTCAGCCAGAGTAGGCAGGACCCTGAGCACAAAGCCGAGTCCCCACAGCTTCTCAGGAGATGGTGTGTTAAAATACTACTACAAAATTAGGTCAGTAATTAATAATTTTGGAAAATTTGAAGAATATTGAAGGGTATCTGCAGAATAAAAGAGAAAAAAGTAAAAGACAATAACAATAGCCTTTAAACACTATCACCTGAAGATTCTAGTTATTACTCCTTGGAGTTTACTTGTCCAGTGTTTTCCTGTGTACATAATTTTTTTCCATGGAATCTGTCTGCACGTCCTGCATGCTATAGTTTGGATTGGGTTTGAGTGAGCCCCTAAGGGTCCATGTGGTGGAAACTATTAGTTGCTTTTCCATCCCTGAGGTAAAATTACCAGACACCACAATTTAAGGAAAAGCTTTATTTTGGCTCATGGTTTCAGTCCCTGGTCAGCTGCTGCCAAGGCTGAAACATCATGGAGGAAGGGCCCAAGCAGAAGAGAGCTGTTCACCTCAAGCAACCAGGAAGCAGAGAGAGAAGGGAGGAGCCAGGGAGAGAGGGGGAGCTGAACCCTGCTGGGTCCCACCCCAGCGGGCCACCTCTTCCACCCCACGTCTTAACAGCACGTTTGCCTAGAAATTCCTGAGTCAATCAGTCTACTGCTGAGTACAGCACCCCCATGATCCAGTTTCCTTCAGAAATCTTCCCCCCTGAGCACACGACTTCTCCACTCCCTGGCTCCTGTCTTGCTCTGTGATCGCTTGCTCTTGTACTTGTTCCTGCCAAGATGCCATCTGCCTGAAGGCTCTTCACCTACTAAAAGATGAGCATTATGCTGTTTGGACTTCTAGCTTCCAAGAGGAAAGAAATAAATCCCCTTTCCTTCTAAAGTACCAAGTCTCGGGTATTTCATATAATAATGGAAAATCAACTGATGACTGCTATCTCAGCTGCAATTGTTTAGGACACCTATCTTAAATAAGGCTTATGGTAAAAGAAACCATAAGGAGGAGGGATTCGGGTAATTATATGAGAGACAGGGTGTCGTGCCTCAAGTGTGGCTAAATCCAGGAACTCAATGTACCAGGGCCTGTTCCCCATCTCTTGGGTCCACCTGCTCCACGCACATTTCCCCATCAGCTCTTGTCCTCATGGTGACCAAAGGCTGCAGAAGTTCCCATTGCAGGTCCTGCTGCACCTCTATCCCACACAGAGCAATCCCAATGGTAGAGCAGAGAGAGTGTTTCTCGTGAAAGGAAGCTCATAAAAAGACTTTCCAGTGTGTCTTAGTCTGTTCAGGCTGCCAAACTAAAATAATTCAGACAGGATAACTTATAAATAGTAGAAATTTGTTGTACACAGTTCTGGAGGCTGGGAAGTCTGAGGTCAAGGCATTAGCAAATTTGGTGACTAGCGAAGTTTTGCTCTTTGCTTCATCCTTGCCTCTCACCAGGCAGAAGGGTGTAAAGGAATTTCCTTTACAGAGTTGAATCCCACCTGTGACATCAGGTCCCCCATGACCTAACCACCTCTCAGCAGCCCTGCTTCTTAGTACAATTACACTGGAGGTTAAGTTTCAGTAGGAATTCAGACCAAAGACCGTTCAATATTTTGGAGACTGTGAGCTTTCACTGCTGGCTGGTACTTGCTCATGTAAAATGTACCCCAAGTGTCTAAAACAAGTTATCTGAAGAAATGTTCCTTTCAGCATTGTGTTTGATTAGATAGAATCTGAGAAAGCATCCAGTACTTTTTTGGGGAGATTGGGGTGCAAGAGATAGAACCCAGAGCATCACACATGCTA
This sequence comes from Dasyprocta punctata, assembly GCA_004363535.1. Classification (NCBI taxonomy): domain Eukaryota; kingdom Metazoa; phylum Chordata; class Mammalia; order Rodentia; family Dasyproctidae; genus Dasyprocta; species Dasyprocta punctata. The sequence continues at coordinate 12,848 of RJWM01000032.1, read as the reverse complement.
GGCGGGTGCTCTGCTACTAAACTACACTTCCACCCCTCTCCCCGGTACATGCTATTTTTAACATTTTCACAAACAAAGAAATTGAGGCCTGTAGAGGATAAGTTATTTCTCATTGGCATGCAAGTAGCTGAGAGGTGTTGGGGAAGAAGGAGAAGATTGCAAGCTGCACCCCACATGCACCATCATCTGCTCTCTCTCTTAGAGGTCAACCCTGGATCAAAATTTTAGGCTAGCACAGCGGTCAGCTAACTAACTAGTGAAGCGTGCCAGCCCGGGGAGCCTCAAAAATAAGCGAGCCAGAGGAGAGCAATCTGGGTTTGTTTTCCACTCTAGATTTACTTTTAGAAGTGGGGTGGGGCTGGGTAGACAAGCCACAACTCCCGCTGTTTGTTCTTCCTCTTCGACGAGGTACAAAAACATACGCTTTTTGGTCAACTGGAGCTCAAGGGCAGTACATTTCCAGAAGGTTTTCGACACTCCAAATGTTTCTACGTAATTATCAGATTATTTGGCAACCCTGCCTCTGCGTTTGTACTGTTCATGTGGCAAGGTACCCACTGTCCCTTCCGTTTTAATAAGCTCAGAGGCACAAAAGACGAAGTGTCAAGTCAGGCGCAGTACCGAGTCCGCTGGACACGCAGACCCTGGAGAGCAGTGCGAGGAGGCCAAGGGTGGGGGACCCGGCGGGAGACGCAGATTCCCACAGTCAGCTAATGCATGGGGGTCGAGTGCAGGAGACCCCGGGAGACAGATCTTTGTCACTGCCCTCTGGGAGCTTGCTGCTGAACATGAGGAGTGGGCAGGACTTGCACAAGTACTGGGGAGGGTTCCAGGGGCTGCCCATGAGAGCTCCTCTTCAGGGGTCCAGAGAAGCTTCCCAGAGAGGACAAGCGAGCAGAGACTCAGGACCGGGGAGTCAGCCAGGGAACGGGAGAGGAAAGTGAGCCCAGGCATGCAAACATCAAGGCCACAGCTCTAAAGTGCAGGCAGGACAGGTATCAGAAGTTTGAGGATAAGCAAAGTCATTTAATTTACTAAAAATGAAAAAAAAATTAAGGAAATACTTTGTCTTGTATGGACCACTGCAAAATCATGAAGCTCTTCTCCACACGTGTACACCATGCCATCTTTCAGCTTCCTCTGGGGCTCTAAGCTGAGCCCCTAGCCCAGCTCTAGCCGGCTCTTATGGTCTCCCTGGCAGCAGCATCTGCTCTCAGAAAGAGCCAGGTGTTGACCCCAAGATGTAAGTGACCCATAGGAGAGTGTTGTGATTCAGTTGACAATCATTTTACACATTCAAAACACCTCATAATTATTTTATTATTGAAATTCAAAACATTGCAGCATGAGGGTCCTGCTTGGACATGTGAAAGGCCCCTGTCGTGGGACTTCCTGCCAGTGCCTAGGGGGCAGCTTCAGGTAAGCTCTGTGCCTGGTTTTTCAGCTGATATGGGCCTCACCCATGGCTTCACCCATGGCTTCCCCAGCCTGCTTGGTCCTGCCGGGTTTCTCACCTTTTCTTATGAAATGCTGGCTTGGATCTTGACCTGAGGCCGTTTGCAGCAATTGTTCACCTGCCAGCCGGCAGGTTGCAGGTGGGCTGGGCTGCTTCTAGTCACTGCTCATCCAGGAAAAAATTGTAAGTGGCTTTTGGGAAACTGCAGAGCTCCTGGGAGGTGGCTTATTTAGGGAATGTGTGCCATTTGTCTCTAGAAACTGGGCTGGAATCCTACAATGTTACTTACTGGCTGGATGACCTTAAGCCTTTAGTTCTTCTGTTTCTGTACCTGTTATCAAGAAGAATAACAGTGCCCAGCAAAAAGAGAGACATGGGATTACATGAGTTAATACAGGCAGAGGCTGGTACTTCATGAGTGCCCAGTTAAGCTGTGGTATCATCATGACGATCGTCATTATCATCATGGTCACACACTGACCTCTGTATACTGTTCTCTAATACAAAAATGGCCCTTACCAGTTTGGGCATAAAAGTTTTGTAGTTATTCACAGGCTTTATGTAAATAAGAAATGACATATGATCAGATTCAAAGCAGAAGTAGAAAAATGAGGGTTTCTCAAATTCTAAGTTTTAGAGATATCAGCAATGATGGCATAATGTTTTAAAGACAGTGAGTGGTCAAAAGACCCACATAGGTATTTCTCCACAGAAATAAGACAAATGATTAACAAGCACATAAAAAGGTGCCCAACTCTACTAATCACTAGAGAAATGCAAGTCCAAAGTGTAAGACTCCACTTCACATCTATTAGGGTGGCTATTATAAAACAAAACAGAAACGACCCACAGTGTAGACTGGGGGCTGTGTCTCAGTGGTAGAGCACTTGCCCAACAATGTGTGAAGCCCTGGGTTGAGTCCCCAGCAGTGCAAATAATAAATGTAGGAAAAGATGTGGGGGAAATCACAGACCTCATATATTGCTGGTAGGAATGGTTTCCAGCATGAAAAGCAATGTGTTGTTTCTTTAAAAGTTCAATATAAAATTACCATACAATCTGATAATCCCTCTTCTGGGCATAAACTCCAAAGAAGGAAAAACATGTATTCTAACAGGGTTTGATTGCACACCCATGTTCACATCAGGGTAATTCACAATAGTCGAGGGGTGGGAACAAGCCAAGTGTCCATCAACAGATAAATGAATGAACAAGATGTGGTCCATACATGCAATGGAATATTATTTAGCTTTCAAAGGAAGGAAACTCTGATACATGTCAAAACATGGATAAACTTTGGAGATGTTATCTAAAAATGATCAACCACAAAAAATAAATACTGAATAATCAGTCACTGACATGAAGTACCTAGAACGGTCAAGATCATAGAGACAGTAAAAAGAATGGTGATTTCTGAGGGTCTGAAGGAAGGAGCAGTGAAGGGTTAGTGTTCTGTGGGTGTAGACTTTCCATTCAGGAAGATGATAAATGTTTCAGAAAGGGGCGGTCAGTGACGGATGTATAACAGCATGAAGGCACTTGATACCACTGAACCATACACTCGAGAGATGCTAAGTTTTATGTGTGTCTATTCTGCCACTCACACACATAAAAGACAAAGAAGCTGGATAAGGACAGTTGGAAACAAGTGTAGACTAGAAACTCACTGATTCTCAGTATGAAGTCAAATCCTTGACTTCATGTGTTCGCTTATGGTTTCGTTCACTGAATATTGAGTAAGTCCATTTCAATGTCAGGCATCATCATTGGTAAGCAAATTATGGACAGTGACCCAACATCTCCCTTTGTATATTTCCTATGCGAGGAGGATGTTAGTCTACCAGGGAAGCTCACGATAGGGAGGAGATTATAACGATTTTCCAGACTGAAGCTTAATGGGCTCCACTGTCTTCAAATCAGTCAACTTGTCCTAGCCTGAGGCTGGCCTGACACAAATGAGTGACCCCTGAATAAAATGAAGGGTTTGGAACAACAGTGGAAAATACATTTTGCAATATCTCCAATGGTTCTGAGTATTCACGTTTCATTTTCAGAGTTCAAATGGCCAAGAAAACATTACGAAAACAAAAACTCTAATTAGATACTTGCCAGAAACTATTGACCGGCTTGCCTGCCTGCCTTCTTTCTGATTTGGACACAAGTGTCTCTAAATGGAGTAGCTGCTGTCCGGGGCCCCTCATTCTGAACTCTTTAGAGTCATAGTCAGGTGGCTTCTGGGCACAGTGCTAGGTACTGTCTTTGTTTTTGGTTGTTCTCAGGAGGGTATTTTGTGACTGTGACTTGTGTAAACATTTCAGCTACAGCAGTTGCTACCAGTCTGTGGAGCTCAGTCCTCAGCTAGCTTCACACCATGATCTCAGTGTATCCATTGATGAAATCAAGCTCTGAGTGAGGTAGGTAATAGGATTCTAGGTCAAAGTTCTTGTCTCTAATGTGCTCACTGTCTCTACAAAGATAAAAAGATCAATTTCCTCATTAAGATATAGTAAAAAAAATTTTAAAAAAAATCACACAGCCTAGACCAGAAAGCCAATAACAAATCTTTACATGCAGTCATGTTTTCTATTTGACTTATATTTGTACAAAGTTTATCTGCCAAACATTCTAAGGGCTTTGCTTATATTCAGTCACTTAATCTCCATTAACAAACCCATAGATACTCTCATGAGCCCCATTTTACAGATGAGGAAGTTGAGACATAAAAACATTAAATAGCTCAAGAAGCCCATGAGGTTTTCCAGCAGGCAGCCTGGCTAAAGTTTCAGGTCTTCAAGTACATACCGAGAGACTGCTCAGCTTTTGGAGTAACAGTGGACATTAGAGCCAACCATGGCATGCAAATAAACTGAAGGGATTTTAGGCTAAGTCCAAACAGCTGGGCTCCTAAGTACTATCTTGTGGGAAAAGGGGAGTGAAACTGGCTAATTTGTTTTGTGGTTAAAGGATTTAAGTAAATTTTACTTCATTATACCACAAGAAATTACTTGGTATTTTCAGTTTCTAGAACAGATAATCTGTACTCATCACTGCTTGGAACCTTGTTTAGGTTTAATTAGGTTCAGCAATTTCAAATCATTCACTTCATATGAGAAATACTGTTCTACACACGCAAATAAATGATAGTCTGTAGTTGTAGAAAACTATCCCTGGAAGTTAAATACCCTGAATTGATAGAAGGGATATCTATTTTTTTTAAACATGCAGCAGAGTTTGGAAACACTTTTATTATCTTCTGTGAAACATAGTTTTCAGACTGGTTGACTGGTGGAGAGGCCAGACCCAAGTTCAAACCCTGCACTAGCACTGAATAGGCCTCAGTTTCCTCATTTGGAAACTAGGAATAGTAACAGTACTTATCTCACGGGCAAATATGGGAAACAAATAAAATGATGCATGTAGAACAGATACTGGAGCACATGGTCACAAGTCAGTTGTCCTAAACTGCTGCTGCTCCTATAGGAGATTTTGCTGCAGTTACCAAAGGTTACTGCTCCTCTAATCCTCGGTCCTGAGACTTAAGAAAGGAGGAAAATGATTCAATTACTTGTAGACATTGCCCTAAGGCTACAGAAGCCACATAAAATTCCAGGCTGTTTTCCACATCTTTCTTTAGTTACGGAACTTCTCTTTCAAAAGCTGCCAGAACATTTCATGTTCAAAGCTGTTTGTCTCTGGGATTGCTTATACAGTATTGGCGAAAGAGGACGTGACGTACTCACCAGGATTCTCATTTTCTTTTTCTTCTAAAAAAACGGGGTGGGGGGGGAGAGGGGATTCAGATTAGGAAATCACGGGCCAAAATATCTTGACTTTTATTTGCGGATTGCTTAGTTTTACTGTTAGCAGTTCCCACATTTTCCCTTTGGATAAACCATTTCATGAGAGGATCCAATTTGTCAGTCAGGCACCTACTCCGTTACTAAAGTCAATTGTGAGTTCTAAGGAAGTTTGAGCCAGTTCTGCTGACACAGGGGAAAGAAAGATCAGGACATTCGCCCAGCCTAGTGGAACAGGCTCTGGGCGTACAGCTGCGCCTGGTTCCAGTGTCGCCCTGCCTGGCCCTGACCGACCAGGTTTAGGGCACCAGGAAGGAAAGGGGCCCATTTCGCCATCTGGCCCTGCTTCCCCATGAGTCCACCCTCCAACCGCAGATGCTTCCCACTCGATGGACTTCGGGTGTCAGGGAGGCTGCAGGACCCTTCTAGGTGAAAATCCCAGGACGATCCCCGGTAGCAGGCCCAGGAGCTGAGCCCGAACACTAGGAGCTGGTTTCTATCCCACCGCAGGGCACTGGCCCCCTCCACTGCTCCTGCAAGAGACCCCGACAGCGCGCGAAGACTCCGCCCCTCCCAGTTTCTCCCGCCCACGGCCTCTGTCCCGGGCCCCTGATTGGCGCTCTCGCGTGTCAGTCGGTGTCCGGGGCGGGAGCGCGGCCAGCCGCCCCGCCCCTCCCGCGCCGGCGTCGGCGGGGAAGCGGAGCTGCGGCCCCGCGGTGGACGGACCCACGGGCGGAGGCTGCGCGCTTAGCACAGCGCGCGGCCCGCATGGCGGCGCCGAGGAGCCCGCGGTGGCCGCGGGAGCGGGAAAGGGAGCGGCCACGCGACCCCGCCGCAGGTGGGCGCCGGGCTGGACGGGGGGCGCGCGGGGCGCGGGCTGGCGGCTGCACCGCCCGCGGGGCCCGGCTGGCCCGGCGCCGAGGGACTCGGGCGCCCGCGGCTTCCTGCGGAGAGCCGGCCGGCCCGGGGGCTGCGGGTCGGGGCGCGTCGGGGCCGGCAGGCCGCGTCCTCCCCGGGGGAAGTCGCCTGCTTTCGCGCCTTGCGGGCAGAGGATGTGGCCCACACCTCCGCGGCTGCGGAGCCTTGCCGAACGGCAGACGAAACTCCGGCTGAAAAACAAGACACAAGGGAAACCCCCGGCGAGGACGGGCTGCGTTCCCGCCCCGGCTCGGTGGCCCGGTGACGGGTCCTCCCGGTGACTGGTCCTGCACCGGGAGGAGGAGGTCGGGGGCGTCCCCCGCCCCTGCGCCCCGCTTCCGTCCCGGATCCCGGGCCCCAGCCCCCCCGGCGCCGAGGGCCGCCTTCCCGTTTCTGTCTTTCCTCGGAGGCGGCCGTGCCAGGCGCGCGAGCCCACTCGTGACTTGGGCGAGCTGGAGTGCCAGTCGGCCGGAGTCGGGAGTGCTTAGGAGTCGCTGCTGGCGGCCCCAGCGGGAGTCTCGGTCTGCTGGCGGCTGTGGGCTATCGGGTGTAGGGGAAGCAGCGGGGTCCTGGGCATCAGCGCGGGAGGTCTGGGCATCCCTGTGCCCGCGAGTGTCCTGTCCTGTCGTGTCGTGTGGGACAGAAGCCACAACCACCGCCGCATCCACGAGGTTGGTGGTGGTGGGGTGCGCTCTGCACTCTTCTCGGTCTGGAACTCCGTCTTACCTCCCACTCTGAAAAGTTTGGGGAGTGAACTCATTTTTTAACCTTTCTGCACCTCGGGTTGTTACAGAATTAGCCAAATATTTCCTGTGGGTGTATTCATGTGAACTTTTGATGGTGTTATTTTCTTCCCTTCTCCCTGCCTTCATTTGGCAGAGATAAGGCAATTTGGAAGTGGAGGCAGGGGCACAGCTGGAAAAAGCTGGTTTGGGAGGCGGAACGGTGCCTACTCTGGGCTTAATGTTACTGCCCAGAGTTCTCTGTATGCACCACGTTCGGGGGCGCCAGTGCTGTAAACCGGGGAGAGAATTCTTGCCTCTGCTTCTGCCTCAGCCTGTGGGGTCCGTGCTTGGTGTGCAGCAGAGCAAGAATGTGGTTCAAGGATCAGCTTATGGATAACTTTTTCCTCCAAAGCGTATCCTCTGAGGATTCAGGTGCACGGTTTCCCTTCTTTGCTGGTTACGTTTAGGGTGGGGAAAAAATCACAAAACAAAGCCCAACGGTTTTAAAATCAATTGCTCAAGCTAAGGGACATGCAGCTTTTTTTTTTTTTTCTCATCTACCCCTATTTGGGTAAGGGAGGTGTAGATTAGCTTTTAAGATAATAGCAAGTGATACCAAGTAGTACTTGACAATAAAAAACAACTGGGTAACGGCAGAAGAAAACCCACAGAGCAGAGAGGGACAGAAAGTTGTTGGGGGCATCAAGGGCTGTTCAGTGAAGGGCTCCAAGGCCGGAAGAAGAAAGTCATCATCACCTATCTAGAAGGCAGCGGCGACTGTGTTGTCCTGTAGAATAAGGTCAGCGTTCTCTCTGGCAATCCTCTGCTAAGCCAAACATTTCAAAATAACATAAAGGCTAGTATTTTTACACACTTTCTGCGTCCTAGCTCACTTACTGCATGTAAAGTTGCCCCGATTGTTCTTGGCCCAGCCAGCGCTCAGATGTTAGCTGCTGCTGCTGTTACTGTCCTTACCTTCTGCTGTGAGGTTCCTCTTGTGACTGTCCCTTCCCATTCTGAGAAACCAAGCCATGCAGACTTGGACAAGGTCACCCACCAGCTTTGGCTGTTCTGCCAGTTAAAAGGTGTGGCCCTCAGAATGGAGGTTTCCTTGATTGCCAAGCCCTTCAAGCATGACTGAGTTTATGTGGGGAGCAGATGTTTCTGCCCACGGTAGGGAGTCTTGGGCCTGCTCCTCATGGTAATCCCAGGTGGTCGCTAGGCAGGCAGGTGAGCTTTCCAGGTACGCACTTGTGTGTTCATGGGGGCTGGGAGTAACTTGCTGGCCAGCTGGGAGGGAGGAGTGAGAGGCGTGGGGGTGCACACACTTGCCATCCACACGACCTGGCAAAAGTTCCCCGAGAGTTGGGGCTTAATCTGGAACAGATGCCCGCCAGGCCTTTGCCCCCAGCAGCTAAACGCATTGAGGGTGCTGGCTTGAGTGAGTGGCAGTGCTTCTCGTGAATACGGATTGTGACCTTAAGGGAGATAGTTTCCTCCTTTCAAAGTGGCTTGAGGGCTGAGAGGAGAAAATTACTGCAATTAAACCTACACAGAGCAGAACACTTAGAACCAAAGGTGCCATAGTTGTTGTTTTGGGTTTTTTTTTTTTTTTTTTTTTTTGGTATGCATTTGCCCCACTTTTATACTTTCACATTTTTGTGAGAGTCTTGTTGGAACCATGCATTTTATTTAGGTAGACATCCTTGCCTGGTACAGTTACTCAGTTGAAAATGACCTTTTTACCTGGCTCTGGGAGGCCTTTTCCGGTGCCCTGTGGTGGGAGGGTGAGCGCCTTCTCAGGTGCCGCTAGCATACAGCACTGGTCCCTGTCACAGCGACTGAGGGCACTGGAGTGCTGAGCCCCGGGACACTGGCCATAGCCACCACTCCGTGACATGGAATCATTGCAGAAAGTGTGATGTAGAGGAGAGATTATAAAGACGTTTCTGTCGTGACCTAAAGCTACCTGTGCGTGTGTAGCCCTTGTGTGTGTGAGGGTCTGAACTTAACTTTCAGATGCGCTGGGGACGCACGTCCCACCCGCAGCTTGCAGGGCCTCGCCGGTCCGCGTGAGTGGTCTGATGAAGGTTTGGTTACTTAGCAAGATGGTGTGTTTTCAAAACTGAGATGAGTGTGTATTTGATTTGTAATTACTTTAATGGAAGTACTTTTAAATGTTTCTTCACAGTGAATCAACAAAGAAAAGGTTTCACATGTTTACATTTTTCCATTAACCTTCTGTCCTAGACATTCTCCATTTTATTCTTACCGTGCCATTTAATTGGCACCAGAGTAGACAGATACTATCATGGTTAAATGAAAAGAATGATAAAACCTTTGTGTTCATTTCTAGGAAACGAAGGGCTGTTGTCAGTTAATACTGTTGCTAGGATTACCAGGAAATAAAAATCCCCCAAATTGTACCACATAAAATGCTATGCCCGTTAGAGCTCTAAATCTAGAATTCATAGTAAATCTCTTGTTGTTGACTTATCATGTAACTGTAATGCTGAGTGTATGTGGCACTGTTGGATGAGTTGACAGCATAGTTTAAAACTGTATAATTAGCTCTTTGCATGCTCTGTGATTAGATTTTATTGGATATTAGGGTTCATCTTCTAGCAGAGTGAGCAATCATGTAGTTGGAAGTCACTTTCTCAAGAGAGCTCTCCCTCAGTGCAGAGAGAGGCAGCCTGTTACAAAACGTTCACTACCATTTGCTGTGCCACCGTGGTGGAGATGAACTCCTGCCCTCTAGCTCAGGATGGGATGGCCTCAGCAGGTGTGAACCAGTCCCCCAATGTCACAGGAATGGAGGTGGCAGTGGAGCCATCACATTTAGAAAGAAGGAAACTAAAATTGTTTGCTACCTGGCATCGAGAGAGTCTGTCCCCAGGTGGTAGAATAATGCTCAGCACTTTGGGGGTGTATTTTTGATCTGCGACAAGGAGGTGTCAACTTGCCTGGCAGCTGTCTGAAGCCAGGGGAAAACTGAGCGCGTCTGACTGGTACACTTGGGTGGGTTGAGATGTGAGCAGAGTGGCTGATAGGAAAGGGGAAGAGGCGGCAAGCCAGGGCCCGCACAGGCTGAGTGTAATCCGGCTGCCACCATCTAGACGTGAGGTGCCAGTTGACACTGATGTCAGTGACCAGACCAGCTGTTTGTCACTCTGCTTGGCATTTGCAAAATGAACTTGGAGTTCAGTTTGTAGCTAAGGAGAAAATCGGCTGCTCAGTTTGAAGCAGAAGCAGCGAGTGGACTTACTAATATGAGTGTTGGGTCACTTAGTCCTGTACCTGAGACAGAACAAGACGTGTGTACAAATTCCTCCAGAATCTGAAGATAAAAATCACTTTGCATAAGAGAGAGTTTACTTGATTAATTTTATCCACAGTCTGTTTGTCTGCTTCTTAAATACTCCTTCAGCTCAGTTTGGCGTGCTAGCTGGTTGTCACGATAGTGGACTTGCTTGCATAGCCCATGCCTGTCTTGTTCTTTAGACTTTCTTATTCCTGCGCCTTCTTGTATACCCCGCTGATGCCTTCATTCAAATTTTGGAGCTGGTAAGATGTGGGTACTGTTCTTCCTCTCCTGCTCTCTCCCTCTTCATCTCTTCAGCCCTCTTCTTTGCTTCCTCTTGCTTTCTTTGAGAAACTGGTCACCTCTGCAGAGCCGCTAGTGGGGAGGCTCTTCCCAGACTCGCCCACGCTTGAGCCATTAAAGGCCAGGGGACTTGCTGGCTTTTGTCACCAGCTTCTGTATCTTCTGTCTGTGCTGCGGGCATCCATCCCCTGGTACTAGCTTTGAGTTTAGCTGAATGTCAGTCATCTCGCAGCCGTTTGTAGTCTCAAATCCAGTGCCCTGTGCTCCGGCATGACTGACTGTCGTCCAACATAACTCTGAAACACTATAAAACAAAGAGAACTTTGGAGAACAAAGGCAAGTGGCGGTTAACGGCCCTGCCTCCTCCTGTCTGTTTAAAGGGGGAGGAAGCTGAGGTCCCGAGTTGCCCGGCTCTCCAGAGCGGTTCTCAGCTGCCTCCTCTTCCCTCCACCTGGAAGCCACCCCACTAGGTGGCCACTTCACATTCTCACTTCCTGCTTTGTTCTTGCTTGTGTAATTTTAGGGAAGAGAAAACCCGCAGGTGACTCACTGTTTCCAACATGCACATCAAAAGCCAGACAGGACCCCCGAGGTAGAGGCGACTGTTCGCAATGGGAATGGTGGAGTAAGGAGCAAGTCCAAAGTCTGGCTCAGAGGCGGCTCCCCAGGGCTGGGGTGGGTTCTGTGGGTCAGCCCCCACCCCATCATGCTTCGACTCCAGCTGGAGGGAGGAGGAAGGGGAGGGAGTCACCCCTCCTGGTGACTGCTTCTTCGCTTCTTCGTGCCAGTATGCACTCACACAGCTGTCCCGGCGTCCAAGGATGGGAGGAGCCTCAATGTGAGTGTCCAGCTGAAATTAGGGCTCTCTGTCTGTGGAAGAAAAGGGATTCTGGGTCTGCTGCCTCCGTCCTGGAGACACAGGAGCTAGATCCTGACCACACAGATTCATTCCGTTCATTCAGCGAGTGTTTATGAATTGTCTTCTTTGTGCCTAGGCCCAGAGAAAGAAGAGAGAAAACAGACACAGGCCCAGTCCACAAGATGTTTACTGTCTACAGAGGGAGACAGGCACTAATCAGACACAAACACAACCCATGTAAACTGTGGGCAGGGCTGAGAAAAGGACAGTGTGTGCTGCGCGAGAGGAAAAAGGGTTTTGCTCAGGTCTGGGGCGCAGGAAAGGGCCAGAGGAGAGACATAGGAGCTGGGAGCCGTGGGAAGGGGGATGCTGTGGAGGGAAAGGGCAGGCGGAGCGAGGCAGGCAGGAGGAGCTCCGGGAGGGAGGACAGAGGCAGAGCAGCCCGCGGGTGAGTGGCCAGCGCGCCTGCTCCCTGGAGAGATGTTCTGGGGTGTAAGACTCTGTGTGAAACTGCAGCCCTGGGCAATCCAGGAGCCGCTGGCTGCCATCCTTGGAGGCCACGTGAACAGCCAGGTTCCTTTCTTCATTATTAATTTCAGAAAAGGTCCTCTTTAGGCAAGCATAGCTCCCATTACAGAAAAGCAGTTGATGAGTAGAAGTAGCCACTCGTGTGGCCAGAGGGAAAGGGACACAGAACAGAAGCAGCACTTACTTGGAGTTGCATTCCTTGACCCGTGGGATTTTTCATTATCTGGCTTGAGTTCTCCTTCCGATAACTGTGGAAATTAATTGGTGTCTGATGATGTGTTTGAGGTAACAGAATCAGCCAGTGACAGGGAAGTCCTGGCTTTAGCAGCTTTTCAACACAGCAGTACACCGAACTCTCCTGGAGATGTGAGAAAGAGGGCCCTGGGCCCAGCCCGGTAAATCAGAAAATCCACAGGGAGCCAGTGTGATTCTCTGTCCCTAGCAGTGCCACTAAGCCATCAGGGTACCTGCAGGTGCTTGGGGATCCTGGCGGGACCCACGTTCAACTTTGGTGGGGTCTGACACCCTGTATTTCCATGAAGTCCCGAGGTCGTATTGATGGTACTGCTCTGTAGATGTTGGGTAGCAATGCTGTCATGTGGGTGGGTTTGTGTTTGAAGCCACTGGTTTCTTTTTTAGGAGAGCAAGTCTCCAAGGCTAAAGGCAGATGGGCCCAGGAGAGGAGAGGAAGTAGGCTGGGAGGTGTCTGCGTGTGGGCCCATCAGCAAGATCACACTGAGCCCCGGTCGGGCAGAGCCCGGTTGGTCCCAGGGGTGGCTGGGGTTTCAGGCTGAGGTTTGGCCACAGCCCTGACTGGCACGGTGTTCTTGGTTGCGGAAGAGTCAGCTCCCAAGGCCTCTGGCTAGGCCGGAATGACAGATGACGGACCTTCTGTCCCTTTCACACACCTCATCAGGGGCCTGTCTGGCTCATGTCAGGCTGCCCCGGTGTGGGTCTT
>RJWM01000031.1:222007-381304 GCA_004363535.1 Dasyprocta punctata | reverse complement strand
ACGGTTGCCCTGAGATTACTTTCCGCCTAAAATGAACTATACGGACTCTCACAAAAGGCCTGAGGAAGTGTTTTAAAGTGAGGCTTGGTTTTAAAATCATACTTGGCTCTCTGTGAGTGCACTGTGAGATCGTGGTCATGGTCAAAAATACAGCAAAAGTAGGACAGACATGTCATCTTTTGTCCACACTTAGATAAGCAATAAACATTTAGAAAATTTCAGGTTACTGCTGTCCAGTGCCAGTGCCACCATCTGCAGAAGCTGCGGCAGCCCAAGGCTAAATAAACCCCAAAATGGAGTCTTTCTGAGTCAGGGTCTCTGCCCACTGAGCCAGACTGGAGGTTAACCAAGGTCACGGGGCAGCTGCGGGAGTGAGTCACTGACCTCCGCCTCACTTGAAGTGGGGCTGCCTCCTCACGTCTGACTTCACTGCTGTGTGCCTGGTCTCGGGCTGCATCTGCATGCACCAGTGCCCCGACCTTCCGGCGGGACTGAGCCCAGCCTGAAACGCGTGGTTTCTCTCTTCCAGGGAGAGTTGAACACTGTCTGGGATGCTGGACAGATCCGCAGCAGCTAGAGGGACACTGCATGCTCTAAAGCAGCAGCTTTGGGGACAGACAGACATCCACGAGAGTGTCTTTCATCAGGCCGGACCCACGGGTGCAGCTCAGTGAAATATCACACGGCTTCTGTGTGGACTGGGACCTGCCGTGGGAGTCTCTGTGGTCCTGCTCCAAGTTCAGCAGCCAGCTCTCGCAGGGGTCACTAACTGAAGATGTCTGACGTGGGGTACAGGGTGTGAGGGGTACTTTAGGGCTTCTGTGTTCCAGCTGTTCCATCTCTCTGCATGTACCAGTATCAGTTGTTAAATATTTTGAATATCACCCTTGGTTCTGCTGGGGTGCAGATTTACAGTAACAGACTGATCCAAACTTTGGGAGTAGGGGGTAGGGTCTGAGCAGCTAGATATTTTGATGATTTGCCAGATTGAAAACCCTGGACCAAGACTTTACCATTCCAATTTTCAGAATATGTTAATGAGCAGTTGTGTGTGTGTGTGTGTGTGTGTGTGTGTGTGCGTGATTATGCATTTTTCTTGGGGTGTTAAAGTGGAAAGAAAAGGCGAGATAGTTACAAAGAAAATAACAGGCAGTCTATCAAGAAATATGGCAATTTACCCCAAGTTCATCTCTTGCTATCACTGAGACTGTCACAGTTTTTAAAACTTTCTGTTTAGTACAAGTGTAATAAACATCATTAATTCATATTTCACTTATTTTGCTTCCTCAACAAAGCTCCTCTTCCTCATCTCATTTGTTATTGATGTTCTTGTCTTATTTCCCTCCTTGCTAGGACAAAATACCTAGTACCCCAAATTTAAGGGAAGAGAGGATTATCTTGGCTCATGTTTGTTTGTAGTCGGTTGGCTCCAAGGTAGGGTGACACAGCAGAGGGCACGGTGGACAAAAGCTACCTACACCACAGAGGAGAGGACACAGAGAGAGGAAAAGGGGAAATGGGGAGGGGATGCACCCTTCGAAGCCAGCCCTCAGTGATCCATCTCTTCCCACCAGGCCCCACATCCTAATGACACATCTATCCCTAACCCATGAGGCTTCAGCGACTGTTTTAGACACAAACTAAAACATTTCTTGTGCCCTCATGGCCAATCTCACCCTGCCCCACATCAACCACCCTCCCAGCCACCAAGGTGTTACAGAAACCAAAGCCAATCAAGACAGGGTGCTGCCTAAATTCTGAGGTAACTCTTCACTTCCTGTAATGTATTAGTGTCTTAGCTTGGCCAAAAGGGGTTCGTGATGTCATATACCTGTTTTCATCTATGACACGGCCTTTCCTCCCAACCCCCAACATCTGGCTCCTTTCCAATATCTAATACTTGAAGTTTTAAAAAAGACCACGGTCTCTCTCTATGTAGAGCGTCCTGCTTACCTGGGAGTTCTCTCCATCTCGCTGTCCTTTCTGATCTTCACCTTCAGCTGTACCAACTTCCATCCTGCTGATCGACTACTTCACTTCAGCCTGAACCTGGGGTGGGCTGCCCCTGACCATCACCCTGGGAAGACAGAACCTCTGCCTTTTCCTCTCAAGTGTGCATGCCACGGGCCTGGCACTCATCACGAGGGGCTTTTTGTCTTCATGGACCTCCCGTGCCCTCCAGACAGAACAGACCAGATGAACACTTGGGCTAGTCAGTTGGTGGGAAGAAAGGACTGACTGATGAATTGCATAAGACTTTTATATATCTACATGGACTTCAACATCTCACTTATTACATTTATTATGATTTCATTTTTCAATAAATGGAAATTTAAAAATTCCTCTTAACCTTTCTGTCAAGGTGATCCATTCTCGTTTTATTAAGTTACATTGTTAAACAAGAATCTTTGTCTGCCTAAGGCTGCATGTGGTCACCTGTTCTTTGTGAGAGGTGAATTAGAGAAGAGATTAATACATTACTTTCAGAAACTTCATGATTATTGAAAAATGTGCCATGAACAGTTACTAAATCTCAACTCAGACATTCTGTGGAATGATAGTCATGTTATATCTGTGTCTTAGCTACTTTCTCACTGCTGGCACAAAGTACCCAATACTCACAAGTTAAAGAAGGCAAGATTTATTTTAGCTCACAGTTTGTAAAGGTTTAAGTCCAGGGTGGCTGGCTCCAAGGAAGGGTGGCCTGGCAGAGGGCCATTGCGGGGGAGAAACAGTCTGTGGCAGGGCAGGCAGGAGGCAATGAGCCTTCCTTATTCCCTGTTTATTTCATCCAGGCTGCAAGCCTATTGGTTGATGCACCCACACCCAGGGTGGGTCTTCCCTCTTTAGTCTGTCCATCATCTACACCTAGAACTGTGCTAATTCAGTCAGAGGACTAACATACCCATGATCCAGTCACTCCCAAAAGCCCCACCTATGAGCTCATGGGGCTTTGGGGGGACATGTAGATATAAGTCTTAACAATTAGACATTAGAAAGTCTGACATCTCCTTTCACTATTTAGTAAATAAACAAAACCCACACAGTAAAAGGCAGATAAAACACAATTGCAGAACCATTTTTCAAGACAAAGATTCTTTTGAGAATGATTCTGGGGTAAACAGTGGGTTCTGTGGTGACTTAAGTCTTGCTTTTAGTAGGAGAGATTCTGACTAACTTTACAGTTCTCTGGCAGAAAAACCAGTCCTTAGGTAATAATACATCCTGACATATTTTATTGAGTATGTTCCTTAATTTTTCTATTAAAGTTTCTAGAATCTCACACAGTGCACCTGATCAGCTTTTCCTTTATGGGTGATATTTATAGGGTGTAGTTTTGCCTCTTTAGTGCAAGGATGAAGCAGGATATGTAGACCAAGACAACAAGGCTGAATGCATTTCGGTCATTTATTCTAACCGTAAGCTCAACTCTATGGCAGGGAGACTCGGCATCTTGTGTAATGCATGAAGTTATTGTAGCATGACTGGTGACAATATGGACTCAAAGCCCAGTTAACTTGAATTAACTGCTGTGTGAGCAGGACTAAGTTAGTTACTCATCCTCTTGATGTTCCAATCCTTACAGTAGGAATAATAATTGTTGCTACCTTGCAGCATTGCTTTAATGAATAAAGAACCGAAGTATGTGAAGTGTAGTGCCTGCCTAGGGGTTTGAAGTTGGCCTGGTGTTTTAGAAGTTAAAATTTATTCAAGGCATTCATCTCCTTCCATTGATTGTCCATTTCCATAACCCCACACCAGTATTACTAATCTGTCTTTCCAACAGGCAGACAAGTGAACTACTGAGTATGGATATTTATCAAAATGCTGCTGAAAGTAACAGCAGGTATAATAAAATTGTTTCTTAACATGAAAGATAATAACTGGCTAATTCTAATAGTTAAAAATATTAGCAACAACAGAATCACATTTTAAAAGCCATGGAAGTCTCATTGATCACTTCCTGTTGTCTGTGTGGAGATCAATTGGCCTGAAGAACCGCAGGATCTGGTGTGTATCTAGAATGCTCAGCTACATGAGGTTCTACTGCTTCATCACCTGTCCATGGCATATGAGAGGTGAGCATTTTCTAGGGACAATAAAAAGTGTTACCTGTTAAACAATGTCCATGTACTTTGGAAAGAGTAGGACATGGTAACAGCCGGTAAGGATCCCTCGGCTGTGGTTTTGCCGACTCTCAGCACCACAAAGCACAAACAACCTCACGACTTCATTCTGGATCAGCACAGAGCTGGTGTTCTCCACACAGCTGCAGAGACACTCCTCACTGTAACAAACTGCATCAAACCTCTCAGGGCACGCTTTATCTTTAACAAATGCCTCACAACCCTCTGGCTTAAATCTTTTCCTCCATAGGCGTCTTCTTCCATCCAATCCCCACTTCTGCACACTGCCAGCTCCGGCAGGGCGAGAACTAGCCAATTCCTTCAGACCTCACCCCTGCCTTTGTGCCTTTGCCAGTGTATTCCTTCCCCCTGGAAATGCCCAGGGTCACCTTTCTGTTTACTCAGCCAAAGTTTCACTTCGTATCTGAAGTGTTATGTGCTTCTTCACCTCCCTTCTTTGGGTTCCATTAGCAAAATTAAGGTCATCACCACATTGTGCTGCAATGTTTAATTACAGCTTTTCCTCTCATTTCCATGATCTTCTTGTGGGGCTCTCTGCTGAGCGGATGAAGTAAAGAACTGCTATAAACCATGTATTTGTGTGCTTTGAAACCTCTACATTGAAATCTAATCCCAGGTATGATCCAGGTAGAGCCCTCATAAATAAAATGTATGCTCTTACAAAAGACCTGATAAGTGCTCCATCAGAAAGCTGGTTTGTATCTTCAGCTGTGTGAAGATTGAACAAGAAGTCCCTGTCACTGAGTCTGAAAGCGGGCCCTCAGCAGGCACTGACTATGCCAGCACGTTGATCTTGGACTTCTGACCTCCAAAGCTGTGGGAAATACATTTCTATTGTTCACAAAGCACCCGGGAAGATGGACACCATCAAGGTATGATACCTATGTGTATGTGAAGATCACAGTGAAATCTATCAATTGGTACAATAATGTGTTACTGATTTTAATAAAAAATAAGCCACACAGTTTATTGCATTTAGTTGTAGTTTCTAAATGAATTAAGATACGTGCATTTTGATACTTTTCTCTGCCTTTCCCTCTGGCTTTTACAATATATTTATCCTCCCTCCTCTGTGGTTTCCCTTTCCATGGTTTCATTTACCTATGGTCAACTATGGTCTGAAAATATAAAAGAAAAATCTCAGAAACGAGAATTCACACATTTTGAACGGTGTCCTGTTGTGGGTGACGGGATAAACTCTCACGCCGTCCCAGGGCCCCACCTGGCCCACTGCCGAGTGAATCCCTGCCATTATTTCCCAGCGTCATCCCAGCGGTCCTCCCCGCTCCGCTCCACCCCCGGCCTCATCCCTGGCGCCCGTGTCCTTGCCTCACTAGATGCAAATTCACGACACCATTGCTGCCTCCTTTGCCATTCCTTCTTTCTAACCTCGCCTCCGGGCTCCACCAAGTGTGTCTCAGGAGCTTTTTCTTTGCATGTCTATTGAAATTTAGATTTCTCAGGACAGTCTCCACCCTTCATTTCTCTCACCAGTCTCTAGTCAGAAGTTGCACTCCTCCTTTGCTTTTTAGCCACTGAGTGTTCGGCCTGCACATCTTTTTGGTGAGCAGTCCTATTCCATCTCCGGTAGATGTTACTTAAGGTAAGGATGTTGGTTGAACACATTGCCATGAGAAGTCGATCTCACAATGGGCAGTGGATCCCACTCCTCCAGCCTTTCTGGGCCCATGTACCTCTCTATCTGTGTGTGTAACACCACACTCTTCAACTCCCACATCCAATTTTCCACGAGTATACATAACGAGTTTCTTGAATATAATTCCAACCCACTGGAAATATTCTGTGCCCAATGATTCCTCTATAATTTCAGTCATCATTATGTGTCCATGTCTTCTCTCTTGTGCTCTTTCCTTAAAGTCCACACATCAGACACAATCAATTTCTTATGATTAAATGTCAACAGACCTGACTCAAAACACTATAAACTCGACAGCCTGAATTCCAGAGGTGACTTCTAGGTCTTTCCCTTTCTCCCAACCTCGCCTCGTTTCTCTTCCATTCACGTACTCTGTCTTTGACTCTTGCTGCTCTGATCCATTTATAGTTTTGAAACACTTTTCCTGCCTTGGAGATCTCAAGTATGCTATTTTTCTGCCTAGAATAGCTCACTTCTTTTCCTCTCATGCTGCCCTCCTTGACCCATCACTCGCATAGGATCTACGCATGACCATTCATTACTTGGTACCTAAGCATGACCTTCGCAGTAGTTTTCTAAATCTGTAATTACATTTTAATAGTTTACCTGCTTTTTTCTGTCCCTCTCTGCTATGTGCTCTATATAGACAGGACCCATGTTTACTTTGCTTTGTGTTGTTTGACCATGAAGCTTTCCTGTCTGACTTTTCATAGATGTTTGTTATAAAACTATTCTGGTTGTGGGCACATTGGTACATGCTGCATAAGAAAAGGAGGCTGGATGTAGTCCCATAAGTGGCAGAAATAAATAATCTGTCCACTCTCATATCATTATAATTACTCTGGAATATCAAGTCAAAGGAGTTAAAAAGTATACAAATTAATTGGTATAAATATTGACAAGGAAATAAAAGCATTAGTTTTTGCTGAAGATGCCAAAGATATGATTGCCTATTACAAAATCCAAGGAATTTGGACATAAATACTATATAAGTACTAGAATTCAACTGCCAAAAATTAAAGATTTTTTAATTGGGGTATCAAAAACTAATAACAAATTGTCTAAAAATGTGTTGCAAAAATACTCATGCACCAAATTAACAAATGGCAAGATATTCAGGAACAAAGTCAAGAAGAAACCTTAGGACCTGTGGAGAAAATCACTATCTATGTAAGAAAAAGAAAAATACATATTTATATTATTGGGAAAAGGTATCACATTTTTATGGGAAGGCAGTGTTTTAACATACCTGCTCTCTACAAATTAATATTCATTTCTTTTTCAATCAAATCCCCAGAAAGATGGTTTTGGACAATGACAGAGGTTTTCAAAAGAAACATAAAAAGTATACGTTTTTGAGTATTGGAAAAATTCTGAAAGAAGACAAGCACACGGAGGTCAGTGGAAGCGAGGGTGACTGTACATTACTATGGGTAGTTGAATATTCTGTGACAAACTAGAACTGATATATTAGCTTTGTGTCACTGTAACAAAATACCTGAGATAGTCTGATTCATGAGGGGAAAAGTCTTATTATGGGACATGGCTTCAGGCCATCGTTAGTAAGTCCAGATGCTTTGGGTTGGTGACAGCATAGTATGTCAGAGTAAGAGTGTGTGGTAAAGGAGGAAGGAGGCCAGTTCACCTCCTGGCAACCATAATGGAGAGGAAAAGAGAAAGAGAGAGAGAGACAGAGACAGAGACAGAGACAGAGACAGAGACAGACAGACACAAGGTTCCCGATATCTTCTTTAAGACCAGGTTCCCAGTAACTTAGCATCTCACATCAGACTCCCCCTCTTGAAGCGTCCCTCACTGCAACTACTACCTCCAGGCTGAGATCCAAGCTCTTACTACACGGACATTTGGGATCCCAACTGTAATGGTGCAGCATTAGAAATATGGCTCAGTGAAGTAGAATGACATCTGCAGAAACAGACTCAAACATCTTAAAATATTAAATATATAGCCAGGCATGGAGGTGCAGGGTTATATAGTCAGTTCAAGACCAGACCAACAAAACACTTAAAAATAAAAACAAAAGTAAAATTTAATAAAAGAATTAAACGCATGAGAAATCAGCATTGGCATTTTATACTTTAAAAGTGAAGGTATATTTGTGCAGGTAATAAAGGTAGAATGCACAGAGTATGCAATAGAAAATCACTGCCCTCTGTCCCTTAGCCATTCAACTTCCTTCCTCAAGAGATAGCCACTGTCACCGAATTCTTCAAATGCTTCTGCAGAGTGCTAAGGGATGCATGAGCGTACGTGGAGAATGCTGTTGTTTGCACGGAAGTAACCACGTGCGTATAACATTTCTGTGCTTTCCTTCTTTCTTGTTCTACCTGTCAGTGTATGACAGAGGCTGTTCCACACCAGTGCCGTTAGATATTAGAAGCATTGTTTCCAGTGCTGGGAGCAACCCACTGGGAGGGTGGGAGCGGACGGTGCACAGGGGACTGCACTTCTCCCCGTGCCCCTGTTGTGTGTTGTAGTGGTTGCTCTGCAAGCAATGCTTTTCTCTACTCACAGCATTGCTGTGGCGCGAGTCGTAGGCATCATCAGCTCAAAAGATTATATATAATATATACTATATATGTATGATTATATATAGTATATATGTTATATATTATATACCATTATATAAAAGGCTATGTAAAACATTACATGAAATATATATATAAGAATATATATATGTATATATATTACTATCATTGTGTGTGGAGAACTGGTTTGAAAAACCATGCAGGGATCAAAACCCACAGATGCATAAGTCCCTTATGTAAAATGGCATAGCAATTGTATCTAACTCATACACATCCTCCTGTGTGTTTTAAATCTCCTGTACAATACCTAATACAGTGTAAATGCTATGTAATTTGTTATATTATATGGTTTAGGGAATATTTTGGAGAAAAATGTCTGTATATTTTCAGTACAGACTCAGTTTTTTTCTAGTATTTTGATCCACAGGTTTGGTTAAACCCATGGAATCAGACGACATGGATATGAAAAATTGACTGTAAGTGTGTGTGTGTGTGCATGTGTGTGCTTTAAGGGTCGCTAGTGAGAACAAGTCAGCAGCTTTATCTTAATATGTATCTTAATAAATATTGCTACGTTATTCTCACATGAGATTTATAGCCCTAATGGTCGTGCATACTTTCCTGAGGTATAAGTAATTTTAAAAACAAAGCAAAAAGAGAGATGCTAGGAAACAGGCAGATAGACTTGTGGAGACGGGACAGAGATCTGGATGTGGTGGATGCAGACGGGGAGGGGAGGAAGGAGGTTGTGAAAAGGATCAAGGCCCACTATGCATGTGTACCAATTCCCCACCAAGAATGCATTTATTATGCATTACAGCCGTATGCCTAATAAAAAGAAATTTTATAAAAAGAACATCTATTTTTCCACACCACTAAATTATTATAGCAAATTTTCTAACTTATGCCAATCTGATAAGTTTAAAAATGGCATAATTTTATAGTTTAAATATACATTTCTCTTAACATGGTTGATATTATGCACATATTCTGATTGTAAAGGTACATACGTATTTTTCTCACCTGCACATTTGGGTAAGTATATGATAAATGGGGGGCCACCGTTGATGAGTTACAAAGTTCTTCCCAGTTTGTTATTGACTGGCCTTTTAAGATAGTGCTTTTTAAAAGTACATGCATTTTAATTATTAAATGTAATTTGAATTTACCAAACTCTTCTTTGGGGTTTTAAGGATTTATTTTGTATTTGAAAGTCTTTCCCAATGATGAGTGATTCTTTCCTCACCCACCCTATGTCTCATAGCCAATGCTTCTATGATAACAAATAAATTAAATGAAAGACAAGCATAATTCGCCTATTTAATCAAGACTGTATATGGCACAGAAATGTTCAGAAAGGAAGAACCAAAGACCCAGAGAAAATAGTTTTTATGCTTAAGTTTGACAAAGAATGGACAGTGGTTTAATACCAATACCAATGTGGTTAGCAAAAGGGTTTGAGCTAATGGCAGTGGACTGAGAGGAAGCCCAGCCGGGCTGCCAGTTCGGGTCCTTCTTGGCCTCTCTCGTGAGCATCTCCTTCTTCCAGTAAGAAGGAGAACCACTCTCTAGAGGGGTGGTTTCTTGACTTGCTTTGGGAGAGAGGGGACCAGGAATTCTGGTTGCTCTAACTTGCTTTGAGGGAGAATAAAAGGGAGGGAGATAGGATGATGGAAGGTCAGGGAGATCTTGGCGCTGGGCTCTCCCAATGCCTTTAGTCCGAAGCTCACGGCTTTGAGGTATCTTAGCACCAAGGTTAAAACCCCAGAAACGTCTCATGTATGTCTTTCTAGTGTTTTTTCTTATAGTTAAATATTTGTTTCTTCAAAATTTATTCTGATGTGAGCTTTAAGGTAAGAATCTGTATTTTTCCCAGGTACTCAACACCATTTATGAAAAACAAAATCTCTGATTTTAAATGTGGAAATGGTGTTTTAAGTAAGTAAATGAATTTATTAGGAATGCTAAGGAGATGTCTAAAAATTCTTGTTTTAGATTTAAAATATGAAAAGAGCAACAGACTTGAATTTAACTTCATATGGCAAAAACGTCATAATAAAGTTGATAACACCATAATAAAGTTAATAAAGTTGAAGGGCAAAGAAGGAATATTTAATATGCAATAAATATAGCAGAAGGTAATGTTTACAAAGTATCATAAATTCATAAAAATATGACTACTTCAATGGAAACATGGGCAAAAGAAAGAATAAAGCAGACAACTGTGTGTTCAAATATTCAGAGCCCACCAGCAGCAATAGAATTGCAAGATGAATGCACAGCAGTTTTCATTTCCTCTCTTATTAGATTTGTAGGGAAAAATTACATAAAATGTATTGAGAGATTTTGTGTTGAATATATGTCAAAGTGAACAGTTTCATATGATACTGGCAGTAAGATAAATGTATAGAGCCTACTTGGAAAGTAGTCTGGCCAAATGTCTTGAAACTTTATATGTGCTCATCCTTCAACTCATAAATTATATTTACAAAGTTTATCACGGGAAGCAAGGGGAGTAGTGGGCCATAATGCATGCACAGAGAGCTTTCAGATCTGTGCGTACACCTGACAGAACTAAAAACATCCTGACTGCCTGACAGTAGGAGACTGATTAACATCATTAGTTATGACCAAACGGGGATTTATTGATCATTTAAAATATTGTAAGAATAAAGACTGACATGTGAAATGCTTACGGAATATGCTACTGAAAAGCAGGTTGTAAACCATGTCAATCCATCTGTCTGTTTATTGACCATTCATCCATACATCCATTCATCCATGTCATATATATATACGTATATATGTATATATACATATATACGTATATATATACATAAATATACGTATATATGTATATATACATATATACGTATATATATACATAAATATACACATGTATATGTATATATACACACATATATATGTATATGTATATATTATATATATAATAGTTTCTATACCAGAAATCTATTTTTTCTTCCCTCAGTGCATTTCACTTACATATCTGGGATGCTTACACATCATCTACTCGCTTGAGCCTGTGAACTTTGGGAAAAGCTAACTCTGAAGATGGAGCGTTTGCTCAAGCCCTAAATTAATGATGCATGTAATCCTGTCACTTGAGCACGATTGATTCAGAGATGTGTAAGTCATTTATTTTATGGAACAAGGGTTAGGGTTAGAGCTTGTGATATCAATAATTCTTTGGTTTTCTGAGAGAACTTCCAACAATGGCTCTCGGTCTCCCTTCCTAGGTTTGGACATATGCCTATCTGTTCTGGCAGTGTTTGAGGGCCGTCCTGATGCCTTAAAAGACAGGGCCAGCCTTGGCCGGGGCTGGTGCCTTAGGGAACAGAATGGGAAGCTGTCAGACGTGCACCCTGGATGGCATCACTGAGCCACTGCACTGGTTAATCCTTAGGCCTCTCCTGCCTTTGGTTCTGATCCACAAAAGTAACAAATGTTTGAATAACTTAAATCCATTTATTTAAATGGACTTTTATCTGCAATCAAATGTACCATCATTTGGCTTTGTGTGTGTGTGTGTGTGTGCGTGCACCTGTGTGTGTACCCATGAATCGGCAGGTAGAGACAGAGAGACACAGAAGAGAAGAAATCTGAAGGTGTATATAGCAGAACATAATAATGTTCTGTTTGTGGTTAGAAATTCAGTTCTTTTCACTCCATTTTTACACTTTTTAGTCTCTTTTTCACAATGATCCTCATTATTTGTCTTATCAGAGAAAACCAACAACAAAAGGAACACTGTAGAAAAATAAAGCAGATGAATTTGGAAGAGCATAAATATGTTCAGAAAAAGGTACAATGAGTCTGTGTGTGTGTAACTTTCATTATTTTCTGGGACCCCTAGTATTAACTCAGTCTTTAACGAGGAAGAAGGACATTAAGATCCTCTGTGCTCATCAGTCCACAGTGGAAGCCCCGTTATTACAAGAATTCACACACCAACTAATGGTCGAGGGAAACGAGGAAGATTTATGCACAGAGATGAAAATTTAAGACTTTGAGATTTTCCCCACATTTAAAGATTAAGTGAATTTGTGTTGCTCTTGAGTATTAAAAATCAATCATTATGTACGAAGAAAGCAGATCTCTGACAGTTTTCGTAGCACACTGAGATCATGCAGTGGGGTGACGGCAGAGTTTTGTCTGCAAACTGCTTCTGAATGCACACATTAAAGAGGACCTGACAGACAGAAATATGCTCAGAGGACAGTGACATGTGCCACTAAGACAGAACAGATTATTTTCAAGTGACTCATGCTTAAAGCATCAGAAAACTTCGTGAGGGGCAGGGCGCACAACATCGTTATCAAATAAACAGCATGAAAAGAATGGCACCTGTGATCTGTGTGGAATTGGTGGAGAACCTTTTCTCTTTTTTTCCTTTCAGAATGTAAGTAAGAGTTTGAGGATGCAACAGCCAACCAAAGGTGGCTTACGATGACGCAAGGGTTAGTAGAAAAGTGACAGAGAGTGGATGTGGCAAAGACGCCTGGTCACTACCTGACTTCTGTTCTTCCCATCCTCATTAGCAGACACCGTGATTTTCAGCTAGGCACTGGCTGCTCCTGGGCTGTAATGCAAAGCTTCTTCTTCATTGACAAAATAATTCTTCCTTTTATAATTTTGCTAGTGGGGGACAGCCCTACAGTAAATCTACTTCCTAGCTGGGCATGGTGGCACAAGCCTGTAATCCTAGCCCTTGGGAGGTAAAGGCAGGAGGATTGCCACAAGTTTGAGGCCAGCCCAGGCTACACTGTGAGCTCAAGGCCAGCCTGCACTATGTAGTGAGACACTGTCTTAAAACAAATAAAAAATTCTGCTTGTTATCTGTTGCAGGACTTCCATGACTCAGAAAGCAGATTCATACACCAGGGACCATTTAGGCATCCCCTTTGAATTATTTATCACCTAGAGATATAGGATTGTCTACCACTCACGGTTAGCAGTTTAACTTACTGCTGAAACTGTATCACAGAGAAACTGAGTCACATAAAGGGAAAGAGGCAAGCATGTATAATATAATGTTACAAAGTAGAGGTATTGAAATTAAACTACAACATTGTAAGGAATCTAAGTAACTTGATTTATCTTTCACCCTTAAAGTCAAAAGAGGATGGAAAAAGCAAATTCATATTTTTCTTTCTATTTTGAGTTACCCTCCAAGAGAACATAACAATACAGTAAATAGTGATTGCCTATTCAGGGGTGCTATTGGATAGGAGGCACAGGAGACAAGACATTTTTGCTTTTAGTTTTAAATATTCAGCATTATTTTATTTTAAAATATGAGCATACATTAATAACAACACCTTGAGCATATGCACAAAAGGCTCCGTCTCTTGGATGAGTGATTTTAAATGTTTTTCCAATTGCGAGTAGCGTTCACAGCAGTCTACAGATAGGCCTTGGTATATGATGCACCAGTTTCTGCTCGGAGGTTTAGAGCATCTGTAAACACACAGGAAAGTGATGCTGCCCTTGGTTTGTTCTGTGAGCTCAGCTGCTTTTTTCCAATGCTCTTCTTTAATAAACTATTCTGGAATTTCCTTACAAAAGTTATGGAGCTTTCAGAATATTAGAACATTAGTTTTCCTGTCATATAAAGAGTTAGTCTAACACAATTAATAAAAGATTATGTGCAATTTTCTGCAAATGTTGCCTTTTTGCACTCAAAGTAGTATTAAGTTAAAAACAAACAAACAAACAACAAGCTGCCAATATCAGAAGTAGATGAAGAGTGAGTAGATGGCTAATAGCTCCTATTGTGAGACTCTAGTGTTTTTTTCTGGGCTTTGTTGATGTTGAAAATCATAGAAAAAGAAATAAATTTTCCTTTAAACTCCACAAAGCCTTTTGCTCACCCTCCCCATAGTGGTTAAAAATGTCAGAACATCATGTCTTCAAAATCATTTTTCTTAGGCAGTGTTTCTTTTGCATCACATGAGTCACAAATCAACCTTTTCCTTTCAACGTCAGAATAGCAGTTTTTCTCCTCTGGTTGCCAGCCTGGAGGTGAAGTGCAGCACAATAACAGGTTTTGTGCACCCGGCTCCCTCCAGGGTGGAAGGTCACGGCACTAGGTCTGGAAGAGCATGCTTCCTCCTGTGGGCTGGATGCGCAGCCCTGTCCAGAGCAGCCCGGAGTCACCCGAGAGGCTCCAGGCCTCAGGACTCTTGGCAGCATTGCCGATGCAGGCTCTGGCTCAGAAAGCCAGACCTTGGCGAAGCTTCAAGGAGAATGAGGTCTTGGTTGTGCTCAGATGGAAACTGACAGCGTTTTTTGATAGGTGTTCGGGATACAAGGGAATGAGATAGTGGCATTAAATTTACAACAGCTATTTTGCAAAATCTTCAAATCAATAGAAACAGCTGTGTTTCTTCTAGAAAATGAGTTTGGTGTAAAGCAAACATTACCTTTGTGTTGCTTTTGAACTTGCATCCTGTATCTTTTTTCCCATTTGTATTTCTAGTTAATTTGTAGGTTCAATTTTTCAATAATTTTAAAAGGTCAAACCTTGGGCAGAAAATTTTCAGAGCCTTTTGGTCCAGTGGAACTCTCTCGTGGAGAGAAACTCTTGGTAAGAGTCACCACAGGACTCAAATGTCATATATATATATATATATGTATATATATATATATATAATTTAATGTATGTATTAATCAACTAGGCCCCGGGAATCTTATTTCAGCACATCTCAATGAAGAAATCCCAAATACCATTAATATGGTAATTTTTGGCTAGAGAAATCCTATCTTGTGACATTAAGAAAGAAGGCATAAACTTTATTATTGCATTCTGAGCTTTAATCTGCAGAAGTTCAAATTGTCACTGTTAGTAATTTCCACAGATCTTTGCAGGCTCCACCTAGACCTTATTCTGTGCCAAGACAATCTGCCCCCTTTTTTCCCTCAGGGAATTTGGTATTTGTTTCTGGAGTCACATTTTCTATGTTACTTTGACTCTTACATCTGCCTCCAGCTAGGACTACGCCTAGCACATTGCTGCCACATTTCAAAATAGAATTTACTGAGTCTGAAAATACGCTGCAGTCTGTGAATTATCCAGCTATTGGAGTGAATGTTTTCCCACCATGGCACTGGCTATTAGTGCAACCTCACCAAACCATCGCAAGTCGGGTGCTTCTGCCCTTTCTGAGGAGGTCTCCCCGCTAACTTGTGTTAACAAACCGACCCGCAGCAACCACCACACGTTTCAGTTTCCTAAAAGCTCATACTAAAGATTTTGGTATATTCTGTACACTTTGAATAAAGGTGATATTGCAAAACTATTTTCAATTGCTCAAGAATATTTATGAACGCGGGGTAAGCACAGAGTTCTCTGTGACTCACACCGCTTATTATGTGACCTCTGATGCAGTGACCTTCTGAAATCTACTGAAGACAGAAGGTTGGTTCATCTACATCTAAACGGAGAGTCTTGGCTCCCTTTTAAGCAGTTGTGTAGGTTTTATATTTTTTCTCTTTCCTTCCTATGAATCTTTCTTATAGAAACTAAGTTTCCTGATTTGTTACTGCTATAGAAATTAAGTATGAGAACTTGTTAAAGTTTTTCATAAAGTAATAATATAGCATCATCAAGGAATATTCTAATCAGAGACTCTAATGTCCATTTTTGCTTCTTAAAAATCACTTTCTGCCTTATATTTTGTGCATTTCCTCCCTTCAGTTTAGATTCTAAGTTACAAGCTTGTCAACCGCATTTTGTACTTCTTCAGAGGTGCCGAGGAGCTCCTGAGACAGGGACGGAAGCTTTATGGCCTGCCTCTCTCGCCTAATCATTGTGCACGTGATTAGATTTGCAAACAAGTTCATATGGCCTCAACAGGCTGAAAACCCATTATTCATGGGGAAGATTATTATATATTTAAATTACAAACAGGTACATAAGTATTTTTTTGGTATTTTGATTGATTCTGTGACGATATGAACTGCTGTGCTGAATGCTTCCATTGATTGATACATTATCTATTGGTAAAATTACACGTAACACAACGTACCTAAACCTACCCACCCAAACCACCATACGAGGCAAACAAAAATGGGAGGCAATGAAGGACAACTGAGCACTATTCGTAGTTCTTTAAAAACTGAGGCCAACTAGCCTTTTGGGGTTCTGGCGAATGAGCTCTCCCTCAATACTAAACTCTGATGAATTTCAAGGAAAACTTAATCCATATGTTTTTGATTCAATTTCTCTTAACTCATTAAATGTTTTTTAAAAGTTATTTGAAATTTGAGAGCTCTTTTTATGAGCTTTGGTAATCCTTTGTTCTTTGAATTAGGAAGAAGAATTTTGCCAAGAGTTAATAGCATTTGAACCTCCATAGACTTAAAGGAATTCGAAATTTAGCCAAAAGTTCAGCACCCAACTCTCAGACTCGCACAATGTCTGGCACTTGCCACCTCTTCCCACATGCTTGATGGCTTCGGAGCATTTCTTTTACACATAGCAATAACCTTAGCATAACAAATAGCTATTGCTACTAGAAGGAGTGACATCTATGAGTGGGATACAAATTTAAGTTAAGATTACACTATGGGAGAGGAATTTAAAAATCTAGTTGCCTCCATTTACCTATAGAAGCCTTAAGATTATCCTTTTTTATAGCTAAGTAATATTCTGTTGTATAAAAATACCACTTCTGTTTTGTTCTTTAAAATAAAGAAAATCTAACATTCTGAGAAGCAGAAGTTACTACATCTTTTGTTCTCAACACGGGTCAGCACACATACATTGGTCACAGGCAGCTAGCACACAGGACTTGAAGAAAGAGAGTGAAACATTTTGTCCCTTAAGGAACCAGAAGTATTGAAATATAGATTTGCAGAGTTCCTCAGAACAAGAATAAATAACACATATAAATAGAGAACAAAATTGTGCTGAATAATACCAAAGCTTATGCTACCAAGACACAGGTTTGTCAGAAGTAGTTATAGATTTTTTTGAGATTCAAGCTTTTCTTTTTTGTGTTGATCTCGCAGTGATGACTCATCCATGGTGACTTGTTAAGATTCATTATTACTCAAATAGAAATAGACAAAGGTTCTTTGTAGTTTAAGAGTGGGTAGTTTTGGTCTGCTGGCTTTTTGTTTCATTAAGCTGTATTATGAACCCATTCCTATAAAAAAGAAAAAAGTCATTAGAACATATGAGAGCTATGATTTAGAACGGCAGGGGTGAAATTTGAAGAATCAGGAACAATTTATTTATTAGTGGTTCCTTAGCAGCTAGAAACCAAGTGACTCATTCTGATCCAAGGTCTCTGACAGCTCATTGGAGACATAAACAAAACGGCAACATGGCCGGCAGGGGAGAGCAACAGCGCCTATCCGTGCACCCGAGAGAAAAGATCCCGGTGTCACACCGCTTCATCACAGGGACTTGTCTGACTCTCAGCATCGCCCTCCCACGTGCAATGTTATACAGCACCGAGCTGAGTAAGAAGGAAGAACGACATCTTTGCAAATCTAGTAAGCTTGCTCTTTGGTCTCAGGGAAAGCTTCTGAGGAGATAGAACTGCACTGTGTTCACTCTAGTAACTGGGAGAAGCGACGCAGGACAGTTCCGAAGATCAGGGCTTCGAAAATCAGCGAACTCAACTTGAAGCATGGGCTCTCTTCCTTTCATTTGCTTCTAGATAAACACAAAGCTTGCAGTGCACAGACAATGTTTATTTTCTCTGATTGTCTGGTAATTGTACAAAGAAGGTCAAGGACTACTTTTGAATGAAGGTTGTGATTTCATAGCACAAGCATGTACTTAGAACCACATGTTTTCAAATAAAGTTTCCTAGAAAAACTGATTTCAATGAACAATAAGACTGCAAAGTGTTTTGTGGGAATTGTACAAAACCTCACACCCCATGATATAAAATATTTACAAAGTTATGCAATACCTCTGCAATCACATTCTGATGGAGATACTATGACAAGGGCACGTTTGGTACATTCTGCCTGCACTGACCTACTGGATAGCGTATGTCCCAACTCTGTGGCCAAGGGAAAGATAACTCATCCTCGTAATTTTTAAATTAGTAAAAATATACTCACGAGGGAAGAATTTACAGAGGCCAGTTTGTTTTAAAAGTGGAATAAAGATACCTGTCATATATTTAAAATTTCTTATCAGCACTGCAATTTGTATACACTATAGAATGATTTTATGAAAAGCCCTTTCAGCAGTTTTGCTTGCCCTTTACAGCCTTAGCCTGTGCTGGGCCCTGAGGATACTCGTCCCTCCAAACTCCCATGCTGAGATCCCATCCGCAAGGTGACAGCATTTGTAAGGCGGGGCTTTGCAGGGGAAGGCAGAGCCACCATAACCAGGATTAGTGTCCTTGTAGCAAAAGCCTGAGAGTGTCCTCTTTCTCCACTTGCCGCATGTGGGGACCCAGCACGTTTATAACTCAGAAGGTGAACTCTTACCAGGCACTAAATATTCCTTGACTATGGGCCTCCAAGCTTCTAGAACTATGAAAAATAAATTTCTAGACCTTATAAACTAGTCACTTTTAGAGTGTAACACTACAGCATCCTGAACACACTAGGACAGCCTGTGACATAGCATAGAGGAATTCGTACTCAGCTACTTGAGGTTGGATACAGATGGATTCTCAACTTTGGAGACCAATGTGGGAAAGGGACCCTTCTGGCCAAGGGAGTAAACACAAGACCTTATAAAAACAAACAAAAGTTGTATTTATTTTTTAAAAAAGAGTATATAGTTTTTCATGGGAATATAGATAATCTGCTTAATAAAATACTGAATCGTGATATTTTTCTTTGCTTCCACTCAACATAGGAGTTGTACTGAAGTATGTAAAGTATGTGAGGTATTGGAACAATAAGCTTGCGGGGAGCAGAGACACAGATGGTTCCTGTGCTTACTGACTTTCCTCTTACTTCTTTTCATTGTGTTTTTAATCTTTTCCCCTTAGTTGTGGTTGCTGCCCAATGCTGGCTGATACAAGCTCTGGATCCTGTGGAGACTGGGGTCCTTTAGAGGTCAAGACCACAGTGTGCGAACTCTACTTCTATGCTGCAAGACTTAACTTCACTGTCTTTCATCACTTCAGAGTCAGACTAGCAAATCAACTCATCTGGATTCTTTATCACTGCCATTGCATACCCAAAGAAAAAGCCTACCTCAAAGGGCCAATTCATTGCTTGCTCAAAGAACTAAAGTTAAGTTGGTTATATGTTTGCTTGTTCAGGTTAAGTATCCCTTATCTAAAATGCTCAGCACCAGAAATGATTTAGATTTCAGATTTGGGAATATTTATATACACATAATGAGATATCTTGGGGATGAAACCAAGTCTATACACAAAATCCATACATGCTGCATGGACACTTTGCAACGTATATTGAAGATCTACGTAGAGATGGGAATTCTGCTTCATCTTCCTGGAGATCCAGGCAATTTCTCTTCCCTATCTCAGAAATCTTTACCTTTCCATGTGTTTCCAGACGTAAAGGGCCCTGGTAGGCACCGAGCCTAGCTCCATTGTCCTGTGGTATTCTGGGAGTCCCAACCCCAATGCATGGACTTGATTGCATTCTGGGGGTAACTGGCCTGTTGCATGCGATGATGAGCTGTGAGCTGATGCCTGCCGGGGCTTGGGTGAAGGGTGGGGGGCCTCAGTCCCTGCTGGTCTGCCACGTAGGAAGTGCACCTCAGAAGGGAAATATATTCTGCTTTGAATAGTGCAGGAATAATGAGCAAGGCTTTCTATGGCTTTCAGCAGTTAAACATTTATACTGTGGAGCTGAGCTGTCCAATACAGTAGC
Organism: Dasyprocta punctata; assembly: GCA_004363535.1. Taxonomy (NCBI): domain Eukaryota; kingdom Metazoa; phylum Chordata; class Mammalia; order Rodentia; family Dasyproctidae; genus Dasyprocta; species Dasyprocta punctata. The sequence continues at coordinate 361,109 of RJWM01000031.1, read as the reverse complement.
CAGTTACCATGTGCTATTACTTAAATTAAACTTCATTAAAATGAAAAACCTTAAACGCTCATTTCCTGGCTAACACTAACCACCATGTGAGTGTTCAGTAGTGACACGTGGACAGTGAGTAACACGCTGCACATCACAGATACACAGTCGACCCTTGCTCACCAGGGGGGTGTACTCCAAACCCCCCATGGATGCTTGAAGTCAGGGTGGCCACAGCCCTATGCGTATTATGATTTTCTTATGCTGCCACATGGTCCTTAATGAAGGTACGTCCCGAGGCATGTGTCATTCGCTGAGTTTGTCCTTATGTGCACATCACAGAGGGTGCTGATGCAAACTAAGACAACTACAAAGTAGCTGGACAGCGCTCCAGGGTCACTGTCGCACACGTGGTCTGTCGAGGACTGAAGCAGAGCATGATGACGCATGAATACCTTGATAACCTTTAACTTGTAGACTAGGCGCACTGCAAGACTAACAACAATAACTCATCACAAAAGAATGATTAAAGAGTGCAACCTAATAAAGTTACTTAAACCTAACCTATGAATTGTTTGTTATGGAATTTTCTGTCTAAAACTTTAGGACTGCATTTGGCCATGGGTAAATGAAACCTTGGAAACTGTGGCCAAGGCTGAAGGGAAGGACTGTGGAACACTTTCCTCACACAGAGCGCTCTGCTGGTCACTGCCCTTTTAGAGCACTCCTGTGACACATGACCATGGCATTAGACTTCGGTTGTGGGCTGTCTTTAATAGGCCTGGAGGACTACTAACATAATCCTTTTGAATTCATTTCTATTTTTATTTTAAGGAAAATTTAATTCCTGTTTTTCAACCTGATATTAAAATAAGAGACTGTTTCATTTTGTTTTTTTAAATTCACTTATATGCATGGCTGACTGTTACAATGATAATGATGTCACATGGAGTCCAAAGTGCTTTAGGATGTCTACATCTTTGTGAACACCTGCCTTTGAACAGTCGTAGTGGTGCCAGCTACACTGAACTGTCACTGTTACACTTTCACACTGAAGAAGAATTAGGTAAAAATATTTTACAGCATGTATCAACAATAGGTTAACAACATTTTTTATTTACATAAAATTGTTTCCCCTGGCCCAGTGCTGTTAGCATTTACATTGTGCTGTGTACACAGCATCAAACACTCAGTGCCTAAGAATTTCTGAGTGGAGACAAATAGTTCATCCCAGTGCTGAGAGTTGGTCTGGTCTCAGAACAGGCGCTCTTAGGGCGAAAGGCAGAAGGTAAGCACCACCCCCATACCGCTCGAGAATCGCTCCCACGTGGGGCAAACAGGTGAAGGAGTGGGTTTGACAGAGGGGGAAAAGCTGAGTATGGAAGAAGCAGCGTTTGAATCCATTTTTAAATGATCTCACTGCACTGCAGACGAAGCTCATGTGCAGCTCGTGATGAGCAGGAAAGTCCCAGCGGTTTAGAGATCCGACTTCGGATGAAGCCACACCTGACATCAGCTCCTGAGTCTGTCCCTGGTAACAGGGGCCACAAACAAACGGCAGCATATTCAAACCTAGGAGCATCACCCTCTGATGCTCTAATTTTAGGATTCGATTGAATAATGTCTACAGTACTCTTAGTGCAATGCCTGACGTGTAGTAAGTGCTCAACAGTGATTAATGTAATGATGGTAGTGAAGGTCAAAGTAGCAAAACAGGGAAAACCTAATGAAATTCTGGAGTGCTATTGTACTGAGGGGCTCTAAAGATTTTGTGTGTGTGTGTGTGTGTGTGTGTAATGCACAAGCATGCACAGAAGTTTATTTTCTATTTTTTATTTTTGCTGTGTAATGCACAGGAGACAGGAGCAGAGGACCATAGTACATATGGTCCATACTGTGTGTGTTTAATAAATTAATGGCAAGGGAACATTTTCTAATTTACCTCTACAGGCTTTGGGGGTGGGGGTTGCTAGTTAATTTTAAAAGATTATGTAAATTTATGTTCTAGAAAGTTGTGAAGAAGAAAATTGATTTTGTCCTCACATACCCCGGTCAGTTAACCCCAGCTGTACAGATGGACCAAGAACCCTTTGCATTCCGGAAATGGCTGTCTGAGACCACAGGCACGTCCACATCTCCCTGACACGGTGCACTCCCCTTGAAGACGTAGCGGAACTTCCGTATTCACTGTGATATCTCTCAGAAGCATCCTCACATCTCAGCAGTGGCTTTTGATTTTCAGTGACTTGACACTGCAACTTCCAGGTTTGAAAATGGTGTCAATAAAACATGACCAGCAGATGAATGAATGAAACTCACTGGTTCTTAGGAAGCTACAAGGAAGAGCAATTGCAGTTTTAGAAACAAGTAGAGTAGAAACCATGAAAGGAGATGGGTCCTTCAAGACAGCTTACTCTCCCTGATCAAAGGTTATAAATATAATTCTGATGAAGTATCAGTGACCTCTCTTAGAAGAGAATTATTAATGATCATGAAGACAAAAGCAAAAACCAGAACTGAAACTGCTCCATGTCTATGAATTCATATATTAAAATACAATACTTAAGAACTGATTGTCAAATTGAAATAACTTGTAAAAATATTGTTTATCCTATAAGATCACATAGATTGACAAAATAATGTTTTTCACTTGCATATGTGGTTGAGAAATACAGAACTGAAAACCAAAACAACCATTTCATAGAGAACTGATAAAGCAATCACATTACTTTATTGTCATAGGATCTTCTTTTAGTGTTATGTTTTATAAATTTCTTCCTTCAGTATGGGAGTCAGCAAAGGTTCCCAGCTGCTTTTAGATGAACTGGAAATTTTTGGTAATTGTAGGACATTCAGTATATGAGAGTAAGACTTTTTGCAAAGTGAAGCTGTCTTTGTTTTAAAAACTAATGGATGGGAACTGCTTGGGAAGGCCCAGAGCCCAGTCCTCCCCTTCACTGCTTTTGGGAGTGAGGAAAGACCCAGAGGTCGGCAGTCACGCCAGCCACACAGCGGGGCCCCAGCCAGGGTGCACAGGATGGACAAACAGGACTAGCAGTGTGAAGCCCTCAGAAGCACAGTCAGGACACAGCCAGCAGGCGGTAGGTTAGTTGAGCCAGCACTGTGCTTTGGGATAAAAACACAAGTAATAGAAGTGGGCTGAGCTGCCTACCCCCCACTTTTTTTTTCCTTCTTTTGTGCGTTCTTCTGTTTTATCCTGTTTTTTTATTTCTGTATGTTTGTTCTTTCTTGGAGTGTGTGGTTAATTTTGTTTCTTGCATTTCTTTTTTTTTTCCTTTCTTTTCTCTTTCTTCCATGATTAGATCTGCAAACTTTTTTATTATACCCATCCTCTTCCTCTGTACCATCAATTATCTCATTTGGTTTTATGATACTTTTATGTTAATAAACAGTGTCTCTTCTCTTTCTGGTTCAGTTCAATACCTCTAGGATTTCTCTTCCAATCTTTCTCTCTTGTGTCCCACAATTACCCAAAACTTGAATGGTCATCCTACACCTCCCCGCAATCTTGCCCCAACTATATTTAACCTCATTCATCTTTTCAGCCTACCTCCTATCTTTCTTAAACTCCCTACACAACACAGTAATGTCACTCTATGAAGTGGAGAAGTCCTTGCATATGAATTCCTGGTATAAATTGGATTATATTATATAACTGTAGAGCTTGCTCCTATAGCTAAAGAGATCAGGCTAACAGTTACCACAGCTTGTCACTAACCATGCTGTGCTTCAGTTCATTGTTACGGCTAACTGTATTACTTCAACCAAGATGTCAGACCTGTTATAATCAGTTTTACTATCCTGTATGACAACACTGTAATTGTAAGGGGTCATAACTACAACCATAGTCAAGTACCAAAGGGTTGGGCCCTGAGTCAGAGAGACAGCAACTTCACATTCTTAGTGGATTGGAAAGGTAGGTTCTGGGTATTGGCTTAAAGACCAAGAACCACCTACATCCAGAAAAGATCCTGAAGAACAGACATTTCCTAGGAAAACCTTGACAACCAGGGATAAAACTATCTAACATAAGAAATCTACAAGTATCAACACAGAAAACAAAGTAAAATAAAAATAGATAACAGAAAATGAGAAGACGAAGAAACAAAATGCAAACCCAAACACCCAGAACACCCAAGTTGAGTCTAGAGCATAAAGAGAAGAAATAGAAAGCCAACCACTGGAACTCTCCGAAATAATAGCAGCAGAAGTGAAAGAACAAATGGAAAAGACCAAGAAAAAGTTATTTTTAAGGTGAGAAAGAAATGGCTACCAAAGTGAAAGACAGCTGTCTTGGTTTTCTCTTATTGCTGGGACAAAATACTTCACACCTCAAATTAAGGGAGGAAAGGTTTATTTAGTTAACAGTTTGTGGGAGTTTCAGTTCATAATCAGCTGACTCCAAGGCAGGGTGGCGTGGTACAAGGACAATCATCCATGGAGGCGTCTGGTACCAAAGTCAACAAGAGCAAAACTGGGGAAGAGCGAGTCTTTTTCCTTTCTTATATTGTAAGCAAGCTACGTCCCTCAGGACAGGTGTAACAATCACACCATCTTGTGCCCTCCTCTTGCACAGGCTCAGGATGTTTATGAAATGAGGATCCTGGCTCCCTGCTGAGTCTGTTAATTAAACTTCTAAACTTCACAAGTTGACACAGTGTTTCAACCATAGCAACATCAAAGCAGACACAGGTTAAAAAAAATGGGAGTTCAGGAAAATGATGAAACTCATTAACACCCAACATAGAAAAGAAATGAATCAATGAAATAGATCCAAACAGAAATCCAAGAGATTAAACACGCCATCGAAAGCATGCACAACAGATTGAATGAAGGCAAGGATAAAATACCAGATCTAGAAGACATGATTGTGACTAGTGACTGGGACAAGAAAGAGAACTTAAAATTAACAAAAGACCATGAAAAATCAATCCAACAGCTACAAGATGAAGCTCAGAAGGACAACATAAGATTTATTTCAGTCAGTGAGAAAGCTGTAGACAATACAAAAGACATAAAACAACTCTTCAAAGAAATGATGGCAGAAAACTCCCCAAACATGGATAAAGAATTTAACAAACAAATAAATGAAGCATGTCAAACTCCAAATAGCCATGACCAAAATAAACTTACACCAAGACATACAATAATCAAGATTTCAGAAATTCAACACAAGAACAAAATATTAAAAGCAGTTAGAGAAAAGAAACAAATCACCTATAAAGGAAAGCACATCTGAATCAAAGCAGACTTCTCAACACAAACCCTGAAATCAAGAAGAGCTTGGAATGAGGTATTTCAAGCCATAATAGACAACAACCTTCAACCCAGATTGATACACCCCACAAAACTGTCTTTCAAAATCAATGGAGAAATAAGATACTTCCATGACAAAGAACAACTGAAGAAATTTATAACCACTAATCCAGCTCTACACAATACTCTAAAGGGTATATAAGAAAGAGACAACAAAGACCACAAACACAAGAACACCAATGGAAAGAAGCTACCAGGCAGGACAAGTAACTAAACAAGGGAGAAAGACAGGGAACCAACAATAGGAAAATAATATAAAAAAATTAGCCAATACATAGCAGTTATAACCATCAATGTAAATGGTCTCAAGTCACCAATCAAAACAAAAATGAAGTGGAAGTATGGATCAAAAAAACCAAGTGTGCCGCACTCAAGAAACACATTTAACTCAAAAAGAAATCCACAGACTAAAAGTCAAAGGATGGAAAACCGTACTCCATGCAACAGGATCCCAGAAAAAGCAGGAGTAGCTATTCTATTTACAAACAATGTAAACTTTAAGCCAAAACTGATCAAAAGAGTCAAAGAAGGTTGCTACATACTTACTAAGGGAAAACTCTGAGAAGAAGAAATAAGAATTATAAATATATATGCACCAAACACTGGTGTACCCAACTACATAAAACAAATATTAACAGATATGAAAAAGCAAATAAGGACTAATACAATTGAATTGGGGGGACTTAATACCCCATTCTCACAAATAGATAGACCAATTAGACCAAAAACTCAACAAAGAAATACTAGAATTAAGCCAAGCCCATGAACAAATTTACTTGGTAGATGTCTACAGATTTTAACACTCCAAAACATCAGAATACACATTTTTCTCCTCTTAACATGGTATATCCTCCAAAATAGACAACATATTAACCCACAGAACATGCTTACCTAAATGTGAAGGAGCTGAAATCATCCCATGCATACTAACTGATCATAGCACAGTGAAACTGGAAATCAATGACAAAAGAAGTCACAAAAACTACATAAACACACGGAAATTAAACAACACCCTTCTTAACAACCAATGAGTCACAGAGGAAATTAAAGACAAAATTAAACAGTATCTACAATTAAATGATAATGCTGATACAGCATATTGAAACTTATGGATGCAATGAAAGCAATCCTACAAAGGAAATTTATAGTGATGAACTCTCACACCAGGAAGACAGAATGAGCTCAAATAAACCATCTAATGTTGAACCTCAAACTTCTAGAAAAAGAACAAGTCAAACCCAAAACTTGTAACAGGGAGAAAATCATACAGATAAAAGCAGCAATAATGCAATTGAGACTAAGAAAACAATATCAAGAATCAATAAATCAAAAAGTTTATTTTTTGAAAGAATAAATAAAATAATCAACCAACCTCATCAAAAAGAGGAAAGAAAAACACAAATTCAAGCAATTAAAACTGAAAACAGAAAAATCACAATAGATTCTACAGAAATCCAGAAGATTAACAATAACCATTATGAGAATGTGTATTCTAATAAGATGGAAAGCACAGAAGAAATAGACAGATTCCTAGACACAACTGAATTACCAAAACTAAATCTAGAGTATATAAATACTCTAAATAACCTCATGTCAGCCAATGAAATTGAAAATATAATTGAGAACCTACCAACAAAGAAAAGTCCAGGTGCTGATGGAATCACTGTTGAATTCCACGAGAAATTTAAAAAGGAACTAATACCACTAACATTGAAACTCTTTAAGGAAGTTGAAAGGGAAGAAATTCTGCCAAAATCATTCCTGGAAGCAAGTACTATCCTGATACCAAAACTAGAGAAGAATCCAACCAAAAAAGAAAACTACAGGCCAATCTCCCTAATGAACATAGATGCTCAGAAGATGTGAAATTAATAATATACTGGAGCATAGAATGCAGCAAATCATCAAGAAGTTTATATATCATGATGAAGCAGGATTTATCCTAGGGATGATGGTATGGTCCAACATATGCAAGTCAATAAATGTAATGCACCATATTAAAAGAGTCAAGATCAAAATCATACAATCACCTCAGTAGACAGAAAAAAAGTCGTTTGATAAAGTCCAACAAAAGTTCATGATAAAAACCCTATAAAAATAGGGCTTGATGGTCTTTATCTCAAGCTGATAAAAGTCATCTACCACAAACCAACAGCTAACATTTTACTTAATGGTCAAAAACTGAAAGTTTTCACTTTAAATTCAGGAACAAGACAAGGATGTCCACTATCACCACACTTAGTCAATATAGTTCTGGAAACATCAGCTAATACAATTAGACAAGAACAAGAAATAAAAGGATGAGGATAGGAAAAGAAAAAGTTAAATTATCATTATTTGCAGATAACATGATACTCTATATAGAAGAGCCCAAAAACCCCACCAAAAGACTTCTAGATTTAATGACCAAATTCGGCAATAGAGCTGGATGCAAAGTCAACACTCAAAACTCAATAGCATTCCTGTGCACAAGCAAAAAACTCACAGAGAGAAATTAGGGAAGCCACACCCTTTAAATAGCACCCCAAAAATGAAATACTTAGGGATCAGTCTAACAAAGGAAGCAAAATATCTACACACTGAAAATTATTGTATTCAGAAAAAGGAGATGAAAGAAGATATCAGAAAATGGAAAGATATCCCTGCTCATGGATAGGAAGACCCAACATAGTGAAAATGTCCCTACTCCCAAAACTGTTATAAAGATTTATTGCATTTCCAATCAAAATACAATTAGCATACCTCACAGAACTAGAGAAAACATTCCTAAAATCCATTTGGAACCAGAAGAGACCTAGGATAACAAAATCAATACTGGGCAGCAAAGGCAAGTTAGGGGTCATTCCATTCCCTGACCTGAAATTATATTACAAACTACTGTGATAAAATCAGCATGGTATTGGCAAAAAACCCAGACCTGAGGATCAGTGGAACAGAATAGAAGATGCAGATGCAGCTCTGAATACATCCATGTGCCTTATCTTTGATGAAGGAGCCAAACACATCTACTAGAAGATACTCTAATAAATAGTGCTAGAAAAACTAGCTTTCCACATGCTAAAACTGCACTACCGCCATGTCTATCACCATGCACTACACTAATGTCAAAATGGAGGAAGATCTGAATATTAAAACAGAAGCACTAAATCTACTAGAAGAGAAAATAGGTAGTAATCTTGAACACAAATCTGTAGGCAGAGAGTTCATGAACAAAACCCAGAGCACACAGGAAATACTGCAAAGAGTCAACAAATGGGCTCTCACCCTATTAAAACACTTCTGCATAACAAAAGAAATCACCAACAGACTAAAAAGACAACCCACAGAGTAGGAAAAAATTATAGCCAGTTGTCCCTCAGACAAAGGACTTATATCTAAAACATATAAAGAATTGAAAAACACCAGGCCCCCCAAATTCAAAGACCCAATCTACAAATGGGCATCTGAGATGAATACACACGTCTTAGATGAAGAATTACAAATGGCAAATAAATATATGAAAAAATGTTTGCCATCACTGGTCATTGGAGAAATGCAGATTAAAACAACACTGAGATTCTATCTCAATACAGAAATAATGACTATCATTAATAAATCAACCAATAACAAATGCTGGTGGGGCTGTGAGGAAAAGGAATTCTTTTCCACTGTTTTTCAGTGTAGACTGGTGCAACCACTGTGGAAATCAGTGTGGAGATTTGTTTAAAAAATCTAGGGTTAGCTGTCCCTTTTGACTCAGCTATTCCCCTTCTGAGTATTGTCCCAGAAGAATTAAAAACATCATACCTTAGTGGTATGTGTGCACCTATTTTTTTTTTCTGGTACCAGGAATTGAACTTAGAACCTTGCACAGTTTGTAATAGCTAAATGTTGGCAACAGCTCAAATGCACAACAGTGAAAGAACTGATAGAAATGATGCATTTTTTTTAATATAATGGAGTACTACTTAGACACAAAGAAGGATTAACTTGAGACTTTTATATATAATGAATGTAACTTGAGACCATACTTATAACTGAAATAAATGAAACTTATGTGTAAACATTATTGTGTCTCACTCGTGTGAGAAGCTGAATGAGTAAATAAGATCTAAAATGAATAATAGATATTGTGAAAAGGGAAGAAACTGTTCAAAGGAAAAGAGAAGCTATTGAGTGTTAGGGGAAAAGAAGAATGAGAAAGGGAACATATATATAGGCAAGACAGTTAAGAAAGTTATACAGCTAGTTTCTTTTAGTTCATTGAAAAAGAAAAATTTGTGCTAATATTGTCTGGACATTATTTCTTACCTCTATCTTGTACTCTGAGTAACTACTATGAAAAGAACAATGCACAATGTATTAATTATTGTCACTCTCCTATTAGTCTGATTCAACTCTGTTTTATTTTATTTCTATTTTTCTTCTTTTTCTCTTTAAAATAATGATAATATAATAATAATAAAGCTACTGGACATTAAAGGTAAAATTTGCTTCCTTTTTATCTCTTAGTGAACACGTTGTAAATAGCGGATACTAATAGCTATATAGAGAGAACAGTGAGAAAAGCCCCATGTTACAGTGACGTTTGGGTCTCAGGCAAGTGCACAAGCTGTTTTCTGCAGGGCCTTCCCTGCAGTTAGGACATAGAGTCTAAGTAACCTCACATGCATATCTAGGATACATGTATGTTCAATTAGATCATGTTTTCTAAAAGGTTAAACTTATACTCTTAAAGAAAACAGCAACAAATTTTCTTAATATATTTAGATTGATGAAAATCTGAGTAAGAATTAAAGAAAAATGCATATCCTGAACAATGAAAAAACAATATAGATTTCTTAAGAATCATTGACTACTACTGGTATAATTTGACCTGGTTTTGTTTTGTTTGTTTGTTTGCTGCTTTTCTTTAAGGTTGAGTCACACTGATCCCTTTAATCAAGAATTGGTCTTACCTGAGTGAAGATTTCCTTGTAAAAATCTCATGGAGCTTTCCTAGGTGACATCCCTTTAGCATGTGATTTCCCCTCTGAAACCTGAAACTAGACCACTTCCCATTTGACAAATAGCAGAAATCTTCTGCTGTCCAAATCACAGTCTCTACTCATTTCCTTCTCATTGGAAGCAAAAAAAATTGAAAATAAAAGTCTGCAATATCTTGTGTTGTGCCAGTGTGAAAACTGATTGTTCTAAGTGGAAAAAAAAATATTGAATAACACCAAAGCATTAAAAAAAAAGCTGAGAAATCCAGTGTGGTAGCTCATATCTACAATCACAGCCTCAGGAGGCCGAGGGAGGATGATCACAAGTCTGGGCCAACCTGAGCAACTTAGCAAACCCTGTCTCAAAATTTTTAAAAACACATAAATAAAAAGGGTAGGAATATATTTCAGTGTTCATTCTTCAATATCACAAAAGAATACAAATAAATAAAAAAGAAAGAAAAAGAAAAAAATAATGATTGAACTCCCATAATACTAAAATATTGTATGGGATACGTTTATTTTCAATTAGATGATTTTTTGTTTTATGAAAGATGTTAAGAGCATAAAAACTAAACTATATATTAGAAAAAATATTCAAAGACAATATAACTGACAATGGATTTGCTTTAGAATATATAAAGAGCTCTGAAAATTCAACTTTAAATAAACAATCTAAGTAGTAAATGAGCAAAAGATGTGAAGAGATATTTCGGCAGATACATGGAGGAAACTTCATAGTGTGCACAGAAGCTTTATTCCTAACAGACAAATCCAGGGAAAATGTCAAATATTTAAGTAATGGTGGTGCAGCCTATGAAATACTACTTAACTATAAAGTGAGTGAACTATTGACGTATGCAGCTTGGATGAATTTCAAAGATATTATGCTGAGTGAAGAATGCCAGTCTCAAAATACTACATACCTCATGATTCCATTTATGTAACGTTCTTGAAATGACAAAACTGCAGACACATAGAATACATGTGTGGTTCCAGAGGTTGGGATGAATGGGTTAGGAGGCTGCTATTAAAAGAGTAAGACTGTGGAATCTCAGAGTTGTTCTTTACCTCAATTGGAATGTTGTTGTGCGCATCTATATGTGACATAAAAACACATAGAAACACAAACACAGATACACACACATGTGAGCATGTATAAATAGTGACATCTGAATGAAATCTGAGGTCTATGCCAATGCATACTTCCTGATTTTGATACTGGAATATAGTTACCACTTTTATGTGAATCGATATTCTTTTAAAATACAAAAGCTAACCATCAATAAAATTAGCAAAAACTATCCATATACTTCCCCCTAGAAACAGCCACTCTCTCTCATTAGGTAATGACAAAAATTCATGTGCAGTTATAACACAAGGGCACTAAGCATGCCTCAGTCAACATTCCCAGTCTGATTTCTGTCTTGACCTGGTAGACACGTTTGTGACACTGTACACTGCCAGGAATGATAGCCACTTGCCCTGGAAGTGATTTTAAACTATGGGAAGTGACCTTTAAAAACCTGTCATCTGTCTGTCTCCCTCACAACTTCCCTTTGAGAAAACTAAATTATTAAGAAAAACATTAATCAAAGTTCTTTAAACCCTATTCAGACACAGTACTTCAGAAGGCATGGAACTGTAAAAAATCTTACATTTAGGGAGTTAAAGTGTTGTCTTCCAGCTGCATGAGCACAGGGAGATGTTAAATTTGGTTATAGATGATGGCGTTTGCTCAGTCATTGATTTACCAAATATTCATTAAATATTATATACTTTCATCTTAGCACCTTAGGCTTTAGAAATATTTAAAAGAAGGATTTTTTTGTGGAGTGCTTTTAATTAAGTGGGGAAGACTGAGGTATAAGCAATACATGAAAGTATTAACTGAATCTTGTTATGAAATCCAACACTTCGGTTGATATTTGCGTCCAGGACAACGTTTGTAAGTCAGATTCCTTTGTAGATGCAACAAGGTGAGTCTTACACACCTTTAACAAAAATATGTAATGTAAAGCATAAAAGACCAAACGCACAAAAATACTGTAAGTAAACTATTTTTACTTTCACAATTACCTTAAAGTGGGGGTACAGCACAGTACAACTGTAATTTAACTATTTTTACTTTTATTGTTACAGGTTCATACTGACAAATGTTGGTAATGAGAGGTTCATTCGAATCTGTGAAAGTTTGCAACTCAAATTTTCCTGAGTCGGGGACTTACTGTACCATTTTTAACTTGTGAAAATGCATGATTAAATAGAGATAAGCTTCAATTAAAAATATGAATTAATGCAATTGACAAGTGTGTAAGCCAAATTAGAAAATATATCGTCATCCTTTGAAAAGTGAACTGGAATTTCATTTTAATTAGGAGAAAAAATGCATACCATTATAACGCTTAGGATTAGAGAACTATTAGGAACCTTCCATGGAGCACTCCAGGAACTATGTATAGTAATGTTTAGAGTCACTGTGTCATATACATATCATGTTAAATAATACTCCATTATGTTATCATGTTAAATAATACTTCAGTTGTTCACAGCGGGTCCTAATCATTTCTGTCTGAACTTCTTTTCTTTGCTGTGGTTTAAATGTTATGTGTCTGCTCCATTCAGCTCATTCCACCCTCTTCCATCCGGGGCCTTTCGCCACTGCCCCTTGGCTAAAGAGCACAGCCCAGAGAAAATCACCAAGCACCCGGATGTAGATGAAGGAGGAGACAGAGTTCATGAGGGGATAAGGACCCTCGGACATGCATCCAGTCCGGCTTCCGTGACTACCTAAAAATAATGTTCTACTGTCTCACCTTCTTGTCACTGAGTCATAATTCCTGACATTAAAAATTTAAAGGAGGAGACGTTTAATTTGGCTCACGGCTTCAGAGGGCTCAGGCCATGCGTGGCACAAGGGAAAACGGCATGATGGAAGAGCGAGGCACGGGGAAGCTGCGTCCGTCAAGGAGGCCCGGGGTCAGAGAAAGAAGGGAGGAGGTGGGAAGGGAGACACCCTTCAGGTCACAGTGCCAGTACTCACCTCCGGGCAGGCTCCACCTCCAACTGCACACTCAGCGGCTGAGCTCACGGATGGAGTAACCTACAGACGATAGAGCAGCAAGCGGGCTGGACAGTAGGGGTGACCCGTCAATCACAGAAGGGAGGGCGGGTCGTGGGGAGTGACCTGTCGGTCGCGGGCCGGCGCGCACACGCAGGATAACTACTGACGGCCTGGACTGAAGATTGGCGGCCCTGACTTTGCTGCCGCTGCTGTCCTTCTGTTCTTGTCGTGGCCCGTCCTGAGTGCAAGATGTATTCTCACTCTTTTCACTTCTCCTTCACTGTTTTGCTTCTCTTCTTTGACTTTAAATGAATGCTACTTTTTCACTGTTATTAACCGTCTCAACTAATTCTTTGGACTGGACAGCAAGAACCTGGAACTACTAGACCCCGTGCTGTCTGGCAGTAGCATGAGGCTTCGGGGACACCTCAGCCCTAAACCATACACATGATTTATAAGATAATGATTTTTCTGAGTCATGAATTGATTACAAAGTATTACAAGCACACTAAGCCCTTTGGAGTTTATCTTCGTGCCCATCCTCGCATCTGATCCTCTCCGCTGTCTTCCGAGGTGGGCGGGACCGCTCCATGCTTGCAAAGCACAAGCTCAGCGGGCGAATAGGAGCGCACAGAGCTGCAAAGGGCGCACAGAGGACGGCCAGGGCTCGGCCAATACAAATCGGTCTCCTTCCACTGCTGTGTATTTTGTTCTCAATCACTTTAAATTTTGAAATAGTTTTTTGAATCGTTAGTTGATATTAAACAGGCCAAAACTAGATTTTCTTTCACCTCCCGTTTTTGGGGAGTCTCTCACTCTCAGAATGCAAAGGTCTTTCCTAAGTCTCTCTACTGCAGACCGTGTAATGTTGGGTTTAAACACATTGCCACACCATTCTTTCTGCTACAGTATCTTTCTACCAAAACACAGGAACTGAAATCTGTGGCTCATCTTCACTTGCTAATCCCACAAGCAGCTGTCAGACCTCTGAATCAGGCCACTCCAAGGGTATGTTTTTAAGAAAACTTGTTTGTGAGGCAAATGAGTTTCAAAATTTCCCTGTCAGTTTACATGTGCCCACAGTCCCAGAGCTTCCATGCTGGCCCGCTTTCTGTGAAGTCAAGGTTGAGCTGACCCAGGCTCTGGCTTTATATTCTTTAGTACTTTTTTACAATCATAACCCAGACCTCTTTCCTATCTATACTTATCATCTCTTTTGTTGTGAAAACATTTCTTAAAAGTAGGCTTGTGCAATCCAAGTACTATGCTTGCTGTATGTTTTCTGTCTCACATTTGGGAAGAATTTTCTTCCCTTGAGCTGTGCTGCAAGCTGCTGAAAGTTAGCTTCTTCTCACCTCTGCTTGGAAGCATTACCTGGATGCTGCTCTTCACCCACAATGGCGACTGTGTTCATGTTTGCAAAATTCCAGACAACTAAGGCAACAAGATTCTTGTTGCAAGACAGAATCCAAAGGAAAAAAAAAATAAATTGATATGATATCATGTCAACACATTTGAGAAAAGGAGAGATGTTACATTTGTCAGCACTATTAACCACAAAAGAGTGGCCATAAGGGCCATTTCCAGCCTGTCAGTCTGCACTATGTTAACTGTATTGAAGGCTGATATCCAATGATCTTCAGCCAGACTTGGATCAGTGTGACTGGGGAGAAACACAAATGCTGAAATGCACCAGGAGTCTGATTATAGTCAGCGGAGCATCAGTGCCAAGCCTCCATAGATCCATAAAAATGCATCCAAGTTGGCAGTTCACCTGACATTTTTCTGCACAGGACAAACTTAAGCCCTCTGGAGTGTTTGATCTACAGATGAGAAATGCCATCAGTCACAGCTCATCTGTGTTAGATTTTGTGCACTACTGATACCTCTGTGTTTTTCCACAAGGACAGACATGATCGGCTTCCATTCCACGTTCTGATTCCAGTGACAGCTTTGGGCTTGCATGAGTCAACTTGAAAATTATTATTTACTCACTGCACTCTTGTGCCAACTTAAGTAATTAATATGGATTGATACATTTTACATATGGTATTTTCTTTTCTATTTCCCACCTAATGTGGCCTTTAAGAAATGAGTCATCATCTCAACCTGACTGGGTTGTTCTTTTGAGAAAGAAGAGCATTGGCCAATCAGCCTTGAGAGAATTATTGGACACATATTAAGAAAGTGTCATAAGTCAGCCTCAGAGGTGGCCCCAGAAGCCCCAGAGGTGTGGTCTGTCTAGGGCATTCTGGGCACAGGGCAAAGTTGCCTCCTTTTTCCAAGTCCAATACTGGGTTTTCACTTGGTGCATTTTCTTGATTTTATTTAAAAAGTTTATGTGTACTTCTTGGGAGCCAGCTTGACTTCTTATTAATGGAAAATGCAGACCAGAAACCAGAAAATCGCCACCTGTTTATCCATTCATTTTCTTTTTCCCAAACCAACTATTTTACTATTTCTTACACTGCTGCATAATAAGAACTCATAGAGTAATAAAATATAAAAAGCCACTATTTTCTTAAAAGTGATATTTCTATGGATTATGATACCAGTTTTGTAAGTAGAGTGGCTAAAATATTGAACCCAGGGACTGCAAATGACCCTACCATATTGTTAAGAGACTTCATCTCCTTTCCCCAGAACACATACCTTTCCCTTGATCAGACTATTGAGACTGCTTTAAGAAAACTCAGATTAGCTGAGCATGATGGCACGCACCTGTAATCCAAGAACTTTTGGAGGCTGAGGCAACAGAATCGTGAGTTTGGCCGCACACTGTACAATTTAGGATTTTAACAAGACTGTTTCAAAATCAAAAACAAAAAAGGGGCTCAGGATGTAGGTCAGTGCAAAGATTCTGAGTTCATGCCTCAAATTCCTAGAGAGAGAGAAAAAGAGGCAAGGAGGGAGGGAGAGATAAAGAAGGGGGGAGAGAGAGAGAGAAGAAGGAGGAGGAAGTGGAGGAGGAGGAAGAAGAGGAAGAGGAAGAGGAAGAGAATGAGGGACTAGAATAGGAGAGGAGAGGAGGGAAGAAATAAATCTGTATTTTGGAGAAACCCTATCAGGGTTCTAAATCATAAATTCAAAGTAGATTTTTTTTTTACTAAACATGATGGGAATTTGACCTCAAAGAAGAACAAGAGGTCTTCAGACAGGTAAAGTGTGCCCCATGGGAATATTATTACAGCGTGGAAGTGGTCTGTTGCATTCACTAGGAGAAGCCAGGGATCCTTGCATTATCTGATGCATCCTCATACTTATTTATTTATTTTCCTTTTGGAGTTTCGTGAGAGCCATAGATGTCCATTGAGTTACCACTTTCCAATCTATGTCATAGGGAGACAAAATAAGAACATTCCTTTTTATTCATTTGGTTTTATGACTTGCAGCATTCTCACTTGAATCTTGATGTTCTTCTGCATTTTCCTCTCAGTTTATTTTATCTCTATGCTGAAGTTTTCTACTATGTGAGGAAAGAGAGCCTCAATCCAGAAAACAACAAGAAGTCTGTGTGTTTATTAATTTGGAGATAGAATCCAAATCCACATGGCATTTTGTGGGGTGGAGTCCCGGGATCTTCCTTCTTATTTCAAAACTGGACGTCCCATCTCCCTCTTGAAACTAAGTCTCCTACTTGAGGAGGGCAGAGACTTGGGTGGGTTTGAGGTAAGTACAAGGAAGCTTCTCAGAAGGAATTTTCATTCTGTGAGAAGAAACATTTGGTCTGAAAGGCTTGCTATTTGAACTCCTGAATCTTGTTTAAGCCTAAAAAAAATTCTTGCTTATTTAAGACCTTTTACACAACTTTCTATCCAAAGATCACCCTGTAACTCTCAAACCCTTAATGCCAAAATGGACCCAGCAGTCTTCTCTCTATCCTGGGAAGCTTTCAAATGAAGCTGGTGCAGCAATATACTCAAACGCCTGTCACTCTGAATTGTGCCCTTCGTGACCCACAGTGCTGGAAGGTAGAAGCTCTCCCCAGAAAGAGAAATAAAAGAATCTTGTTTAAATAACCTCTATCTCCAGATGATTTAAAATACTTTGACAGATCTATATTTTTATTTGAAAAATGAATCAAAAATAATTCAATCAGAAAAAGCAACATCTGTTACTAATCAATGGTCTTGCAAGAGAATTAAAATGGTCTTTTTCTCTCCCCTGAAATCTACTGATAATTTTTAAAAATCCTATGCCATTCATTGATATCAGATGCATTTACTCTGCATCAGATCTTGGAATTGCATAAATAATAAAGTCCTCCAGGCTGATGGCATAGGAGCAGTGGAATGTGTAACAATATAATCAGGAGGAAAATCTATATTTAATGTAAAGCATTCTAACACTGTAAGTAAGATGTATTTTAAACCCTTTTGTTCTCTGAGACCAGGTTGTTCCACAGCTAATGTTTTTCCTTGTATTAAATCTTGTACCATTTTAGCTGAGATGATGTCTTATTTTCTTTGTTTATGACTTTGGAAATTATTATAACAACACACATGAAAAAGGAGACTGAACAAGTACAAATGGATAAAACAGCATTCACTACTCAAAGCAAGTGTAAATGGGGCCAATAATTTTTGAACTTGACAGTCTCTTAATCTTTTCTGGTGAGCTTGGTGATGATTTTTCTTGTTTCAGAACCTGTCATAGCATTCATTTGTGACCATTTTTATTGCCGAGATTAGTTGAGGTCTATTAATCCTAGAGTCCCAAACCAGCCCAACACATGTCAGCTTTAATCACCAAACGCTGCACAATGCAAGAATTCCAGCATGTACCTTTGTAGCTATGATTACATTTTAAAATGACACTGTAGCTCATGAACTGACCTAAGCCAGCAAATATTCAAAATACAAGAGGTCCCTGAATAGGAGTCTTGCCTTTTGTTCTCTCTGAAACCTTTAGCTGTGTTAGTCACCAGCTCCAAAAGTCAAAACAGAGAGCAGTGGTGTTAAATTTAACCAAAGAAGTGTGATGCATAAGGACAGCCCGGCCACATGCCCGTGTCTTTGGCTGGTCTGAAATGGAAATGTTTTTACTGGACTCTTGCTATTGAAACCTGCTTTATTGCTGATATTTAATTTGCATATTTACCAAGAAATGCCATCAAATTTGCATGTCTGTTACTCAAGCCAGATTTACTGATGTTGCTTGCCCCATCGAGATTGTTGTGCCGTGAAGATTTAGGGAATATGCATGGGCTTTGATGCTTACATGTGTACAACATCAAGAAGGAGTGATAGGCTCCCCTTGCTCCCCCATTAAGGTCAGGGTAGAATAGCAGTGATTGCTCCGGGTCAAAGGAAGCTTTGGAGTTTTGCCTCTTGCTGCTTCAGGGAAGGCAAGGACCTGAGAATGAAAGACTGTGTGGTGAACCTGGGATGTTTAGCAAAAATTTCCAGAAATAAGCATCTCCTAAGGTAGGCGGATAATCTTACTCTTTTGATTGTGATGCATCTACACTCCCTGATGCAGACTGAAAACATTGAAAAACTTGTGCCTATACTAAACCGATGGACGTTTTGTCATTACTCCCTAAACAATGGAGAATAACAGCTCCTTAGATACCATTTGAAAAGCATTAGATATTCTAAGTCATGTGCAGTTGATTTCAAGTACATGGGAGGGTTGCATAGGGTCTACACAAATATGGCAGCATTTCTTAGAAGGGACTCAAAACTAGATTTTGGTATCCAGGGCATCCTGACACCAATCCAGGGGACAATTGTAATTGCTTCTGGAAAGTATAACAGAACAGCTGCTCCTAGACATGCCATGTAGGAAAAAAGATCATCAGCTTAGGAGCACAGAAAAGGGACTTCAGAGACACTGACTTGTCACAGTATCGCAACATAGACCTGTATAGAAGTGGGATGGAGAGGCCGGATGCGCAGGCACCCCACACACGCGTTGTATATTTGGCACATCTGGACAGCAAAGACTGGACAGTTTGGCAACCAGCAGAGCCAGAGAGCGACTGTGACCACCTAGGGCACAAGTACCCACTGAGTGACTCCATACAACCTGAAGACACTGATGTCCCTCCCGTGTGAAGGACACAGCTCCTCCTTCACGTATGGTTCCTATTCTCTGGCTTAAGAGTCACCAGATAAGCTTTGGAAGCTAATGTGGAACCCAGTCTGAGTCCTCGAGAGGATGACCCAGTGGTCTGGGACAGGGCATGGCCCCAAGTATTAATGTCAGTAATGACTCTGATGCAAGTGAGGTTTGGGAACTACTATCTGAAGGCACAAAGTCATGCAGCATATCATGCCAGGAAAAATACTTCAGTGAAAGGATTGAAGATGATTAGTCACTAAACAAGAGAAAAATGGAGAATGAGGTACACATGCTGTACTTTAGTATAAAAGAGTGCTCTCACACACTTCAATCCATACCCATCTCTGGAAAGCTTGTTTAGAGCAGATTCCTTGTCACACTTCTGTGGATACTAAATCTGTAGATCTGGTGTGGAGTCAGTGACACAGTTTTTAAAATCAGCATTCCAGTTGCAACTGAGACAAATAGCACAATGATAACACTACATTACACAAACAAACCAATCCTTGATCTAAACTCTTTCCTAATTTTCAAATTGTCAAAGGAGGGACATGTCCATATATCAAGTCTAATTCTCCAAGGAAAATATTTTCTTCCGTTAAATTAATCATGTATTTCATTTAAAAACTGCCTTGCAATCCTCTAAAATATTGTCCACATGAAGAATGCTATTGTAACATGAACTACAAAGACAATACAGTGCCTTATAGATTTCATCTTTATATTCTGATTCTCTTAATTTTAATGAATAGGTTCCCAGTGGATAAATTCAACTTGGCTAGATAAGAACATTGAAGCTGAAATTTATTCAAAAGATAACTTTAAGTGTATGCTCATCTAATTTAAAACAGTAACATTTAGTCCTCCATCTTTTGGATTCTAATGAACTCTTCAGTAAGAGTAAAGAATATTCAGAAAATTTGGCCCACAACACTTACCTTACCATTGAACTCTTATAAAATATGCCTTCAGAATGATTATGAAATATGCCTAATGGTATTGTAATACCAGTTATTTAGCTTCTGTTATATTTTCCTAACTGTGGTTAGAGAGATTTGTCCCATAAGAAAATGTAAGACATAAATTCTTATTTCAAGGACTTTACAACTTAATTGGAGGCTAAAGACTCACACACACGAGACAATTGCAAAATATTTACAACAGTAAGTATAATGAAGTCCTAAAACAGAAGTTACTAGCTAAAATGCCCCTCAAAATCTCACATGTTTGGAAGCTGATTGGATCATGGGAGTGCCATGCTTATCAGTGGACTGATTCGTTGCTGAGTTCATAGCTGAAGGCGCTGTTAAGGGGTGGGAGCTGGCTGGGGGAGGCAGGTCACCGGGGTTGTGGTCTGGAAGGGTGTATTCTTACTGCTGACTTCTCCATTCTCTCTCTGCTCCCTGCCTGCCATGAGCAGCTTTCTTCTGCCATGCCCTTTTGCTGTGCGATTTCTGCCTTGGAGTCCGTCATCTGTGGACAGAACCCACTGGAACTGTGAGCTTAATAAAATTCTTCTCCTTTAAATTGCAGGTGTCTAGTACTTAGTCTAAGTGAAGGAAAGGTGGCTAATACACTATTTGATTTATTTTTTATCTGTTAATTGCATAAATTCATTGCACATAAATATAAACCTCAGATTATTTCACTAATATGAATATCTGAATAAATACTAACTATCCTTCTCTTAGAGGAAAATTTTGCTTAACCTATTTATCTTATCAATCATTATATGTACTTTTCATATTATCAATGTTTGGATCACTTGATTTTAGTTAATGACCAGATGTTCCTGACTGGTAGCTCCAAAATCTTCTTTATATTTTCTTTGGGTTCATATCCAAACTCTAGATTCTTGTTGCCCTTTTCCTTTCTCTTAAATCATGTGGCCCTTAAAATCTTGCCTTATTTCAAGGTTGACTAATAAAAAAGTATAATTTGTCTAGTATTGCTCCTGGAAAATACTAGGTAGTGGATATAACTACTTTTTCTCACTCTTTCAGTAAATGTGGTTCCCAAAGTACATACATTAAAAACTGGCGTAAATGCTATTGTGGCTGGCAGAAGAAGCTGAGGAAAAACAGCAGATAAGGGGAGAGCTGAGAGCCAATTTTTGGGGTTTACCCTATATCATCTCATCCAGTGTTCAGAACAGCTCTTAAAAGTAGAAAAACCTGGTGGCTTATAAAAGAGAAAAGCAGAGTTCAGATCAATGGAGAAACTGATCAGGTCACATTGGAATTCACATTCCATGGCTTCCTGACAAAAACCCATCCTCTTTCTATTGCTTTGGTCTAGAAACCTGAGGGCCTTCAAACACTTTTAGTAAAGATGATTTCACAAGTTGTCAGCTATCACCCCAAATGAGAGGAACTGCGCATTCTACTTTTATTTTTGTCTCTATTTACTATGGAGAAGGTAAAGATTTAATGATGAAGATGTTAAGCAACTTGGTGAGTTGAAGTTATTCTGAAAAAGGCAGAGATTGGAGTAGAAGTCTGCTAATGTCACAGCAGTGCATTGCTGACAATTCGCTTGGGCAGAGAGTTATTTAACAAGTCTTCTCAGCAGAAGACAATGACTCCACCAACTATGTTGTAGAAATGTTATGACTGGAGGCTTGTGCTTTGGGTCTCCGTAATCTTTGGATGCTCTTTCAACTTCTTACCTTCCCCAAAGGTGTAAATATATAGTTTAGAATAATTTTATTTAAAAAACCAGTTTGACATTACTGCTTAATAAATAACTGTAAATATAATGTTTCAAAACTGTAATGATTTATGTAGTTAAAATGGCTCCATAGCTGGGCTGAGGACTGACCAAGGACTCGGGAGTCAGGCGATGTGTTTCACTGAAGCTGATTAATGTAACCATACCATGGAGGCATATACATGCTCCATAATTGAGAACTTTTTAATGGATTTGAATATTTCCCAGTGATGGGACACTATGTATATAAAAATCATATTATAATCATGATAATGATGACAAGTAAAAAGAATACCTTGTAGAAGAATGACATTGAATATTGTTCCCATAATGTCAAAGGCAACAAGCTACAGTTAGAGGTGTAGCTCAGTGGTAAAAGTGCTTAACATGTACGAGGCCTAGGATTCCACCCCAGGACTAAGAGGAAGGGTGGGAATGAGAGAGGCATCTGCTCTAGTTCCTCAGACAGACCCCCATCACACTTCTTCAAAGCTCCCAACCTCTACAAGTCCAACTCATTTCTGTATTTAAAGGAACATTAAAAGGTTCAGCAGCTCCAGAAGGAGAGCCCCTAGTTGTCGTGTGCCTGCTGTGACTGTGGGTTCTAGTGTCACCTGTCAGAGGTGACGCCTTGCGATAGGGCCTGAATGGAGGGAGTTTGGAGGCCTCGGTGGGCAGGGCAAGAGGCACAGGATGCCGGTCTTCATCCTCCTCTGGCATCAGCCTGGACAACAGGTGTTATGTGAAGACAGAGTGAGAATATTTCTTCTTTTATCTTCCTCATCTGAAAAATAAGAGGTGGATGTAGAATGCCTTGCGAGACTGACAGAGATTTGCAAAATCTAGACACTCGATTTTTATTTCAATTTTATTTGGCTGCATGTTTAATTTGGGGTTAGCTTAATTAAAGCCATGGAGGTTCCCATTGCAGGTGAAAAGAGAAAAAGACATAACCGGGGGACCACTGTGAATATTACATTGTTCAAATTCACACTCTTTCCAGGAGAACTGGAAATTTGGAAAGGGAATTTTTATCTAGTAAGACACAGTGATGCTTAGGTTTTGCCTGCTCATCTCCTGTACCACTCGACTACAATACCTTTTTCAAACTGCTTCTCTTTTTTCACCGTGATTTAGCAACTGTGCTTAGGGTTGGTCATTATGGTGAAAGGAGATTTATTATTATAACTTATATTTAAATTTTAAGCATATTCTGTGCCATAAGATGAAATCTTTTAGAAATCAATAAAAGGCCATATTGAATGGAGGCAGCTCAGGCTTCTTGAGAATATTCAGAGAAAACTTGAGTTGAAATGTTGAACACCTTGTCCTGTCACGTGCCTTCAGAACTCGCAGCTCAACAGCTCCAGCGTGCAGAAACACAGCCCTGTTCAGAGAAAGCTCCTGAAGCCCACGGGACTTAGGTTTGCCAGCCTGGCCCCATGGCCACTTCTGTCCAGCTTGGCCAGTCAGGGAGATGGTTATTATAACAGTGCATCTCTCCAGATGTGCACTTCAAAAATACACACAGGAAAACCACATCATCCACTGCCCTATTTTAGGTTTTGCTCAAGGGAAGGTGGTATTTTCAAGTCATTCCAATGAGAAACATCCATTTCAAGGTTAGGTGAAGTAGCTTCCTCTGGTCTTCAGAATGTTCCATCTTATCTCACAGCCTGTCGGTTCTTACACAAGGTCATCAGGGGTTTTAACCCCTTTGTTTATAGAAAAGTTCTGTGTTTGGCTTGGCTATATTTTTTAATAAGGGCTCCTAAAGAACCTATTCTGTCTGAGATTTCTTACCGCCCTGCCATGCGACACGTTGGTAAGGTGAACAGGAGGCATTTAGTGACTAAACTCTGAGGGAAAATGTAATACTTTGCTATTAATATTTGTGCCAGAGGAAATAAGTCCTGCAGACGTTTCATGTGGGGAATAGCTTGCAGACTGTATCTAGTCCTCCAGCTCTAATGTGTGATTTCAAAACAGTGATTTCACAAAAGAGAGGAACTCACAATTCTCATGCATTGAAAGGGTTCTATCACAGATGAATCAAAACCTCATATAAATTAAAGAGCAAAACGCAAGATAAAAAATAGGAAACAAGGGCATAGATATTTTGCTGGTGAGAAGAGGATCAAGAGATGGGGGAAAGGGGAAGTGAGAGGAGGGAATGTCAGGGAATTCAGATATGTAGGCCACGTACACATACCAACTCCCTGCAAGTCGGGTGTGTGATGTTGGATTAGTGAGTTCACTGATGCTTTTGCAGCAAGGCGTGATGCTGGGAGGGGAAGCATGATGGGAAGAGGTGGGTAGCTTTGGGCGTGGCCTGGAAGGGTGTATCTAGATCTGTCCTAGTCTTTTGATTCCCGCATCCTGTTTCCCTGTTTGCCCTGCCATGGACTGTTTCTCCTCTGTTATGCTCTTCTGCCATGCCACTTTGCCTTGGAGCCAGCTGACTATGGAAACTTCTACCAACTGTGAGTTAAAATAAATCTTTCCTCCTTTAACTTGCAGGTGTTGGATATTTTGTTCCAGCAAGAAGAAAGTAACTAAGACAATTTGTTTTCACTAGCTGCTAATTTAAAACGATTTGACTTACAAAAACATCTATAGATAAAATGTGAGAATAAGATAAAACACTTGAAATAACAAAACTGTTCACTTTGGCATTAAAGCTATACACTTTTGGTAAATAAATTTAAAGAAAGATATAAAAAGAAATTTAAAATGGGCCAATACCCATACTTGTGAGTTCACACTATTAACCCTGCACTGTATTTCTTTTTAACTTAAAAAAACTGTATTTATTTTTCTACTTGAATGACACAGATTTTTTTTCAAGAAGCAATGGCCACATTTATTTGAAAAAGTAAAAGTGAAGCGTGCGGGACGAACTGGCTCTGCAGAGAGAGCTTGGGCCGAGGAGAAGGAGAGAAAGCAATGAAAGAACACCCTGGAGGAAGCAGGGTGGCCTACGATGAGGAAAGCCACCAGAACCCAGAAATATTATTTTCAAAAACATTATTTTTAATAATATCAGAATAGTGGTGTATTATTGAACGTACACACAAAAATCAACGAAGTCTGCTGATGCGTGAGTCACATTTTCAATGTCTTATGAATTTCTTAGATTGGTCTCCCTCAAGGTGAGAGCTGGGATGAAACAAATCAAGGTAAGAGATTTCAGGACTCCGCTATAATGGTGGAAGAACTGGTCAGTCCACACCATGCTGGTTCATGCCACTTCCCTCAGATTATTAGTAGGCTCCTGTCTGAGTTTCAGAGGTACCAAAGCTAAGACAACAAATTGTGTGGTCATTCCTAAAAGGTAGCCCCATCTTAATGCCTTTACATACTTTGCATGGAAAATTAACTGTTCACCTGGATGTTGTTGAATCTGCTTATCCAGCCAGGCAATCTGTTTTTCTCCTCGATGGGTTTTTATTGTCACCTAGCCAGAATGTCACTTATGATGGCCTTTGCCTAGTGCAAAAGATGAGCTTAGTGAATTTGCCTTCATTCTGTTGCCAAAGGGTCACTCGTGGCAGCTGGGGGGAGAATCTCACCCTGATCTGCAGGAGGCCGAACAAAGCTGCAGTGTGTGCCCTGGGGAAGGGCTGGATCTGCGGGCTTGGACCGCGACGGCCATTTCTCAAAGCTGTTCGTGGGCTCAGTCTCTCAGTTCATCTTTTATTTTTATCTGCACTTTGCATTTTTCTAAATGGATCAACCTATGGGCAATGAACCAGAGCATGCTAAATGAATTCCTGACCCAGGAGTTTGAGACTGAAGTCCAAAAAGTTGGTCTGACCTGAAATGACTTGAAAATTGAATTATGAGATTCAAACTGGGAGAAGGGGGGGTAAAAATTTTTTGAGAGACACCTTGATCAGTACCTAGAATAGGACTCTGTAAGGAAGTGTGATATTTAGAGCTTGTAAGCATTAAAAAAGTGAAATGTGGAAAGATAAAGGAAAGAAGTAGTAAACTATGGTTCCCACTACCACTACTGATCTCTTTGTAAGTCTGAGTTCCATAGTACACATCCCTTAATTTGATCCCCACATTTATTTTTACAAGTTATTTTTTCCATGGCTGTCTTTATCACCTGGAAGAAAAGATACATGAGGGAAGATCACTTTTTCCCTTGTGGTTACCTCAGTGGTTCTGGGTGGTGACATTCCATTAAGTGTCCTGCACTTCGTGATTTCTTGTATGTGTGCTCAATTCTCACTCTGGTGAACTAGCACCTAAGCATGAACCCCTCTGTCTGATATCAATCGCCTTGATCTCTCTCTCCCTCTCTCTCTCTCTCTCTCTCTCTCTCCCTGGTTCTTTTGAACCTCAAGTGCCAGTACTGAATTATTTATAGACAATGGTTAATGATAAACTATCATTTTGTAATCATGGATGTCCTCTATTTATTAATTTTTGTTTAAATATTTATTTGTTTAATAATTTTTCAATCCTGGGAACCTAAGCAAAGACTTTGAATATCCTCACTTACCTACATACTCTTCTCCATCTCATTATATATTTGCTTAAACAATATTTATTTACACTTACATAATTGGGGCATTACATCCTTAGTGGTCCTTCTGATAATGCTCTTTTTCACTGAATATGATTTTACGTAGCTTAATTAATATCATTGTGTGTGGTGCCATCTTTGCATCTCCACGACTCATGACAGCCCACTGGCTATACATCTGAATGCATTTACCAATTTTCCATGAACAGTTAGTTGGGTTATTTACAGTTTTGAGTAAGAGAGCAGGATTTCTATGAGCATCTGTGGAAAGTCTCATGAAGACCACATACATGGGTCCTGTGTGTGTGGAATTACAGGTTCACGGACTGCCAGATGTTCCATTTCACAGAACAATACCAAAGTGTTTAGATTTGATGGCACAATTTAAACTCCACTAGTAATATGTGAAAGTGCCCATTAATCCATTTCCTATTCAATATTTAGTATTATCAGACGTCTTAATCTTCATCAAGTAAAGGGGTTTAAAATGATTTGCATTTCTTTAGTGACTGCATGTTTTGGAGTTTTGTTTTTTAACCCATTATCTTTTCTTTTTATGTGAAATGCCTGTTCGTGTGTTTTGCTCATTTTTCTCTTACATAATTAGTCTTTTTTCTCATATCTTTGAAAAAGTGGGGTTTGATTGTTTGTTTTTTTGGTGTGCATATTCCTGATATTAATCATTTGTTGGTTTTAAGTGTTGCAAATATAGCCCCCTAGTTTATAGCTTGATTCTTGCCTTATTTAAGATGAACAGAGCTTCCCCCCCTGTTTTTATAGAAAAACTAATATAATGAAGTGAATAATTTTTTTCTTGTTATGTTTGGCACTTTTTATGTCATGTTAAAGAAATGTTTCAATACCCTGAGGTCATAAAGCTGTTCCCTTATATTTTATTCTAAAAGTTTAAAAGTTTTACTTTTGACATTTACTTCTTAATCCATCTGGATTTCATTTTTGTGTATAGTAAGTAGGAAATCTATTTTCATTTTTTTCCATATGAATAACCAATTTTTTCCAGCTCCATTTGTTGAACTATATTTTTTCTCTTTATCAATGTCATAGTGGTTCCACAAAAAAGTCAAGAAAATTGCCCCAAACTTTCTTCTCTTTAATGCTAAAATATGATAAGTAAAAAAGTATTCTTTCAAATACATTTTTTTGTTTTTGTTCATTTGATTTTTTGTATATTGAAAAATTTTGAGATTGTGTTGTGAATTGAACCCAGGGCCTCACGCATGCTAGAGCAAAAGCTCTACCAACCCTAACTTATCATTTTGAATCAGTATATGTGAAGTAACAAATCAGGAAACTTACACCTATTAAATCACAGTAAATTTATTGATTAGATATACTACCCATATTTTATGAAGAATCCAAAGAAGCCTACAATGTCTTAAATAGGTACTATATAAAATAAAGAGATGTTAAATATTTCTCAAGGTGCTACACTTGATTAGGGTAAGGACTCTAGGCAAGCCTAATGGTCCCTGACTTCACTACTTTAAGAGAGAGGAGTTAATGAAGGCAGTTGTTCAATATTAAAGGTAAAGAAGAGTGAATGACCCACTGGAAAATAGGAAAATTAATATTGTCCTTGGGAAGACGAGTGTTCCTTCTCTTTCACAATAACCATCCACTGGCACCACCAATTTCTCTCTTCGCCAACACTGCCCTCTGTTGCATATTCTGGAGACACTCCTTTTTCTCAGGGTAGGAAAGGCCTGGTAAACCAGGAGTCTGAGCCCCACGGTTGTGGGGTCTTCATCAGGCTTGGGCACTATGCTCTCTGCTCTCAGCAGCTCTCCTGAGCCACAGGCTGGGGACCAGGATTTGTGCAAATCAGCTGCTGACTCATTGCTTGCTTGACAACTGCAACTGCCTCCTCCTAAACATACTGTGGTCAGATAAGCTATTTTGAAAGGAGGACATAATTTTTATGTTAAAGAGTCATTTGGGATCATTTGTAATTTTAGAGAAGATATCGAATGTCGCTGTTGATGAGAAGCAGTGTGAAACACTGACCCAGAACCCATCGATTCTCACTAGCCGCGTGACTGTGGTAAGTGCTCTGCGACAGAGATGGCCAGGCCTTCACTGACAGCAGACTGCTTGGGTTCTGTGGGCTGATCTCTGTCACAGCATGAAGGCAGCCACAGTGATGTGCATTAAGAAGCAAGGGCACTATGTTCCAATAAGCTTTATTTATGGACGTGGAAATTTGAATTTCAATGTCATGAACAGTTAATGTGTCATGAAGTACTATTGTTCTTTTTAAATTTTTTTGCAACCATTTAAATGTAAACATTTTGCGTTCTTGGGCTATAAACAGCCAGCAGATGAGCCTTAACCCCAAGAAGGTAGTTTGCTAACATGTGATCTAAACTCTCTTCAGCTGGCTAGTCTGTAAAGTTCACATCGTGTGTATCATGAAATCTTGGTGCTAAACTATAAAATCAGTGAGCTGACTCACTCAGTAACTAGCCCTAGAGTAGGATGTCAATAATTTTTCTTTTAAATTGAGAAGTTGGAAATTGTTATTTCAATTATTCAGGTCTTTGATAAACATTTATTTTCTCTTTCAGGGTCAGGCAGTATTCTCAGGACTATGGAGATAGCAGCAAATAGGACACACCAACTTCCTGCCCCTGTAGTGTATGTGTTTCAAAGTAAAGAGAGAGACACAAACATAATAAAAAGGTAAAATTTATAGCAAGTCATGTAGTGATAGGTGTTAGGAAAAAGAACCAGGGAGGGAGAATAAGGGAAACATTTTGAGTATTTTAAACTTTGGAGTCATCAGCACATTTAGAATTTCAAGCTACAAGACTTGATGAGAAGACCTTCAAGATGGTGAATGTAGATTGTAAATGAAAGATACCTCAGTTTGGAGTGCTGGGCTACTCAATTACTTAGTAGTCAGAGAGACAGTAGCAAGACTGAGAAGTAGGAAGAAATCAGGGGAACATGCTCTTTTGAGATCTGGGTGCTAAAAAAGGAAAATCCCGAGAGGAAGGGGGAAATGACAGAGTGAAAACCCCTGTTCGGTCCAGCAAGAGGAAGCCTTAGGAGTAAGTGTTGTGGGAATCACTGGTTGCCTCTGTGCCTTTGGCAGAATGGGGAGGTGAGGGACTGAACAGAGCCTGACTGATTTTACAGAAAGTAAGAAGAAATAAACAACTGGAAAGAACAGAGACATCGCTTTTAAAGGTTTGTCTTGATATGGGAAAGGGCACCAACAGCTGTCATTGGGAGGGTGTAGTAGGGTGAGGTAGAGGAGGGGTTTAGAGAGATTTATTCCCTTGTTGTCAATTACTTTTCTTAAGTGTGAGTAATAACAACTTGTAAATACGCTGGCGGAGAGGGAAGAACTGACTATGCCACAGAGAAGCCAGAGTCTCGCTGACACCCTATTTCGGAGTAAGTGGGTGACCATGGAATAGGTGGAGGCTAACCTTGCTCAGGAGCTCCAGGAGTCCAGCGTGGAGACAGGCGAGCGGCCAGAGGGAGCAGACAGAGGCTCACAGGTAGGTATGTGGCCTGGTGGAATTCTGGAAAATCTCTTCGGGTTATTTCTATTTTCTCAGTGAAATAGGGTTTCAGGTGGGAGTGATAATGGGTGTCTGACAGTTGAGGAGAAGGGAGAAGATAGGAATAACCATATATTATGGCTTCTGGACAGTGTTTAGTGCAGAGTTTCTTAGGTGGAGTACATAGACTGAATAGTTTATGGATGGCCTTTAGGGTATCCATGGATCCCCTACAACTTGATAGCTGGTTTTCTCCAAATATGCATTTTTCTGTAAAGGAGTTCCTAACACTCTTTAGATTATCTAATGGGTTCATGACCCAGACAAGATTAAAGAAAGAAAACAAAACACAACAAACCTACTGATGAAAGATTGTAACCAGGGCATAGAGTCGGGAGAGTTTCAGCCCTGCGTCCAGAGCTAAGAGGAAGGCTGGCATTCATCTTGCTTGCGATGCTGATTTCCTTGTTTGGAGTAAGAAAAATAGAATTGTGTCCAAGGCTCAAACAACGAGGTCCAGTTGTAGAATCAGTCACCGTGGTTCGTGGGTATTGAGAGGAGTGGACAAAGGAGAATCTTAGCAGAAGAGCTCAAAGAATATGCCAGGTGGGCAGCAGTAGAACTCTGTTCCTCTCCGCCAGGCACTGACCACGACTGCCCCTCCTGACCCCCACCAGGTCTGTTTGCCTTTAGGAATGTTAAGCAATAGTGAAACTAAGTTCCAACAACAACAACAACAAAATCCAACTTTATTTTAACTCTACACAAAGCAACTTTGGTTCAAAATTGAAACTACTCAAATTTTAGAAGATTATATATTATCAAATAAATTGGAGTAATCAAATTAGGGAATTATTAGATATTTTTAAAGATTTTTATGTCCTTTGGGGTAGTTAATCTTAATTTCTCAAAAGGTGTGATATAAATAAGGAAGATCTTTGATGATGAGTAGTGATCACATACATTTGAATAAAATCACATGCTGTGGTGATGAGGATAAGTGATATCACTTAGAAACTAATCTTTTATGGAACTTAATTTTAGATTTTTAAAACTAAGAATGACAAAAAGAAAATTAATTTTTCAGTTAGTAGCCTTTTATATTAAAACATGAACACAAACCACTCTAGAGCTGATCTTTATTGAACGACGATATATATCTCCCTAACTTTTCCTTCCAAACTGAAGAAGGAAAAAAGCTGTTTTTGCCTTTAGTATTATTAAAGGGTGGGGAAAATTCTGTTCCAGGCTGAGATGTTATTTACCAAGTTAAAGGCTAAAGCCAATCGTCATGTCCAAGTTATAAAGTCCTTAGGAAAACAGCAACTTATAATGGAAATTCTGACCCACTTTAGCTCTGGTATGGGAGCACGATTCAACAATAATAACAATAATAGTAAATCTGGTTTTCCTATATTCAACCTCATGCCACATTCTTGCTGTGAGGAAAATCAATTTATATTTCCAGGGAGGCATTCCAAAGTAGAACTGAATATTTATCATGACTGAGCTGAACTGACAACTTCTTCATATTCTATTTTAGAGAGTTTTCTACATGTTTACATTTTTATTTTTAAAATTAATAAATTAGCAAAAAATACTTCATGTTAAAATTGACATGTCCCCTTAGTCTTAAAGTAAGCTACCACCATTCTCATTAAATTAAGGTATGACTGCAATTCATTTTATTAAATATTCCATTAAAAAAAAAACCTCTTTCATAGCAAAGTATGCACTTGCTTTAGTCTTGGCATCATTCTCTTTAGCTGCCGTCATTCGACTGAAGCATTTACTTTGAAATGCCTGCCAACTATTTTTGCCCAATACCACAGTAACAATGCAGTAATCTATGAGTGATTTATCCTAGCAAGGTTACAACTGCCAGGCCTGTGTGGAACACTCTCTGAAGTTCAAACAGAAGGTTAAGGTCTGTTTTTCTCTCTTAAATAGCAGCTAGACTCTAACAATGTTTTGCATGCCCTTGGCAGGTGTAAATGCCACCAAATAATTAAATGACTGTTTTAGAAGGAGCAAAAAAACTGGAGGCTAATGCACAACTATTTATTCGTATGTCTATCTATGGCTACACGGATATGTACCAATCCTCATGCTAAATATGTATGCTAATTAGTTTTTCCTCATTTTGATTAAGAGTTTTATTATAGACACATTTTAAAAATTAAGTCAATGAAAGCATTATTTCTTTGCTTAAATATTTGAAAACCCATTTTAATTTGCAACATTAATTAATACAAGAACACCTTCTTTGGGTCACTTAACCTTTAGACATCACTCAAAATAACCAGAATGAATGCATTTTTAGATTTGTCTCTAGTTTCACTTCTGTGTGTGGCTTTTGAAAAAGTTCACAACAAAGAAGAAAATGCTTGCATGCTGCAGCCCCAAAGGCTGAATGCTTATTTAGAAAGGTCACTGTATCCAAAGGACAGATTGCCAGTTCTTTTGAATTTTCTTGCTTGCCTCTTCTATGGAAACAGAAAGAAACACGAATTATCGTCAGGGAGGCAATAGGTAGAGACCACCCAGGGCAGAGCCCATTTAGCCTCCAGTGACCTTCTGTTAGAAGCACAGTGGAGCAACAAGGAAAAAATCCAGACAAAATCGCCCCGCGTCCTGGAGTCTCTACTTCATCTGGCTCTTCCACAGCTTCAAAGATGCTGAAGCGGCTGATTATTTTAAAAACAAAGCGAGACCAAACCGGGCCTGCCCCTGCAGAGAGCTTCAGCCAATGTTTTTTGACCTCCTTCCTCCCACTTCACTTGCCCTATTTATGTAGAATGATGATCTGTTTTCTTTTCTGAAAGCTGTCAAGAAAGTGGTCTCTGTGAAACATTCAATCACAAATGATGGGTTCCTGAGAAATAAAACAGTGTGTGTGTGTGTGTGTGTGTGTGTGTGTGTGTGCACGTGCGTGCTGGCTCTGCACTCAAGTTATACAAGTGGCGAGGCAGATTCTTCTGCTTTGTGCGAAGTCATTTGTATGATTTAGGTCAGTGGGGATGACCTGCACGGGAGAGAAGCTACCGCCCATGAACAGGTGCAGTGAGCTGAACGGGCAGCAGACGGGCTGGGCCTGGAACGCTGCGCTGGAAGTTCCCTTGAAAGAGTTGAGAGCGAGACAGAGTAACAGGGCAATTTCAAGCCCAGCTCACACTTTTCAGACCGCTTTGCAGGAATTTCTAAAAATTTGTTTTTGCTTGTGTGCGTGTTAGTTTGTGCAGGTAGCAAAGATTGATTTTGGTTTTTAACTACAGACTTTAATCAGTGAACTTTCTTGGAAAGGACTGGTTTAGGGTCGGGGTTAAGAACATGATTCTGTATAAATATAGAATGGGAGAGTTGGCAGGTGATGCCAAATTGAAGGCCACCAAATGGGCCAAGAGTAAAATGATTCATGGGACTTGGTGATAGCACAGATAAACGAGTTCAAGATAGACATGTACGGAGCTGGGGGGCAATGTTATTGAATATTTTCATTGGTCAGACTCTGTACTAAATGCTAGGGATTCAAAAGGTATGGAAGAAAGAGCTCCTGTCTTCAGCAAGCTTACAACCTAACGGAGAAGACAGGCCTGTCAAGAAGCAGATTTTTATTTCTAATGCAATTAACATATACCATTTATTAAAAGGTCTAAAAACTAGTAGCCATCCAAAACTATTTGCTCAATAGATGAATGGCCTTGCATTTTGTAGTTGTTCATAGACAACTAATAAATGTGAGTTTTTCAAATAATTCAGTAGGCGCTTTTTCAGTATTTTTTCATGTGTTTTACAAAAATTCTTTTTGTTGATTTTACTTTTTGTCTCCCCTCTCTGTAAAGTTAGTCAGTTCTCTGAAGCCAGATTTCATGTTTAATATTTCTTTAATGTTTCTTACAGTAAGTCCAGACATGGAAGAAAATTTCTTTTTAAGTTTCATCGTTTATTAAAAAAATCAAAATTAAAAAAAAAGTTTCATCGTTTATCCTTAAGTCATATACATTTTAGAAATATGACCACTTTATTACTAAAACAACTTTTATTGATATTAAAATGATGCACGACTCATGGATTGTTTTAAATCCTTTGCATTTTAAAAATTAAATGGAATTAAAGTATAGTAATGGTATATGTCAGGCTCGGCGCTGGACAATTTCTCATCTTTAGCCTGGTTGTCATGGTAGTGTAAGAATCCAGGTATTCTGCAGACATAAATGGGGCATGTGGACTTCATGGCATCCCCAAACTCATAAGGCATCGCCACATGTCCTTGAGCACAAAGCCAGTGTGCGACACTGTGACATCACCTAATCACCAATGGGAAATGACGCTGACTTAGGGCTGGGCTAGTGGCTCCCTTGTCCCCTCTGAGATGCATCCCCCTCTTCTTTGATCTGCCCTGTACTCACAGGGCCTAACTCTGCACGCGCCCCCACATTTCTTTGCCCAGAGGGATCCATGGCAGCTGTGACGTGGCAGCGTGGGCATGAAATCTGGGGTCGTGAAGACAGGAAGTTCCCAGGGACTGGCCCTTGAGCCTTCTCTGCCCATTCTCAGGCAATGGTTCTGTTTCCTTCACAACTTTACTTCCTGGCAGGAGGCACAGGCTCCTGGATTCTGGTAATCAGTCTTCCTGCTTTTGTTCCTGTAGGGCTTGGACTAGTGATGGTTTCCTGTTGATTCCACCTGTTCTTGGGGTTCTCCCTTAGCTTTTTTTTGGCATTGGGGATCAAACTCACAACATCACACCTGCCAGGCAGGTGCTTACATCACTGAGCTAAACCCCTGACCCTCCCACAGCTTTTGTGGTTAGTTCTCCATATTAAATTCCTCCTGTTGAAATACCTGGCATGCATTCTCTTTTTCTGATTCGATATTCATTGATTCTGTGTCATTGGCCAGAAAACTCTTGCTGCTACTTGAAACTATTTTCTCTGGTATCTGGCAATATTTACAAGACTGTATTTC
Organism: Dasyprocta punctata; assembly: GCA_004363535.1. NCBI lineage: Eukaryota > Metazoa > Chordata > Mammalia > Rodentia > Dasyproctidae > Dasyprocta > Dasyprocta punctata. The sequence continues at coordinate 325,955 of RJWM01000031.1, read as the reverse complement.
ACTCTAATATTTTATTCCATGAGGATAATTTCATGACTTTGTTCACAAATCTACTTCCCTCAGTTTCTTCTTATGAGAGAGTAATGAAAAACGAACCAGTGATAAGCACTGGGATTGTTCTACTCATGCTACCGTAACAAGTACCCTAGACTACAGGGATTAAACAACAGAACTTTATTTTTTCATGATTCTAGAGGCTGGAAGTAAAGATCAAGATGCCAACTGGGCTGCTGTCTAATAAGGGGTCACTTCTTCATTTATAGATAGCCAACTTCCTGTTGTGGGCTCACATGGCCTTTTCTCAATATGTGTGTGTGTGAGAGAGAGAGAGAGACAGAGAAAATTTCTTGTGTATCTTCTTATAAGGACTGTAATACTCTTAGATCAGGGTCCCATCCTTATGACCTTATGACCTTAATTACTTCCTTACTCACAACACTGCCATGCTGAAGGTCAAATTCTCAACATACGAGTTTTGGGGGGCACAACAATTCAGTCCCTAAACACACATTCCAAAAGTTATTTTAGCCAGAGCGTTTATTACTTCTGCATGAAAAAAAATATATATATATATTTTTAGGATTTTTGATTTATTTGGCAATGAAGGGAAAATATAGCTTTTGGGGTAGCCATTTCCTATTCTAGTATGTGTTATGATTAGTAATAATTTATGGTGTATAAAATTATAAGTACCTTACCTATTTTTGTATAAGAGATTCAATATAGACAAATAGAGAAAAGTCTGTAATTATGGTAAAGAATCTGAAATACACTGTATATGGACTTGGTCTTATTGATACTTATAGGATACTATACGAAATAGCTACAGAATATGTTTTCTTCTCGAGTGCTAAAATATATTTGCTAAAACAGATGTTATGCAAGGAATAACAAGTCTCAAAAGTTTCAAACTATTTAACTCATACAGAGTATATTCTCTTACTACAGTTTGTAAATCAACTGATCTAGGAAATCTGCAAGGGCTCCAAATTTTTCCAAATTAAATGACATTTTTCAAAGTAAATCAATGATCAAGGATGAATGCATACAGAAACTTTAAAAAAATTTTCTCTCTTATTGATAGCAAAAACACAACATAACATACATAGTTGGTTGAATGCAGCTAAAGCAACATCAAAAGGAAATTTACAGCCTTAAGTGCCCATGTAAAAAAGAGAGAATTTTAAGACCAATACAATCCAACTTTCTAGTTTAAGATAAAAAGAATAAGAGAAATACACAGAATATAAAAAGAAGAACGACAGCAATCAGACTAGAAATCAATAAAATAATAGATATAAGTAAGCTAGCAAATCAAACAGCTGTATCTTTAAAGTGCAATAAAGTGGGCAGGGTTAATTTTTGAAAAATGGAGAAAATGGACAACTTCTATGTATCAGGAAAGAAAATGAGGATCTTAACAACATTGAAGAAATAAAAAATAGAATTGTATAAAATCTTATGTCAATGAATTTAATAACTTGGACAAAAGAAACAGTTTTTTAGAAAGCAAAACTTAATGCCACCAATTAGAAAAGAAAAGATTTGAACAGCTATCTGTTAAAAAATGTAAACAAATGCACCAAAATTGTTTCTGATGAAAATTTCAAATTCCTAGGATTTCACTGGTAGATTTTCAAAAAGTAATAACTTTAACCTCATACAAACTCATTGTATCTTATTACTCTGTCCCCAAGATGAGAATAAGATATTCAAAAGTTTAAAGACCAGAATAATTCTCCTTATGAACACTGATACAAAAATCCTCCATTGCATAGTTCTTACATGCATAATTCTTCTTTAGAATTACGTAAAATGTGTACCGCATCTGGACCACATAGTCAGTCTAGAAATACAGGTCAGAAGAGGAAGTGCAAAAACTTTGGCACTGTGAACAAAACTAGTCATGACAGAAAATATCTTCAGATGTTCAAAAGCATTCATGATAACGTTAGAAACACCTCATAATTATAAAAGATGGAATAGCTTTCCTGTCAATTGAAAAAAGCAATTTTACTTTCGATCTTAACCAAAGTAACACAATGAGAAAAAGAAATAAAATGCATAAAAATTTCTAAGGAAGACAAAAATAACTGCTATTTTCCCTCAGTTTGTGTGTGTGTGTGTGTGTGTGTGTGTCACTGAGGATCAAACTCACAATCTTGCGCCTGTCAGGCAGGTGCTTAAGCCACTGAGCCAAACTCCTGGCAAAAATAACTGATATTTTCAAAAGATATGGCTAAGTAAGCAGAACTTCCTGAAAGTCTATTAAAAGATCCTAGGATTAGTAAGTACATGGATATAAAAAACAAATCAACCATAAAATCAGTTCAATTTTAAATACTAGCAACGAATTTTAATGCATAAATGATTTTAAAGTTTAGCATTAAATTGTTAGCAGCTTTAAAAACATGAAATACTTCACAATAATACTATTTAAACGTACGTAAAGTCGATACAACAAAATTTAAAAACTATAGCTGAACTAAATTAAAGAAGATACAAACAGTACTTATTCATGATTTTAAATACTCAAGATTGTTAAGATTTGTCATAATTTGTTCACAGATTCAGTAAAACTTCTATTAGAATCCTATTTATATGCAATGCAAAGGACCTAGAGAGCCAAAATTATTCTGAAAAGCAAGAACCAAATTCAAGACACAGGGTGATATTGTGTGTGATCCTCCCTTCATGAAATTTTCCAACTTGCAAAACTCACCATTAAAGGCAGCTGGGGATATAATGCAGCGGCATAGCGCCTGCCTGACAAACACAAGGTCCTGAGTTTGATTCCCGCTTTTTTTTAAAAAAATCTTACAGTTAAGGAAACTATATTTGTTGGTGTCTAAACACAAGGAGATGACAGAGAGACACAGGGTTTGGGGGTGATGGGGCTCTTCAAAGATGCTCCTCAGCTTCTGACAGGGTCATAGCCAGATAAGGCCATGGTAGAGTGAGTATGTGATAAGTTAAAATGGTGCGAGTGGAAATCGTGTCGAATCCTCCCACCCTACGGAGCACTGAGGTGAGCACGCCTGTCCTGAGGACACCCCCACCCCTGAAGACTGCCAGCATCTGCAAAGAGCACCTCACCACCTGTCCCAGGCCAGGACAAGAGCCAAGTTCAAAATCTGAAGTAGAATTTCTAATGCATGTTCAAAATGCTGGCCTCATCACAAAGCAAAAGAAAGTAAGTGGGACCGTGGTAAATTAGGAACAGTTCGTGTCTTCTTCAGGGATGCTGGAATTAAGGGTTGCATCAATTTCTGAAACATTTTCCTGTGCACTCCAAATGAGTTCACTTTATTGATTATAATTTATTTTTTCAAAAAGATAATTTTGTTGTCTTTAAAGCAGATTAAAATCAAGTTCTTTTTATTTTTGTACACTTCTGCCAAAGAGAAGCAGAGTTAAAAAGTGCTTTCCCCAAGAAAGCACTTTCACACTCTCATTCTGCTTCTAAGAGATTTTCAGTCACATGATCATAACAAGAATATTGTATTTCTCTATTCCTAGAGTTTTATATTTCCTTTTGTTGGATTTAAAGAAAAAATGTATTTGTTGTCTTCATTAATTAATCTGTCTTGTGAGTCCTAAACTGTTGGCAAATGATTTGTTTCCTATGTCTACAGAAAGCCAAAGGAAAAAATCCTACAGTTAAATAGAGGGAGTTCAGATTTGTAGCTCTTTTTTACTTTGGCATAATTTATTTAAACTATAGCACAAAATGATGATATTTTTTCTTCTTTAACAAGGCAGATGTTGTGACATTTGTTTTTTCTTCTAAAGCCACAGGTCCATGTACAAAAATAATATCTTTCTCTGGGGAAAAGTTTACTCATTTAAAATCATCCACTAGCATTTTGGAGTCTCCTAGATGTCTGACCACCTGTGGGTTTGTTTTTCTGCATTTCTGTTCTTAAGACTCTGAACTGTGCTTCAGGTTACCTGCTTGATGTCCAGCATGTGGAGCAAAGTATGAGGCATGCAAAGTGTAATTCTGCTTGCCCTTTGTCTTGGTTAGTTTTCTCTCATTGCTGGGACAAAATACTTGGCACCCAAAATGAAAGAAGGAAAGGTTTATTTAGCTTACAGTTTGTGGAGGTTTCAGTCCCTAATCAGCTGGCTCCAAGGCAGGGTGGCCTGGCACTGGGGCAACACTTCAAGGCAGCAGCCAGAGCAAAAATGGGGTGGGGAAAGCAAGCCTCTTTTCCTCCCTTATATTGTACACAGGCCAACCTCCCCTCAGGGTGGGTGTGGCACTCATAAAATCTCCTTGCCCTCCTCTTGCACAGGATGAGGATATTTACAAAGTAAGAACCCTGGTTCCCTGCTGAGTCTCTCAGTTAAACTTCTAAACTTCTCAAATTGACACAGTGTATCAACCATAACACCCTTGAGATGTGCTTTATTCTAAAAAGCAGAATAGGAGACACACTGGAAGCCTCACTCAGCCAAGCAAGCATGCATGGAGAGCCAACAGAAGCACACCAACAATGCCTGCACAGCCCCTGTCTCTAAGGCTCTCTGCTGCAGGGACCTTCAGGACTCTGCGTGAGGCCTGGGCCTTGTCTCCAAAGCACTGACTCGGCAATACCCAATATATGAACAGTCTACAGGCTTTTCCTGCGGCCTGTTTCCTTCCATCATCTCCCGGACCCAAGCATATCCACCTGACCAATTTTTAAAGAAATATTTTAAAAACCAGCATTCAGCTCAAATTCTCGGCTTGGTGCTGGAGCCTTTGAGACCTTGTGTTTTCATTTTTATCCATTAAAGCATTCTTTAAATCTTGCTTCCTTTCACACTGATGACAGTGGAAAGAGATGACAAACTTGAGAAGAGGGAGTTAATATTAACAAATACCAGGTTCTTGCAATCCAGGCATATTAGCAAAGCCTGGAATACTTTGGGATTTGTCTGAAATTCCTTGACTCTCTGCCCTGCATGGACAATGTTAGTGCTGGCCTTGACTTAATACCTGGCCTCTCTCTCAAGCAGATAGAAGTATTATTTTTTAGCTCTAAATCATATTTTTGAATATAATACCAGAAAAATGCAATAGCTGGTATTCTGGGTAGTTACTGGTTCAAAAATGACATAGTATCATAGGGAAGGATCTTTGAATGGTGACTCATCGTGAAAAGTCCTGCAATTTTACAACACTTGCATCCAAGAACGGTGCTATTTGCTGGAGCAGGTTCCCGGGCACTGAGGACCACAAGGCAGGCGCTTCTGTCAGGCTTCTTCGTGGAAAATGGAGACATAGAGAGAGGACGAATCGGCCAACTCTGCATGGCCAATTGATCCCGCTCCAATATCTCTGCTGCAGTATGCCTGTCACCTCATACCAAAACGGGTGAGCTTCATGTCAGTTACTTGGCTTTGCCCTGCCAAAAATTATTATTTTAGGTCAATTTAAAGAGACTGTAGTTATCTGTGTCAAGCACAAGTGAGCAAACTTTTGAACAGCTGACATATTTCAAATAAAATATGTATGTGCTAGTGAGGGTCAGTGATGGAAAGTGCTTAGAACAGCTTGGCCTGTGATCAGCATTCTGCTCTCCATGGTGAGTTTGCACAATGCCAGACATACAATACGCTTATGAAAGAAGTAAATAAAAAAATAGGCTGGGGATCAAGGTAGGAACATGACAGGTTATTTAGATGAGTACTAAAATCTGTAAAATAAAGCAATTATAAAAGTACTGTAGGGGCCTATTAAGAACAGGCAAGGTCACCTGTGAACCTTCCTTGAGCAGGATTACTGCGGCTTGGCTCTAAATGTCCCCACAAAGCTCAGGAGCCTGGAAGCTGATTGGACCATGGGGCTCCACGCCCATTGGTGGCTTCATCCATGGCTCAGCTCAGCGGCTGAGTGGACATCAGGAGGTGGGGGGCTGGGGTCACTGGGACATGGCCCGGCTAAGTTTATCCTTGTTCCCAGCTCCTCCCTTCTGCCATGGGTTGGCGAGCTTTCCTCCACTGTCCCTTTTCACACTGCCATTTCTGCCTTGGATCCAGACAACTGCGGAATGAGACCGTAATATAAAATACGATTCTTTTTAATAAAAAGGAAAATCCTGTCATTTGCGACAATATGGGTAGAGGCGAAAGATATTGCACTGAATGAAATAAGCAAGACACAGGAATAGAAATACAGCATATTCCACTTATATGAGGACTGGAAAATGGTCAAGTTGATAGAAGCAGAGAGCAGGGTAGCAATTTCTATGGGCTGGAAGCAGGCGCAAATGGGTGATGCTAATCAAGTGATACAGTTTCTATTACACAAGATGGGTAATTTGTGACCAGATGTACAGCCGTGTGTAAAGAATGCTACATTATATACTGTGATTTACTAATAGGAAAGATCTTATATTAATTCTCAGTTTACACACACGACAAAATGACAACTGCATAGAGATAATGGATATGTTCATTATCTTGACTGAGGTGTGTCATTGCACAATGTAAATCATGTTTTGCATCTTACATATATGGAAATTTATGTCAACGATACCTCAATAAAGAGTGTATGTAAATAGGGTTGACACAGTGCATGATGGGTCCAAGAGATAGACTCCAGATTCTTGTGTACGTCAAGTAGAGAATTGCTGATATACACCCAATGGTTAAAGAAATAGAGGCTACCTGTATTGAAGGTAACGTCTGAAGATGCACTCAGGGTAGGTAGGTTTATATCAGCAGAAACAAAAGGAAGCCATGGGAAAAGCGGTGCTGGAGGGAAAGAGGTAGGGAAAGAAGTGCTGCTGGGCAGCAAGGAGAATCGGAAGAAAAAAGGTAATTCAGACTTTTGGATGTAAAAGGTGTGCAGCACACCTAAGGTGCCTCTCATTGGGCTTCTCTGGATGTGATTAAAAGAGTGACTCACCCGGAGCTCAGTCATCTCAAGGACATCTCGTTCACATGACTTTCCCGTAACTCACTCTGCTTTAATCACATGCATGGCCCGCAGTCCCTGCGTCCTGTGAACCAACCGTTAATGAGGTTTGGGTGAGGATGCTACTGTAGATCAAGCTGCAGGATCTAACACACAATTGCTCTGGCTTGGAGCTTCAGAGATTTCCTGGGTCTTTGTTATTTTTATTTCTGCTTCTCTTGGGGCAATGAGAGAAGGACTGACACGTGGCTCAAATTCAGGTATACCGGGGACCTAGCCTAGGTCCCCAATCTCCCAAACAAGTGTACGGTGCAGGCTTAAATAAATGAGACAAGTGGTATGATTTTAGGGCTCCAGGAGGATCAAAACCCTCTACAGAGTTCAGGGCCTCTGGTGGCTAAGACAGGGGATGTCTCTGGGTGGCCTGTATTTATTTAGGGCGTTAGAGTGGAAAATGCAGGAAACTGAACAGAACTTGGGAGTGGTTCAAGGACTTTTCTAAGTAACAAATTGTGTTAGTTTAGGAGAAGTATCTTAGGAGAAGGTCTCCATGTTGCATTTCACTACAGGAGGGAAATGCCTGCAGCCACAGTCTTTATTTAGTTCTCTGGAGCCAGGTGTCCTCAGCTGTGGCCTCATCTTGTCCTTTGAGGCGTCGCATTGCTCTCTGGTCGGTGGTGCCCCGGCCATGCCTCAGCCCTGCACGTGTGTTCAATTTCCAGTTCCAACGGCTTCCAACGCAGGTGGGTGGAGGCTGAGTGGTCCCACATCTTCATTTATGCACCTGCACTAGAGTGGAAGACAGAATCGGAATTTAGTGCGAAGACAGTAGATGCAATGCTTTCTCTGCTGAGGTTCTTTGGTCTTAACCTGTTTAGGCCAATGTTAGAATTATTTTATGGTCTTGTAAAGAAGCATCATTGTAACCAGTGCCAAAGATGTAAGTTTAATTTAATGTTCATGTGACTTTGAGAAAGCATATTCTGGCAAAAAAAAAAATGAAAAAGAAAAAAAGAAAAGAAAAGCACTGATTCAAACACATGACAGAACCATCATGGGGTCATATGTGTGGGACGAGAAAGCATTTTATAAACTCTGGCACACAAATAAAATATGGGGGTTATTATCATTATCAGTTGAGCAGAACTGAAATTGCAATTTTAACCAAGCAGTGATGATGAAGTTTAGATTAAACTTGTGGAGTAAACAGTTTTGACAACTCCATGACTTGAAATTTCCTATTTATATGTAGCTACAGTATGAACTATGAAACATTTATCAGTTACTAGACCTCTTTGTACATCATAGAATTAGAAATATTTTATATTTTGATGCATATTATATAACTTATTCTATCCTATTAGCATTAAGGAGAGATGGTATTTAGAACACATTTTAAAAAAGAAGAAAGCTGAAAATGTGTCTGTAGTACATATAATTCCACATTATTACATATGTAGTCAGAACTGCTGTAATCAGAGAAACGATTTGATTTTTCATCAGTATCATTCATGAAATTTTGAGATTAAAATTCTACTCAAATCAGCTATTAGAACAAATGTAATAATACCTAATTTCATTTAATTACAATTTAAGTAGTATATCACTATTGTTAATAATCTAATGATGATCGCAAAAAAAATGTGTTTGCCAAAATGAATTACACCTTTGTTAGATTGGATGTGATAGTGGTTTCACTTAATATATCTTCCATTTCTATCCATTTTTCTTTATATATCTTTCATTTCTATCTATCTTAAACAAAAAACTGTTTGAGGTAGGATAGAAGTAATAAAAATAGATAAAAAGGAGAAAAGGCAAATCATAATTTTAGAAATGAAAACTCTAGCAGCAGGACACAAACACAATTTAAAATTTATTTTCTTTCTTTTCTCTCAGAACAAAATAAGCCAGGGCAATTCCTTTTCTTCCACAAATGGATTCAGCCATTTTCAATTTACTGGCAAATGGTCATCTGTCACATGAAATTGAAAATAAATCATCTGTTTTCACCTGTAAAGTAGGGTTTTCCCAATGAAAGGGCCATTATCTTTCCATGGGCAGGACACCTTTTTCCAAGATTCAAGACAGAGCTTCCAATAGAGTCACAAATTCCACAGATTTCTGCTACCCAAAACACATAAATATTCCCAGATCCAAGCTATAGTTTGACTCTCTCTTGAGGGCTTGCATTCTAGTTTTTAGAGTGTACACTTTTCAAATTTATGTGCCATAAATCCCTTTATGCCTCTCACTGACATGTTATAAAAATCCATTTTCTGAAGTAGGAGTCAGTGAACCTGAAAATTAATTCTGTAGGTAGGATGGCTTTAGAAACTTCCTAGGACTCTGTCTTGATACAGGGATGATACAGGACCTCGAAATAATCTAAGCAATGTGAGGAAAATATTATACAGTAACTCCTAATCGACTATATGACCATTATGCTGAGCTCCTGTTCTCCAAAATCAAAGAATGAATTTTAAGGTACAATAGCAGTTAAAAGCAGGAAATATTTATTGAGAGAAAGAAAGCTGTTGTCTCAGAGTCTGAAGGAGGGCCCCCAAACGTGTTATGCACAAACCCACTTCTCGGGGGAGTTGTATGGCGTAAGATTACAAGGTATGTGTAAGGTGGGACTAAACTATGATCAATCAATAAGATTACAAGTGTAGTCACTTAGGTAATATTGATCCAATGGAAAATCACTAAGTGGGTTTAAGGTGGGACAGAACAAGACCTTCCCAGAAAAGGCAAGTCAGCAAGGTTTCAAACCCACTGAAGGTGACTGATGCTTGTTTAGAATATCAATCACTACTTTTCATCCCTGGGGAAATATATGGGTGCAGTCGTTCTGTCTTCTGTCTTGAGGTCTGGCCTTCAGCAAATGCCACAGTTGTGTTGTATTTTCATCTTCTGCACTGTCCCCTTTGAGGGTCTATCCCTGTCTGACTGCCTGTAACATTTCTAACTAACTTAGCTGTCTATATTTTTGACATTTTCAATTAGTGACAGGAATTAAAAGGTGAATCAAAACTGCAATTTCATTCAATCCACGTGTCTGCTTCTCATTGCTTTCTCCCCTCTTTCCCAAACGCAACACCTTGCCTTTTCAAGTGTAGATTATTTCTTTTCACCCTTTATTCTTTTTATGAAAACCTCTGCAACCTTGTTTTTTTTTTCCTACCAGTTAGAGATTCCCAAGTCCCTAGACAAATGGGTACTTATATATAAAAACACCACAGATGAGAGGCACTGACCCCCTTCTACCAGAATGGGAATAGGTGACAAAGCATTGCCTACACAGACAGCAGCCTCATTAGGTACTCCATCAGGTCAGGGTCAGGCCCTGGGCCAGATGGAGATAAAATTTGCTCACCAGGGAGACACATGCATTGATAGACCTTTCCAGTGCCTTAAGCAAAGTCGCTTATATGACTGGCATCAGAAACCTGGTCCTGAGACACCATGTTGAGGACCCATCTTTGGAAATGTTGCAGCAGTTATAAGTTTATAGAAGGGGAAGAAATCAAGTGGCACTCAGAGATGTGGAGGGAACCAACTATTATACCAGCAGTCTCAGATGAGATAAGCTCTCCAAAGAGCTGAGCCCCTTGGTTGGGGCTGTCTTAGATAGAGCTTTTGGGTGTGGCTACAGAAGCAGAACTAGGCATGGTTAGTCAGTCATTTTACATCCTTTTGTCATCATTTGGGGTGTCTATGTTTTGTTTTCCTCTGACTAATTTGTCTTTGCTCGTCTTTCCCCCCGTTCATGTCATATCTAGTCCTATAAGGCATTACTATCTCCCCGGAGGCTGCACAGGTGGGGCGCCATGGCCCAGGCAGTGACTGTCCTCCTGACTGTGGTCTCTGTGAATCACATTAGGGTGCTCACAGGACTTGGCCCCATGGTCACAAGTAACAGGATGGTCAGCAGTGGCCCTGCTAAGGGCGAGAGCCATGTTATCCATCGACCTGGGATCCAATTCCAGTCCTCTCTTAGTTATTTTGTGTGCCTTATCCTGTCCTTCCCTCTGTCAGACATGCCAACAGGTGATATTTCCATATCGGTTGTAGCAAGTTGATCCTAGGTCTATGATTTGGCCAGGCCAGAAGAATGTCTCTTGGGAATGTGGTCACCAGTATACTAGCACAGGGTGGTCTTCTGGCAGCCACGAGCTGGTGTGTAGGTGTAGGAGCTGAGCCCAGTAATACAGTTTCCACCCATGGTCACTGGGTGATTACAGGCTTCAGGACACAGAAATGTCATTATTGTCCAGCTAATCCAGCACCAGAGGACCAGAATCCAAGACCACATACTGTGACCACTGGGGCTAAGACCTTAAAGTGGAGGTACTCTGGGGGAGACAGGGATCAGTAGAAGGCCAGCAGAAGCAGATGATACCAGTTAAACACCCTACCCATGAGAAGGTTAGGGCCAGCAGACACCTTATACTTAATGTCCAATTGACTGAGGCAACCTCAGCTAGGGTTACAGCAAAGAACAAGGTTACAGACCTCAGGGTTTCTAAGAATCAGGGGTGATGATTCATTACCATCAGCTGCTGGGGACAGCCTGCTGTGAACGGTGTCCTCAGGCTTCCGCTGTGCATAGGCTGGTCAGCCTTCTGTGTGACTAGAGCAAGGCAGTTTTCTCTTGGCAGTGTCCTCGGGGTCACATTGTGTCCACGGGGTTTTGAAAGTCTTGTGGTTTGGGATGAGTGGCCCAGGTGGCTGGGGAATCATCACGGTAAGCCTTTCTCAGCTTCAAATGGTGTACCCAAGGGGTGACACCTGCAACTTTAACAACAGTCAGGGTGACACTCACAACAGTGGGAGGCCCTGTCCACCAGGCTGAAGGGGTTCCTTCTTCCAGTCTTTGACCCAGGCAGAATACCCTGGCAGGAACAGGCATGCAGGGCTATCAGAAGAGACTGGAATTCTCTTGGGGATCACTTTTCTCAGAGCCTGTAACTTAACAGTGATTATGGGAGGGGGTCTTCCAAATAGGATTTCATAGGGAGAGTAGCTGGATTGGGCATTGGGCCTGTAGTAGGGCCAGGGACAGCATATCAACTTAGGGTAGGTGAGTTTCCTGACAGAAATTGGCTCAAGTGGTTTTTAGGGTGCGACTCATGTGCTCTCCTTTCCCTGAACTCTGAAGTCTGGAGTCATGTGGAGATTCCGTCTGATCTTGCAGATCCACAAGAGTCAACATTATTTCTGGCACGAAGGCTACTCCATTGTCATTTCCCACAGTGAGGGGCAGTCTGTGTTGGGGAATGATTTCCCACAGCCAGACCTTGGCCATTTCCTGGGCCTTTTCTGTCCATTTGGGTGTGGCTTTTATCTATCCTGTGTATGTACAGATGAAGACCAGCAGGAGTCCATAGCCTCAATATGGCTTTATCTCTGAGAAGTCCACCTCCAAGCCTTTAAAGGAAGAGGTCCCAGTGTGTTGTACCCCTGAGTGGGCTTTGGCCACTATAGGGAGTTGTTTCAGGCACAGGCTTGGCATTGGTTTCTTCCAGCGGCACAGAGAGGTGACAGCTGGGGGATGTGGAGATATTGGCCTAACAGGGTCTTTAAGGCTGTCTTTGAAAGATGTCCTTCCCAGCAGTCTTGTCTCTCTTCACTCACTAGCAGGAGGTCATCTGTGTATTGAAGAATGGAGCCCCAGTCTCTCCAATTCAGATTCAGTTGCTGCCTGCCTGATTAGGTCCTGGACCGCAGGTTCCAGTTTGTATTTGTTATTCTCCTTGTGGGGGACCCTTTGGGGATGGAGACATTCTCATGCTTTGGGTACTCATTCTTCCATTCTGCCACCTCACAGTAGGCACATTGATCCAAATGTGAGGGGATCTGTCTCAGTTTTTCCCTCTGCAGGGTGGGCCTGGTCTCTGGGTGCAACCTATTCTCCCCATCATGGTGGTGAGAAGAGAAATCTTCTGTTTTAAACATTTATCAGTCTCTCTGAGTTTCTTGATCCCAATTTGACAAAGATCTTGTTGGCCACTTCCAGGAGCTGGGTGACATTCCTTCCAGTGAAGTTCTCAAGCTTCTGGAGTTTTCTCTGGGTATCAGAAGCCAATTGGGGTCACAAAAGCAGCATTCACTGTGTATTGGTTATTGGAGGGGCAGTGCCAGGATTGGAAGGGGTGAAGGTAAGGAACACCTCATAGTATCCAGGCGATTCTTCTGATTTCTGTACTACTGAGGTGATCTTTGACATGTTGGTGGCATTCTTGACTCGCTTGTTGTGTGTGTGGGGGGGTCTTGCCCAAGTCTTGGGTGCAATATCCCAGCTGAAGCCTGGGTCTGGTGCCATTTCCCCACCTCAGTTACATCTTTTCCTTGATGTTGAGTAGGGTGAGGAACAACTGATGGCAGGTGGGTTGGTGGGCCCAGAAGATGTATTCCACGAGGTCAATGCCTGCCTGAGGTTTTTCTAAGTAAGGCAGGGTGTGGTGCTTCCAGTTCAGAAGGTCGATGGTGCTGAAAGGCTAAACCATGACCTGGTCAGGCTGTTCAGTCCCGTTGGCTCCCGCCTGTGTAGGTCCCTGAGCTTCACACAGGGGCATCAGGAGAGTCAGCAGCTGTGCTGACTGCAGCCATGGGGCACAGGTCTCATCTGTGCAGCCTGGCTCTGCAGTGACGGAGGCAGCAGCAGGGTCAGGGAGGTCTGGCTGAGGCAGCAGATCTGACAGCGGAGGGCTTTCTGGGGGCTCAGTGATGGAGATGCAGATGGCAGTGTCGGAATGTATTACAGGGGCTGGAATTTTTCATCAGAAAAGCCTCAGTGAATTGGCTGCTTTTGGCCCTTCAAGGTCTGGTCCAGTGCCTGGGTAATGAAGACCTTGCTCTGCCCCTTTCTTTTCATGCAGAATCGGACACAGGCCGGGAGGATCTGGGCAAACTCCAGCCAGGAGTCAATGTTCAGGAACTGGTCAGGGTGGCCTGGACTCCCTGTGACTGCTCTCTAAACTGCTGTGTCTGTGTAGACATCCAGGTCCCCTTGGGAGGTCACCCAACCTCAAAGTGAGACCAGTCTACTTCACAGAGAGCCTAAAGTTTGGTGGGCTTTATTGTAACACTATTCACCATCAAATCCTTTCCTTGATTTTTTTTTGATGATACAGTCTAGGACAGTTGCTTTGCTCTGTGTAGTCCCCGTATTCTAAATTTCCTACACTGTGCATAATGCCACCACAGACATGGGATGGGTGACCCAAGGGAGACCACTCAGATGCCCACCTTGCCACATTCCTTGAGGGAATTTAGGTGCTTCTTGGCTAAGGTGTATCTGTATAAACCTGGTCTGATCAGTCCCCTGTGATGGAGGATGAGTCACCTGTATGCCTTATGACAACACCACGGAAATGCAGATTAGGCCCCTCTCAGATTTCTAGCTTGCTCTGTGGAGCCACAAACATGTCCACACTCACACAATCATACAGAGATTAAAACACTCCTCCCCATTAAAGGGGATCCCTGACAGGGGTCTCTGGCCTGAGATTTTGGAAGGTGATCAGTCTCCCTTTGTGTCCATGGATGGACCTGGCTTGAGATGGCTCTGGGTCCTTACTTTAACCAGAAGACCCAATGGGGGATGGGCACACCTCCCCAGTGAGTACAGTCAGGAGGGGGCTGGAGCGCCTGCCTGTTGTCCTTTCCCAGTGAGGGAGGTCCCACCAAGGATGCAGAAGTCACACCATCTCATTCTCCCGGGGAGAGTACCCAGCAGCCACCCTCCCAACTCCAAGCTGGTGGCGTAAGGGGCTAGGATGGTTGGTTTCCTGGTCAGGGAACCAGCTGTTACAACAGTTTTAGATTTACTGCAGGCAAAGAAACCAGACAGCACTCAGAGATGAAGTGACTCAGAGGAGATAAACACTCCAAAGATCTGAGCCCTAAGCTTTTGTGGGGGTTATCTTAGGTTGAGGTTTTAGGTGGGAACCAGCAGACGTGGGTAAGGTTGTAGAACTGGGTGTGGTTAGTCAGCCAGTTTGTATCCTTTGTCTTTCATTTTATTGGGTCTAGGTTTCGGTTTCCTCTAATGATCTGTTTTTCCTCACCAGACACTCAGGAAGCAAGCTCCACCATTGAGACCAAAACACTTCAGTTAAAGGGAAATCCTCTAAACTTCTCTTTCAATTCCCCGACTCTCTCACACTCAAAACAGATGAGAATAAACTCAGTCTGCCTAGTGTCATGGCTGCCTTTTCCAACAGTTGAGAAAACGCCCTAAGCTATACACATCCAAGTCATCATTGAGGTGATAGCTGACATTATTCTTGGGCCTGGTGAAGTCTATGGGCTCACAATGAGAAGTAGCATACTGAATTTTCTTCTTTTCCTCCTCCCTTCCCTAAGGAGAACCTCAACTCCCTTTTTGCTCCTTCTCTCCAACTCAGGCTTTCATCTGTTCCTAAACTCAAATCCTTTGACTTCTGATATTAGAGAGAGAGAGAGAGAGAGAGAGAGAGAGAGAGAGAGAGAGAGAGACGGAGCTGGAGGTCGGAGGGCAATCAGTTGGAATGGTGGAGCTCAGGAAGCCTTTTCCTGTTCTTGGGATAGTTAATATCCCTCCATCAGGGCGGGGAAAACAGGAGCCCTCCTTTTCTTCCACCTCGTGGGAGCTGGGAGAGGAATCATATCATCTCTGTTTTCCCGCTGGTAGGAGAGGTCTACAAGCCTGGGAGAAGGACTCCTGTTTTGGCCCTTCATAGTTATCTCCCATGACCTTCCTGGGTCCCAGGACTCCTGCCCAAAGCTACAAAAAGAATACATATATATTCTTTTCTGGTGGGTGCCTCACATGCTCATTTCTCCAATGCTAACTCCCCACCACCACCACTTTATTTGGTTCTGATATTCATATGATATTTTTGGCTTCAAGTTTATCTCCGTACCTAAAGTGATATGTGATTTGTAGTTGTTAAATGACATCTGCAGAATTCTTAAATCTTCTATGAGTTCCTTGCATGTTATGCAGGTCCTTAGATACAAAGATCTTTGAGGTGAAGCTGATTAAAGCTCAGGGTTGTGTAGTTTCCTTTCCTACCTTTCTGATACGCTAGTGGACGCTGGAGTAGTGTGCCAGGAATGAGGACTGTTGTCCTAGACACCTGCAATGGACTTCTGTGTAATTTGCAGAGACATCTAGACTGGAGAACAGGGTAACAAGGCAGAGCTGTCCTTTATGGGCCATTCCAACCCCAGGGTAACAGAGCAGACCTCTCTCCCAGGAGGTTCTGATCTGGGGCAACAGGGCAAGTGCTGCACAAGGGCAGTTCAACCCTGAGGTCAAAGGAGAGGGGTTTCCCTTGGAAAATCTGGTTCTGGGGTTCTCTCTCTCTCTCTCCCTCTCTCTCTCTATCTCCCTCTCTGTCTTTTCCATCTTTATCTCTCTGTAGCTCTTTTCAAAGCACACAGAGGATCTCTTAAAAGCATGTAGTGCGTTTTAAATGATTATGGGTAATTCAATTTTTGTCTCCAAAATATCACATTTAGGTTATATTTTATGAACTTGGGACTGACTTAAAATGAAAGATATTTAAAGGTTGATTTTTCTCTATATTCCTCCAAATTTAAGGAGTGCAGACAGGCCTCCGACTTGGTTTTCTATTAAGGAGGGAAAGTGAGCGAAGATCTCATCTAGCAATTTACTACTTTTCTTTTTCTTGTGGGGTAGGGGAGCTTAAATGTATTTAATATGCCAAGAAATTAGCAATAATTAACGTAAAAAGTATCTTCCCAAAACAGTTGAAAGCATCATACTACAGTGATACATGCACACCCACATTTATAGCAGCATAATTTATAATAGCTGAGACACTAAAATAGCCCAAATGCACATCAACAAATGAATGGATAAAGATATGGTTTTTTTTTAATACAATGGAGTACTACTCTGTCATAAAGAAGAATAAACTTGAGACATTACTAGGTAAATGAATGCACCTTGATACCATATTTTTAAGTGAAATAAATCAGATACACATGTTTAAATACTGCATTGTTTCCCTAGTGTGAGAAAGCAAAAGTGTAAATAAGGACCAGAATGTATAATAGATACTGGGAAGTAGGAATTTTTCTTAAAGTTTTCCTTTCTCCTTTCTGACATTTATTGATTTTAAGTCTGTGATGCTAACTAATAACAACAACAGTATGCAGAGTAGCTTGGAGGATTATAGAGAAACTTATGATCTACAGTTAAAAGTGGGGCTATTCTGATGTACCCTAGGGAAAATTCTAATTGAATAGTCTATAATTATCAACGTAGAACTAAGAAAAAGGAGATTTATAACTTAACATGGCCAGCACATCTAAAAGTGCACTTTATTTGCTTGGTTTGGTTTTTTGAGACAGGGTCTTGCTATGTAGCCCAGGCTGATCTCAAACTCACAATGATCCTCCTGAGTGCTAGGATTACAGGTGTGCACCACCACACCTGGTTTAAAACTGCATTTGTAAACTATAATTGTTTCACGCATTCTATATATTTTGTCCTTCAGTGTGTTGATCTGTTTTTAACAGCTAGTTAAAGTGCTCATAGCTGGTTCATTAAAAATTTTTTGTACCCTTATCAGTTTTATCTTTTATTTTTATTTTCACCCTTATAAACTTCCAGCTCTCTTAGGATCTTCAAAAAATGGTTATGCAACTATTTAAGGGATACCACGCTTGCATAAAACATTAAAGGGTAAAAGCTGGTAGGTTCAAGGCTTCCATGAAACTTGCATATAAGAACCTTCCATATAAATTCAGTACCATTACTGTGTGTTAACTTTAAGCATATATATTCTCCTACAAAAGTTTTATAAAATTGTGCTTTACAAATAGACATGTGTATTAACCCAAATGCTTTTTGCCCACATGGCTTAACAGTGAGCTCATTTAAGTTGGTTGTTAAGAGTAAAGTTGTCTTTAAAGGTGGTGATAAGTTTTTACCCAGATTGTTAGACAATCCAGGTGACATTTATTCTTAAAATACTGATTTTTATAAGTGCAATGTACATCGTTTCCTGTGTGCAATAAGTTGAAGAGTTTTTCCTTTGTTAAAGATAACATAATACATAGATAGCTTAAGAAGGTTAATTATGCTATGTTTTAATTCTCACAGAAATTGTTAAAATGAGTAAATTAGTAAATATAAGTGGGATTAATGCTTAAAAATATGCTGCTAGATATAAATTCAAGTGTTCTTAGCATTTTAAGGCTTATAAAAAGCAATATATTTGGTCTATTAAATGTTTTTACAAATTGTTAATATATGTATATATTTATTAATATTGTCTTAGTTATTTTTCTGTTGCTGAAACAAAATACCTGAGACCCACAAATTAAAGAAGAAAAGATTTGTTTTGAGTCACAGTGTGTACAGGTTTTAGTCCGTAGTCGGCTGACTCCAAGATAGAATCTGTGGAGCGGCAGGAAGGAGGCGGCAAAGCAACAAGCAGCAGTCCGCAAGCCTCGGTCTCTCTCATCTCAGCCAAATCACAAGCCTTACGGGCGTTGCTGCACACCCAGGGTGGCCCTTCCTGTCACCCACACCTATAACTACGCTGTCAATCCATGGACTCATTAGGACCACGTTTCCCAGAGCCAGCCACCTCTGGACAGCTCCACCCACCAGCACAGGAGGCTTTGGGGGAAATATCTAGATATAAACTGCAACAAATACTTATTTTTGTATCTTAAGACTGCTTTCTTAAATTCACTGTGAGTTAAAATTTTTATTTGTAATTCTACGCTAAGGAAAAAAGATTTCTCTAAGGGAGGGTCCTTGGGCTTGGGGAACTGCGCCTCAGAACTCTACTTGATGGATGAAAAAGTAGCTGCTTGAGCTGATTCACTTTACTTTTCCCACCAACAGGCGGCTTCCCCAAGGTCTCATCGTACTGTGGCCCAACAAATGATATTAAAAATAAAGTCATATATATATATTTAAAGCAGTGAAGTTTTCTTAAGATATTAAAATGCTTTTGTTTAAACTTATAAAAACACCTTCCTTTAGATCTGGCAGGATAAGGGTTTGGTCCTTGGCTAGGCAAGTTCAAAACATCCTCATCTTTTTTTTTTTTTTTTATATGCAATATTACAACCTTTGTTAAATTCCTTTCATCTTGTTTTGAAAACCTATACTGTTACTGTTTTGGGATTGTTGTTGTTGTTTGTTTGTCTCTTTTGCTTTTTGTTTTTCTTTTCTGTCTTTTTTTCTCTTTAGTAAAATAAATAAATCAATAAATCCTTCCTCAGCCTGTCACAGTTATAAGAAGATGACCTTTGGCAATTCTGCACCCTTAGGAATAAGAGATAAAAGCCTGAGGGGTGATGAGGTGGGACAGAAGAAATAAAAACAGTGATGGCATGGGGGAACATCAGAATTTTAGAAATGAAAATGCCAACTTCAGAACACAAGCCTAGTTTAAATCTTTTCTTTTCTCTCAGAATACAATGAGACTGAGCAATTCCCTTTCACCTGAAAAAGGGTTCAACTACTCCCTTTTTAAGTTCTTTTTATTTTTAAATCTATTTTTATTTTGTGCTCATTAGTCCACGTGTGAATTGGGCACCGCCAGTCCCTTTTTATAAGCAAATGATCTTCTTTTACCTACGAATTGATAATTTTTTTACCCATAAAATGAGTTTTTCCCAATGAATGGGTGATTGTATACCCTTTTTCATGGCTCAAGACAGATCTTCCTATAGATTCACAAGTTCCACAGATTTCTACTGCTTAATACATAAATATTCTCAGTTCTACACTGAAGTGCACCTCTTTCTCTTGTGGGCTCACAACTGCATTTCTTTGAGCATGCATTTTTAAATTTCTGATTAATAAATCCCTTTATGCCTCTTACTGATGAGTTCTGGAAATCCTTTTGCCATGACAGGAGTCAATGAACTTACAAATTGATAGTACCGGTAGAGTGGTTTTAGGAAGCTTCTAGGACCCTGGTCAGTGACAGGTTCATTTTTCTTTATGGGTGAAATGTAACTATTGTTCATATATACCATACTTTATTTATGACACAATAATACCCCATTATACATAAATACCATATTTTTAATGACAGAGTAATACTCCATTATGTATATACACTGAATTTTCTTTATCCATTCATCTGTTGACAGCCACCTCTGCTGATTCCATAGCTTGGCTGTTGTAAAGACTGTCACAGTAAACATGGTTATGAAGGCATCTCTTCCACGTGCTTTTTTCATTTTCTTCTGATAAACATGCAGGAATGTTATGGCTGTATCGAATGCTAATTCTATTTCTTGATCTTTGAGGAACACGTTTACTGATTTCTATAGTGACTGGACTAATTTACATTCCCACAATGGAGTGTAAGTGTTCCATTTTACTGAGTCTTTGTCAACACCTTTTACATCTGGTCTTTCATGACAGCCATTCTGATTGGGATGAGATATAATCTCAGGGCACTTTTGATTTACATTTCTCCGACTGCTAAATATATTGAACATTGTTTCACATATTTCTTTGTCTTTTTTTGTAGTGCGGATCACTTTCAGACTAGATTATTTGCTCTTTTTTAAGTTTTCTGAGTTGAAGTTCTCAAGTGATGCTTCTGGGCCGTCATGGGAGCTATCTCTTGAGAATCACCGAACTGTAGATTCAGTGCTATTCCCATGCAGATTTCAACAAGCTCTTTTTTAAAATTAAGAAATAGAGAAGCTAATTCTAAAGAATTTACAAAAATTGAAAGAACACACTGATACCTAAAATATCTTGACAAAATAAAAAAATTAGTCCTTAACAGAACCTGATTTCAAGTGTTCCATAGCTATAGTAAACATGATACACGGTATTTTTTTTAAGGATAGGGTTATAGTGCAATGGAATGGCAATTGGAGATAAGAGACAAACTAAGACACGTGAAGTCAGTTCATCTCTGAGGAGTCTGTCAGGGTGATCTAAAAGGGAAGGGCGGCATTTTCAACAAATGTGGAAACAACTGAACACACATACAGTACAAAGGATGCACTTTAATCCTTAAATCACAATGTAAATTTGAGTACTTTGAAAGAATAACAAGCTTAAAGATAAAAGAAAAAATAATACAAAAGGAAATATGAATTATATTGCTATATGCAAAGATTTTTTTAAGATGTCACAAAGAAGCAAAAAGTTGGGCGAAACAGACTTCTTCATATGAGAAATATTGGAGGAAAGACAAGCTTTTTAATGAACAGTGCTAGGAAATCTGGCTATCCTCATGCAGAAATTGAATATATATATGTATATGTGTATATAAATATGTGTATATATATATATTTCTCACCATGTACTAAACTACAATTAAAATGGATCAAAGTTCTAAATGTCAAAGCAGAAACAATCTAGTGGAAAATGAAATAAATTCAATTCTTGAAGGTATAATTATAACCAAAGAATTTCTGGATGGAACCCCAGTGGGACAAAAAACAGTGCTAAGAATCAACAAATGGGAACAAATCAAGTTAAAAACCTGCACAGTAAAGGAAACAACCATTTGTGGAATGGGCAAAAATATTTGCTAGTTATTCTTCAGAATGTAGATCTATATGTATAATATATAAAGAATTCAAAAGTTAGACTTCCCAAAATAAACTGTCTACTCAAAAATTGGCAACTGAAATGAATAGACACTTCTCAGAAAAAGTACCATAAATATATGATAAAAGACCAATAAAGATATGAAAAAATGTTTTGCATTGCTGATCATTAGAAAACTGTAAATTAAGATGTAATGTGTAAAGAATGGCAATCCCCGTCTCAGCCTCTGAGCACTGGGATTGCAGACGTGTGACACCAAACCTGGTTCATACCATGTTTATAGCAGACGATTTATAACAGCTAGATCTTGGAAACAACATATATGTCCATCAACAGATGAATGGATAAAGAAAATGCATTTGATACATACATATATAGATATATAGATATATAATATATCTCAAAATAAAAGATAAATAGGAATTAGGGAGAAGTTTGAATGATTTCCTAAATTTCCTATGCCACTGTATCAAAAATATTTTAATATATATGCTCATTTGTGTTTTGTTTATACTACTGGTTCTTTTTAGTTCATTGAAAAACTTTTGTGCTATTATCTATTTCTTCTTTGTGAGAAAGAATTGTTTATGGCTCTGAATAACTACTTTGAAGATAATGATACTGTGTACTACCTATTGTTATTCTCATTATTTTGCTATGATATTTTGTTTTATCTTTTCACAAAAAAACTAAAAAGAAGTAAGAAGTGTTTACTCCTGAAGAGATGTAATTTTTTTAAACAAAAAAAGCAAGGCCAATGGCATGGGCAAAATTCTCAGTTCAAATATTCAAACAGTCTAAACTCAAATACCTGGCAAAGTAGTTTTATTAAGAACAAATATACCAATAGTACATCAACAAGACAAAACTTCAACTCAAAGAAGGCAGTAAAATGGAAAACCTTGAAAAAGTTCTACCCATCTAAAAAACAGGTGCATGGATAAGGTACTTGAGAAAAATAGTCAAGATTATTTGTTAGAAACCACAATGACATGTCATAGATGTCATGTGGAATAACTAAAATTTCACAGACTGATAATATCAAGTTTTAATCAGGATACAGAACAATATTTCTCCTCACACACTTCTGATGGAAATGAAAATGGTACTATTTTGAGCTTCTTTTTCAGAGCCTTTTTATGAAGTTAAATATATACTTACAATGTGATCCAACAGTTCCAAACTTGCTTAAGAAAAATAACATTATACAGTATGGACCCCGAAAGACTTCTTTACACAAGCTCATAGAGGCTTTATAAGTGATAATCCCAAACTTGAAAGAGGGCTGCTGGGGATGATGAATGTTGAGAATATGATGCCAAGCAACAAAGCCCCGGAGGAGCGTGAGTGCTGCACATCCTGTATGACTCTGGTCCTAGGAAACTCTAGGAAAACGTGTCTAGTTTAATGTAATTAGACCACGGGCTGTGGGAAGAATTGATTGTTACAGACATGAAGAATCATTTGGTAGCAATGGAAATGTTCCATATCTTGACTGGGATAATCAATAGTACATTTTTCAAGTGTCACTAATTAGTATATATCCTCAAAGGGACTGTATAATAGTGAAGGTAAATTGTAACTAAAATTGAGTGATTTTTAAGGCAATGTACAAAAGAATATTGATAACGACTCCTATTTTGAAAGACATACACACGGTAACACTTTTTGACAGAATTTATCTGGTTTAAAAATATTTTTGCTCATTATAACACTGCATTTTTAGGAATCTGTTTAATTTGTAATGACATATATTTTGATCAGTGCAGTCCATATTACAAATTATGAGCTTTGGATTTTGAGAAAACATGACCTGACTAGCAATTTACATCTGAGATAATATATATGTATGTAAAATTAGGCACAATTGAATTCTTTACAATTGTAAACATTTTAGTAGTATGTCTTATGTAAGTACAAAATGCTACTTATTCCAAATTTTGATAATAGTTGAACTCCATAAAATCACCCAATAACAATGTTTCACTGATACAATTTTTATGATGTCTAATCTCTTTGCACCAAGAATGCCATTGTCATCAGTAACTATAATCCTACGAGAAGAAGAATTCTGAAGCAAGAGCCATTGTTCATTGTCACTGGATGCTCTTGGGTTTATTTTTTGCCTTGGTTAAATGAAAGTGGTTGATGGATTTAAATTTCATTACAGTCCTTTAATTCTACAGTAAATAATTAATCTTTTCTGATGAAATGCAGTCATGTTTAATAATTCTGTCATTGTCTTTCACTGTAGCTCTGGTTCCTAAGACCCTCTGATCCTTAGATTAGGCCTTAGCAAATTCTCCTTAGATGTGCAGACAGGCCTCTTTCATCGGAGGTAGGATTAATGAGGGGTAGCAATCTTTTGGAGACAGGGACCCCAGATTTGGATTTTCTGCATCAATCATTTTTCTATGGATCATAAGGAGATATAATATATGAGATATAGGGAGTTCTTTGATTTATGATTTTGAAAACCTAAAAGAGCAAAAAGTAAAGCTGCAGAAACATTTCTCAAGACCAGAAACTAAAACTAAACTCTTGACTTTGGAAGGAATTAGAAATATTTGGTAAGTTAGGAAGAGGAAGAGCAAGAGACCGGGAAGGTTTCCTGAGAAAAAGTATTTTCATTAAGAACTCATGGATGTATTTTTGTCTATTGGAGCTTTTTATATAACACACAATTCTCTAGAATGGAAGTTAAAAAGAATACATTTAAGACCAAATAAATTCTACAGAGTTTTCCCTGAATTTCTAGGAAATCATTCCTTTGTATCATTTGTAAGTTTAATCTTATCAATGGCATAGGGTCTTTCACTATTCTTATCTTTTGAGGGGAAAAATACCAAGTTTTATGTTATTCTGGGGGAAGAGTTGTTTTAGAAGTTTCAATATCTTGGTGTTATTTAGTCTTAACAACTATTAGTGTACTGTTACATGTGATCCCACACACACACACACACACACACACACACACACACAAAGTCTGCTGTGTGACCCAGGGACAGGTTCGTTGATTAAAAACTAGCGGGGCCTTTGTGCTGGGCATTTTTACATTTCATGGACAGCTCAAAGTGGGACAAGAATCATGGTGTAAAGCAAACAGACTCCGACAGAATGCCATGTCCTCCTTGGGCTGAACAGCGACAGAGGAAGCTGGCCACGAGTGTCTCAGCCTGTCTCAGTAAAGGCATAGTCAGTAATGGTGTAGGTAGAACACAAGAACAACCTTCATCACTGCATATGCTTCCCAACATTAGCCTAGGTCAACACTGTGTGATGACAAATGTGTCTGCTTTGTGTGACAGGGAAAGGAGTGTAAAGAGATGTCTACATAGGACCAGGAGAGCATTCCAGGGATGGTAGGGTGAATGACCTTGCAGGTGCAGTTTTCTCTCTCCTGGACCATCTGTTCTGGTCTCTTTTCTCCTTAGCATACAATGCTTGAAAATTCTCTTAAACCTGCTTTGTCTTCTAGCTATAACTTGTGACTACACTGGGCTTCTTTCATTACAGCAGTATACATATATTTTTGAAAATTCTCAGGTAAACTCTCTGTCTTTCCTTTTGCACCTTCCATTTTTTATCTCCCAATTTCTCCTTCTTAAGTAAGTCATATAGATTCTATGTTTAACTGCTCAAAGTTAAGCACTCATCCCAGAAGTTACATATCATAATGTTTATGTAGAAGTGCAGGCATTACAAGGAATCAGGTCTGTCCCATGCAGAACTGCTCTCATATATCAATGTGCAGATTTGCATGTAATACAGCTGTGAGTGCGACAGAGATAAGCTACAGTTCTAAAGATAAACTTCAAAGTCATAAAAGAGCAGAAATTGCTTTTATTTTAACTCCAACTAGCTAGTTTAAAAGTGATAATTGTGTATGGAGTCCACATTAATATTTTGTTAGGTGTTATAGCAATATGATAATGAAGTTAGATAAAATTTAAGTATCAGAATGTTTATAGGTGAATAAAATGATATTTTGAAATAGTTTGGGAGAGATTGTTTAGGACCATAGATGAAAGAAATTTAGAAAATAATGGTAACTGGTTAGTGCCGGTAATGGAAATTTTAAGAATTCATAGTACTAATGTTTGAAATATTTTATTCTAAAATGAAAATAAGCAAGAGAGAGTTAAATATTAAGTTCTGTCTGTGTGTATTTACTATAATTAAAAGTTTTGCATTCTCTTAGTAATGAGTAAATGAACTCCTACTTGGCAGTCAGCAGTTAGACCTAAAAGGAATACAAAATGCTTGCTCATACAATAAAGTTGTCTTACATATATATTCAATACACAGTACACACATTAAAATTAGAGACCAGAAAAAATAAGTCTAATATAATGTAATTTTTCATAAAGTGAGTTCTGGCATTTTATTTAGTCAGTAAATAATGTTAATGTACTAAGAAATTATTTCTCCAATTTTAATTTAAATTACACATAGTATAATATTTTATATAGGTATCTCCTGGTGCTAAAATTAGGCCTGCACATAGAAAAGTAGGACTAGAATTCTGCTTTAACAACAGTGTATGTATTATTTTTTCAAAAGACAAACCACTAGTCATCTACTTCTCAGATTGAACTATAGTTTGCACATTCAGCAAATATATACCTTGAAGAGTAATAACTCAGAGTAAATTGTATTTTGCATATTCATAAGAAAGGTATTGGCCAACCAAGCGCAGAGGCTCACGCACGTAATCCCAGCCTCTCTCAGAGGCTGTGCGGGCAGAATGGCGAGTGTAGGCCAGGCCTGAGCGGCTCAGGGACTGAGAAAGACCGTCTCAGAATAAAAAGGGAGCTCTGGGGATGTAATGCATGCAGTGCAAAACCCTGAGTTCAAGTCCCAGGGGCACTCATGCATGTACATGCATGTGCACACACACACACTTATCCAGTAAGAGAGCAAAATGAGTTTACTTCCTCTGTGAGATTCGTGATAACTACATAAGACAGGTAAACAACCCATAAGAACACTATCAACACAAACCATAAGTATGTATTTAGGTTCTTTTTTATATTTTAAAAAGAAAAAACAATAAAAACAATAATACAAATTTTCCATACAAGTTAATAGGAGAATAACAATAGCTAATACATTGTTTATTTTTATGTTCAAAGTACTTGCTCAGATTACAAGATATATACATCAAAAATTGATAAAAAACATAAGCACAAACTTTTTTAAAATGAACTAAGAAAAGTTAGCAGTATAACTATCTTAAGGAAATATATATATTTCCTTTTCCTTTCCTTCTTTTCTCCTTTTCCTCACCCCAGTTTCTCTTTCTTTTTGAACAGTTTCTTCCTGTTTCATAATATCTAGAGTGCATTTTGGATCTTATGTACTCGTTCTTCTCACACTAGGGAGACAACATGATATTCACATATGTGAGCTTGATTTATTTCACTTATGAGTATTGTCTCAAGTTGCATGTATTTGCTTATAAAAGTCTCAAGTTTATCCTTCTTTATGGCTGAGTAGTATTCCATTGTATAAAATACCACATCTGTTTTATCCATTCGTTGGTTGAAGGGCATTTGGGTTATTTCCATGATTTAGTTTTACAGATTGTGCTGCTGTAAACATGGGTGCACATGTATCACTGTGACATAATGCTTTTAATTCTCCTGGTAAAATACCCAGAAGGGTAACAGCTGGGTCAAATGGGAATTGTAATCCTAGTTTTCTGAGGAATCTCCACACTGATTTTCACAGTGATTGCACCAGTCTACACTCTCACCAGCCATGGAGAAGGGTTCCATTTTCCCCACAGTCCCACCAGCATTTGTTATTGGTTGATTTCTTGATGACAGACATTCTTTCTTGAGTGAGATGGAATCTCATTATTATTTTAATTTGCATCTCTCAAATGACCACTGAAGCTGAACATTTTTTCATATATTTATTTGCAATTCGTATTTTGTCATTTGAGAAGTGCATGTTCATCTCAGATGACTATTTTTGGATTGAGACTTTGAACTTGGGGAGGGGTCTGAATTTTTAGTTCTTTATATGTTTTAGACATAAGTCCTTTGTCTGAGGGACAGCTGTGTAAATTTTTTCCACTCTGTGGACTGCCTTTTTACTCTTAGTGATTTCCTTTGCTGTGCAAAAGCTTTTGAACAAGGTTAGAACTCATGTGTTTATTCTCACAGTGTTTCCCATGTGGTCTGAAATTTCATGAAGTGCTTGCCTATACCTATGTCTTCAAAATCTCTACCTGATTTCTCTCCCAGCAGATTTAGTGTTTCTGTTTTAATATTTAGATCTTTGCCTGGTGATAGACACAGGTCTAGCTTTAGTCTTCAGTTTTTCCGGTACCATGTATTAAAAAGGCTCTCTTTCTTTCAGTGAAGACATTTGGCCCCTTTATCAAAGATGAGGTGGTTGAGCATGTTTGGGGCTGTGTCTGCGTCTTCTGTTCAGTTCCACAGAACCTCAGGTCTGTTTTGTTGCCACTGTCAAGCTGATTTTATCACAGTAGCTTGTAGTATAATTTAAAGTCAGGAATTATGATGCCCCTCTGACTTGCCTTCGTTGCCCAGAATCGCTTTTGCCATTCTAGGTCTCTTGTGTTTCCAAATGCACTTCAGGAATGTTTTCTCTAATTCTGTGAGGTATGCTAATGGTATGTTGATTGGAAGTGCATTATCTTTACAACAATTTTGGAAGAATGGCCATTTTCCCTATGTTGATTCTTCTTATGCTTGAGCAAGGGATATATTTCGATTTTCTGGTATCCTCTTTGATCTCTCTTTTCAGAGTACTGAAATTTTCAGTGTATAGAACTTTTACTTCCTTTGTTAGATTAATTCCTAAGAATTTTATTTATTTTTTTATTTGGATGCTATTCTGAAGGGTGTAGTTTCCCTACTTGTTCTCTCAGTGACTTTGTTGTTTGTGTATAGGAATGCTGCTGATTTTTGAGTACTGACTTCGTATTCAGCTACTCTACTGAATTTGGTTACTAAATTTAGAAGTATATTGGTAGAGTTTTGGGGGTCTTCTATGTAGAGTATCATGTCAACTGAAAATAATGTTAATTTAGCTTCTTCTTTTCCTATCTTTATTCCTTTTGTTTCTCTCTTTTGTCTAATTGCTCTGACTAATGTTGCCAAAACTATTTTTAAGAGAAGTGGTGACAGTGGACATCCTTATCTTTTTCCTGATTTTACTTTGAAAGTTTTCAGTTTTTGACGATTTAGTGTGATTTAGCTGTTGGTTTGTCATGGATGATTTTTATCAGATTGAGATAAAGACCATGTATTCCAGTTTTCTGCAGAGTTTTTATCATGAATGTGTGCTGGACTTTATTAAATTCTTTTTCTGCATCTATTGAGATAATCGTGTGATTTTTGTCTTTGGGTCTGTTAACATGGTGTATTAGATTTATTGCTTTGCATATGTGGAACCATCCCCACACCCCTGGGATGAACCCTACTTGGTCATGGTGTATAATCTTCTTGATGATTTGCTGAATTCTGTTTACCATTATCTTATTAAGTTTTTTTGGATCTTGTTTCATTAGGGATATTGGTCTGTAGTCTTCTTTTATGGTTGTTTACTTCTCTGGTTTAGGTATCAGAATAATATTTGCTTCCAGAAATAATTTTGGCAGTATTGCTTTCCTTTCAATTTCATCAAAAAGTTTCAGGATAAGTAGCATTAAGTCTCTAAATTTCTTGTAGAATTCAACAGTGAATCTATCTAGGCCTGGGCTTTCTTTATTGGTAGATTTTCAATTACATTTTCAATTTCATTGACTGATATCAGGATATTTAGAATATTCAAATCTTTTTGGTTCAGTTTTAGTAATTTGTATGCATCCAGGAATCTATCCATTTCTTCTGTATTTCTAGCTTATTAGAGTACAGGTTGTTGAAGAAGGTATTGATGATCTTCTGGATTTCCACTGTTGTGATTCTACCCTTTTAATTCCTATTTGATTGAATTTGAGTTTTTTGTCTCCTTTTGGTAAGGTTGGCTAGAGGTTTTCCAATTTTATTAAGTCTTTCAAAAAAACCAACTCTTCAATTCATTGATTCTTTGTATTATTTTCTTAGCCTCAATTGCATTAATTTCTGCTCTGACCTTTATATTTCTCTTTGTTGTACAAGCTTTGCCTTTGATTTGTTTTTCCTTTTCTAGGAGTTTAAGGTTTAACAATAGGTTGTTTATCTGAGTTCATTCCATTTTCCTGATGTGAGAGCTTACCACTATAAATTTCCCTTGTGTGACTGCTTTCATTGTGTCCCATAAATCCCAGTATGTTGTATCAGCATTTTCATTTAATTATAGATGCTTTTCAATTTCTTCTTTAATTTCCTCTGTGACCCATTGGTTGTTTAGAAGGGTGTTGTTTAATTTCCATGTGTTTTTGTAGTTTTTATAGTTTCTTTTGCCATCGATTTCCAATTTTATTGAACTGTGGTCTGATAATACGCTTGGGATAATTTCAGTTCCTTTGAATTTACTTCAGCATGTTCTATGGTCTAATATGTGGTCTATTTTGGAGAATGTCCCATGTGCAGCTGAGAAATACGTGTATTCTAATGTTGAGTGGAACACCCTATAGACATCTACTTTGTCCATTTGTTCACAGGTTTGTTTTAATTCTAATATTTCTTTGTTGATTTTTTATTTGGTTGACCAAACTACTTGTGAGAGTGGGGGATTAAGGTCCCCCACTACGATTATGTTAGTGTTTGATTTTTTATGTCCATTAATATTAGTTTTATGTGGTTGAGTGCCCCCAAAGTTTGGTGAATATATATTTATGATTGCTATTTCTTCCCTTAGACAATTCCCTTAATAAGTATGTGTGTCACTCTTTGTGTCTTTGGATCAGTCCTGATTTGAAGTTCACATTGTTTGTGAACAGAATAGTTACCCATGATTTTTTCTAGGTTGCTGTTGCATAGAGTATTGGTTTCCATCCTTCAACTTTCAATCTATGAGTTTCTTTTTGAGTTAAATGTGTTTCTTGATCCAGTCTACCAGTTTGTTTCTTTTGATTGGTGAGTCGAGACCATTTGCATTGATGATTATAACTGTCATGTATTGGTTAATCTTTTTAATGTTATTTTACTGTTGTTGGTTTCTTCTCTTTCTCCTCTGTTTAATTGCTTGCAGTGCCTGGTGGCTTCTTTCTGCTGGTGGTGTTGTGTTTGCAGTCATTGTTCTATCTTTCTAGTATATCCTTCAGAGCATTTTATAGGACTGGTTTGGTGGTCATAAGTTTCTTATGTCAAGGAAGTATATTATTTTTCTATTGATTTTGAAAGACAGTGTGGTGGGGTACATCAATCTGAGTTGAAGACTGTTTTCTATGAGGGCTTGAAATACCTCATTTTAAGCTCTTCTTCATTTGAGGGTTTGTATTGAGATGCCTGCTGTGATTCTGATGGGCTTTCTTTTACAGGTGATTTGTTTCTTTCCTCTAACTGCTTTTAATATTTTGTTCTTTTGTTGAATTTCTAGAATCTTGATTATTATATGTCTTGGCATAGTTTTATTTTGGTCATGGTTGTTTGGAATCCTATATGTTTCCTTTATTTGTTTATCAAATTCTTTATTCATGCTTGGGAAATTTTCTGCTATCATTTCTGCGAAGACTTTTTTTTATGTCATTTGCACTCTCTCCAGCTTTCTTATTGATCCCAATCAATCTTATGTTATTTTTCTTTGCCTATTTTATAGCTGTTGGATTGATTTTTTTCAGAGTCTCTTGCTATTTTTTAATGTATCTTTCTTTTCATGATCATTAGCTGCAATTCTGTCTTTAAGATGCAATATTCTGTCTGTTTCTTCATTCAATCTGTTGTGTGTACTTTCAATGGAGGTTTTACTCTTTAATTTCTTTTGAATCTGTTTCATGGATTCCATATTTTCCCATGCTGGGTATTTATGTTTTCCATCATTTTCCTAAGGCCATCTATATTTTTATGTGTGTCTACTCAAATATCCTTGATTCTAAGCATGATTTCTTCTTGCACCTGAGAGACTATTTTCTCTATAACCTTTTCCACTTTTTATTTTTCACTTCTGTTGCTCTCATTTCAGAAAGTTCCAGTGTTTGAATTCTAAATTTGTCTATCTCATTGTGCTCTGCGCTTGTCCTGGGTGTTCTGGGAGTCTGGGGTTGCATTTGTTTCTACATCTTGCCATTTTTATTTTCTCTGTTTTATTTTATTTTGTTTTCTATGTTGATGCCTGCCAGTTTCTTAAGGCAGGCAGATTTAGGACTACTATTGAGGCTTCCCTCGGAGATACCTGTTCTTCAGGGATGTCCTCTGGATGTAGACGGTTCTTTATAGCTATTCCAAGAACCTACCTTCCCAATTTGTAGAAATGCAAAGTTACTATTTGCTCAGTGCCAAGTCTTTTGATATTGTATTGTGGTGATGATAATGACCCCATATGATCACAGTGTTATTATAAAAAGGTAAAAAACTGATTATGTCATGTATGACATCCTGGATGAAGTAGTACAGTTAGCAGTAACAATAGTTTCAAGTACAGCTTGATTACAGACAAGCTATGTTAAACATTAACCTGATAGTTCCAACCACAGGAGCACACTCTGAAGTTATATAATGAAGTCACACTAAGCTATGTATTTGTATGGAGTGAATAATCTGAAAAGGATGAGACATTGTTTAAAGTATAAATTCAAGAAGTAATTGAGGAAAAGAGAAAAAGGGGATCATCATAAGAAAACAAAAATGAAAGGTAAGAAACCTAAACAGTGAAAAAAAGAAAGAAAAAAAAAAGAAAGAAAAAAATAGAGACCAGAAAAAGAGGAGAAAAAACAAAAACAAAACCAAAAAACCCAGAAACAAAAATAACCACAAAAGCC
Organism: Dasyprocta punctata; assembly: GCA_004363535.1. Taxonomy (NCBI): domain Eukaryota; kingdom Metazoa; phylum Chordata; class Mammalia; order Rodentia; family Dasyproctidae; genus Dasyprocta; species Dasyprocta punctata. The sequence continues at coordinate 293,606 of RJWM01000031.1, read as the reverse complement.
AGGTGTGGTGGCACATGCCTTTAATCCCAGCACTCAGGAGGCTGAGGTAGGACGAGAGTTGTGAGTTCGAGCCCGGCTTGGGCTACAACGTGAGCAAGGCTGGCCTGAACTGCATAGTGAGACCCTGCCTCAAAAAACCTAGAGCTGGGAGTTTGGCTCAGTGGCTTAAGCACCTGCCTGGCAGGCATGAGGTTGTGAGTTTGATCCTTGGTACTGCAAAAACAAAAGAAAACAAAACAAAACAAAACTCCACAAAACACAAAACGAAACAAGATGAAATCCAACCAGACAGGAAAAGGATAGCCGATCAGACAAACAGTGGGAAAATGAAGGAGTAAAATACCTCTGGTGTTCACAGTTCTGTGATAGTGCCCATGTCAGATCCCAAAAATGTGCTGTGGACTCCGCCTAGATTGCCATGGGATTCGTGCTGGGCATGGAGCCGATCCATCCTCTGGATGTGGGGGCCGGGCCTGGTCTCTGTCGGTGCAGTCCTCAGAGTCCCACTGCCGGCTCCGCACTGCTGCTCCAGATGCTTCATGTTGCTGGTCTCACTGATTACTCTGCCCACCTGGCCTGGGCTCTCGGGAGTCTGGTCACTGCGCCCACCAATGGGGTGTGTGCCTGTGCATCTGGCAGCCACCTGGCCTGGGGTCTTGGTGGTCTGGTGGCTCCACCCACCAAAGGTGTGTGCGTGCGTGCATTTAGCCTCTGAGAAGTGCACGTCAAATTGTTTTCCACTTAAAGGGAGGATTAAACAGTTAAAAATTAAAACAGTATTTTGGATTTATCATTTCTCATCCTCTAAGGAATTTGTACCTTCTTTGAGACACCATTGTTCAAAACGATGTAGCACAAGCCACTTATATATATTTGAATTTTCTGGTGGTCATGTTTTAAAAATAAACAAATAAATAAGTAAAATTCGTTTTAATAATAATTTTATTTAATTCAACATATTCATGATATTGTTCATTACAAAATTCAGAACAAAAATGTCTTTAATGAGATAATTTGTCTCATGCTTTTCAAATTGAATTTTACAGTCATAGAACATCTCAATTTGAATACATTTTCATTCAAAATACATGAATTCTATTTAAATTTCACCATATATATACATTTAAAAAATGGATTCATGTATCCAAATTGTTGTAAATATAAAGTTTTTGACAATTTAAGTGAGAATCAAGTTTTAATTATAAGTGAAAATTAATAAATTATGTTTTCAGTCCCTCAGTCTCACCCGTTGCAATCCAAGTTCCCCAAAGCCAGCTGCATGACACCCACATTGCAGGAAGGGCTGTGGTCTTTCTGCATTGGAAGTAGGGGAATTGGGTGCGAACCCCAGCAGCACCAATTCGCATTATGCATTCTGAAAAGAAAAAAACAAGGAAAATAAAAATTATTTCACTCTTCCATATATGCCAAAAAAATCTCAGTACAATTTAATCATCATTATGTAATATTAACAACAGATAAAAAACAAGAAAAATTCACAGTTTGCTACTCATCATTATCCTTTTAGCTTTTAAAATTTTGTCACTGTTTTGAATATATTTGCTTTTAAGTCAACACAAATTGTAGTTAAATTTTTTAAAGGTACAAAGATATAATAATACATAGCTCTCTCCCATTTGATTTCCAGGCTCTGAGCTACAGGTTTATTTCAACCCATAAAATCCAACATAGAACAACTTTGAGCTACGGATCTTCTGCTAATTACAATTCCAATGACATTTACATACACTTCACCAATTGAGATTCAGTGGGGGTTTTTTCCTGTACATGCATCATAGAATAGATTCCTCTTTGTGTACTGAACCCTAGGTTTCTAAAAATTCCTGTATTTCTTTTTTTTTCCTCTTATTTCTTCATTCAATTACTCTGACTTCAACTTTTGGCAGCTCTACCTTAAACGTTTGGAGTCTCTAAATTCTACTGAATTATATGATCTTGTTGTGTTCTTTATTCCTAATAACTTCTTACAGTTTGTCACAAAAACTGAATCTTTAATATAGCACATAGATTATTAGTATATAGACTATACCCTTGGTGTCAAGTAATCAAGTGAATTAGAGATATATGTGGAATTTAGAAGGTGAGCTGACAGTGATCACCTGCAGAGTCAGAGACAGGAGAATGCAGAAGGGCTTGCTGTATACTAGAAAGGCAGATGATTCAGCTGAAGCTGGGAGCTCACCGCAGAGTCTGGTGCAAGTCTGTGCCCAAAAGTCAAGGGGTCTTCAGTGGAAAGCTGAAGAATCTGGGCTGAAGGAATTAGATACCAACATCTAAAAGCAATAATGAGGACTGGAACTCCTCTAAGGAGGAAGGTCAATTCCAAGAAGGAAGACTTCCTTCTTTCTTCCCTATTTACTTTTCCCAGCAGCCACAGTTTATTCGTCAGTAACACCCACATGTGGAGTGGGTCACCTCTCATCAATTTGTAACTATGCATCAGACATCCATAGATACACCCTAACTTTTACTAATCTGCTAGGCAGTTCTTACTCAAGTCAAAAATTCACAATTAAGAATCACAGTCCATCCCTCATCAACTTTCAGGTGCATGCATCTCCTTAAACCATGCTTAATCTCCAAATACAATAGCAAGCTTGTAATTATACCTAATGTGTTAAAACTATGCTGCATACACATGGTAATGCACTAATTCCTTCCTGCAAGTTGAAGGCAAAGTTTTTCTTTAGGTGATGTTACTCTTCTCCTAACATACTATAATTTAAATATTATACTATGCATTTAACAATATTTAAGAACTGATATTCAGTATATCAACATTACATTGCAAAGAAAGAATACCAAAAGAAATATTCATGACAATGAATATACTTGTTTCTGTATCTGGCCATTAGGCCACAGCTGATGGTCAGCAAGCACCACAGGAGGGCCTGGTTCTCTACCTGATGGGGTAAACAGTTCCTTCATTCCTGAAGGCTCTGAGCCATTTGTCACCTTGTCCAAACTGGGCTGTAGTTTCTCACTGACCTTAACAGGATGTAGGAATATCAGAAATCATCCTAAAGCATCTCTTGGCCTCCAAATATATTCTTCCTTCCCTCCATTGTGGAATAATAGTCCAATTTCACTTAGGTAGTCTGGATCAATCACCTTGACCATCTCTGTAACTCTCTTTTTATCTTATCTGGTCAGACACATGAGGAGCCCAAGACTGTCAGTAGGAAGTCCTAGTTTCCAAGTCAATCGAATTATTGTTATGCATCTGGTACAATTTTTCTCCCTCTGAAAGTAAAGCTTCCAGGCCAGCAGAGCAATGTTTAGGAAGCAGGAAGAAATAATTTTGCTAGTGGGTCATGAGGGGTAATGGTGAGAGGTGCTATTCCTACTTCTACCATTTGATTTTGGAGATTCCTGAATCCTGGCTGGGGGAGAAACAGAACCATATAGTGAATGCTATACAGTCTTCTGTATAGCATATACAGTCTTCTTGAGAGGTTTTCCCTAGCTCTGCAAGAACTGCCATGAGACTGATACTATAATTGCATTTTCAAAAGCCTTCCCACCTGTCAGTCCAGCTGCTTCTGTGTGGCAAGGCATGCGGCAAGGCCAATAGATTCCATAAGCATTGCCCATTGTCTCACCTCTTTGGCCATCAAATATGTTCATTGGCCAGAAGCAAAGCTGTGCATAATAGCAAGATGGTAGATGAGGCATTATGTAAGTCCATGGATGGTAGCTTTGCCAGAGTCATTACATTCGGGGAAGGAAAATCCATACACAGAATAAATACCAATGCCAGTAAGGGCTGTGCTTTCAATGATGGAAGTGGTCCAATATAATCAGTCTGCCACCAGGTCACAGGCTGATCACTTGGGAATGGTGCTGTACTGGGGACTCTGTTGGTCCCTGCTGCTGGTAGACTGAGCATTCAGCAGTGGCTCTAGCCAGGTCAGTTTTGTCAAGTAAAACTCACCAAGTTACTGCGCCCATGCATATTTCCCATCCCTGCCACCACGGCCACTTTTATTCATGAAGCCATTGGGCAATGACGGGGCAGCTGAGGAAAAGGTTGATGCTATCCAAAGAGTGGGTCATCACGTCCCTTTGATAATTAAGGTCCTCTTTTGTCACAAATACATGTACATCCTTGGCCCACAGGAATGTAGAATTCTATCCACACAACTCTTCCCCAATTATCTTTGTTACCAGTTTTCCTGTCATTTTATTCCAAGATTCTGATCAGCCAGCCAGGCCATTGGTTACAGCCTATGAATCAGTACACAATTACATATGGTCACATCTGGCCACATTTTTCTTCCAAGCGAAATGTATGATCAGGTGCACTGCCTAGAGTTCTGCAGACTGTGAAGGCTTCCCTTCAACACTGTCCTCAGGGATGTCCTGGAAAGGGCTGTAGTGCTTCTGCTGCCCACTTTCAGGCAGAGCCTGTGCATGTGCTCGACCATCTCTAAACCAGGTCTTAGTTCTCTCTTCCTCTGTCAAGTGGTCATACGGTATGCCCCATAAGGTCATGGGCTCTTGCTGCAGGACACAAGACAGTACAAGAGTAGAAATGACACGAATTTGGGCAACTTCTCCACATAACTAACTTGTGCTTTACAGTTGTACTCAATCTGATCAAGTGTACACCACTTTCATTTAATGATGGAATGTTGCTGAGCACATCCAACTTTACGCCTCAGTGGGTCAGTCAGTGCCCAGTTCCTGATGGGCAGCTCAAGTTGTATGATAACCTGGTATCCCATCATCAAATATTCCATTTCTACTAAGGTCCAGTATCAGGCCAGGGGTAATTTTCAAAGGAAGAGTGTTAATCTGCAAATTCCTTGCTTTCTCATAGCTGACACAATACCCAACACTCACAAGTCAAGGGAGGAAAAGGTTATTTTAGCTCACAATTTGTAGGGATTGCTTCATACTTGACTGGCTCCAAGGCAGGGAAAGATCGCAGAGGGACATGACAGAGTAGAAAAGGCTCATAGCATGGCAGGCAAGAATAGAATTTCTTCTTCTTTCTCTTATTCTATGCAGGCTACCAGCATGTCGGTTGGTGCCGCTCATGCCCAGGATATAACTCTACCATTAGTCCATCATCCACACTCAAAGCTGTGCTGAGACAATCGCCGGACTAGTCCAGGGTCATAAACTCATGATGCAGCAGCACACACCCGTGCCCTGGTCACTGCCAAATGCCCCACATGCGAATGCACGAGGCTTTGGCAGAACATCTAGATCTGTCACAACAGCAGATGATGGCGGGGCCTTGCTCCAAAATCCTAAAGGCCTCTGCCATCACTCATTGATGGGGGCCTGCCAGGGACTCTAAAGAGCATCCTCATGTGCCCCTGACACCTCGAGGACCATGGGATCTGCTGGGTCATGTGGCGCCATCACAGTCTGTGCAGCAGTCTCGGCCTGTTGCAGGCTGTTGTTCTGAGACCTACACAATGCTGGCAGCTTTCTGAGTCCCTTAGTGAATGGGCCAGGGTAACACACCTAACTGAGGAATGTGTTGCTTCCAAAATCTAAATAAGCTCCCTAGTCACAGTGGCTCTTCTTTGGTTGTAGGAGGAGCCAGGTTCAACAATTTATGCTTCACCCTAGAAGGAATATGTTTGTATATCTTATGCAACTAGACTCTTGAAACTTTTGCTGAAGTAAAGAGGCCTTAAATTTTCACTGGATTTGTTTCTCATCCTCTGATATGAAAACTCTAATAAATCTAGAGTAGTTATTACCACCTGCTGACTTGGTCAAATCAGCATCATGTCAACAATGAACCAATGTGATACCTTGTGGAAGAAAATAATCAAGATTCTTATGGATAGGTTTGAAGAAAAAGGTAATTGCCAAAACAATAGGTGCATACTAGATAGCAGGAGGTGTGTTAATCTGCTCAAGCAGGAAAACCACATCTGGTACGACAGCTGCGACTGGAGTCAGCACTTAATTAAGCTTATTGTAAGCTGTCTTTTTCCAAGATCCATCCATCTACTGCGTGGAGCCAGTAGGAGATTAAGTGAGGATGCGGTGGGAGCTGCATTTTGAATGTGGCACTAGTCTGCACTCCCTCCGGGGATGCACTATTGCACTTGATTTAGTATTTTCTCAGGTATCTGTAACTCCAGTGGATTCCATTTGTACTTTCTCACCAAAACAGCTCTCAAGCTACAGGTTAGGGAACCAAAGTGAGGACTCTGATAAGCACTAAGCATATGTGTGCTGATTATGCATTGTGTAACTGGAGAAATGACTACAGTCTGGGTTTTGGGACCTACTAAGCCAACTGTGAGTTGGATTTTTGCTAAAATCCTATTGATTCCCTGACCTCCACAACCCCTTACTCTTGCTAGGGGACCACAATGATGTTTTTGATCATTTGGAATCAATGTTAGCTCAGAACCAGTGTCCTGTAGTTCCCAAAATGTTTGTTCATTTCCGTTTTTCAAATGTATCATTACTCTGGTTGAAGACTCTAGGTTCCTTTGGGGAAGGATGGGAGAAAGAGTGACACAACTTTTGGGCAATGCATCATGGTCCTGCTTCAAGGGAACCTTCCCTGCTCTTCATTCAAGTGGTTCTGGGTCTGTAAACTGACTCACATCCTGAAACTGGTTGATGGGCCACAAATTCTTTGTTGCTGTGATTTGTGGTATATTTTTGTTCTTTTGTCCTAAAATAGTTATGTTTATACAAATCCAGTAAAATTCAGTAGATTCCTTGCCCATTTCGCTATTGGAAACACAATAATTAATCAGCCAATCCAAAAGTTCTATATGTGTCAGACTATTTTGTTCATTACATTGCTTCTGCTGTCCATTATGGGTAAGTTTGCAGAAGTTGTCTCTGGCAGTTGAGCACTGCCCTTTGGCCTGTGCCCACTCCAGGGTCCAATCAAATTCATTACCTTAAATTTCCCAATCAAGTGATTGTGGTCCTCACCATAAGGTCTGAAATACAGAGAAAAACCATGATGAGGCTCTTCAAGGATACCCTCCTTCACTAATCTGTGTTTTTAGGCAATTAATAAATGTTACATTTTCTGGATCCTTCCAGTGGAGGATTGGGTTTTATCTGGCAAATTCACTCCAGCATTCTCATTTCCTGAGCCTTTGAATCTTCTCATCAACAGTAAACCAAGCTATATCAGGCATCTCTAGCTCATTCATAATGGGCCATCTTATGATCTGTACTTTATCCAACCAGGTACATAAACTATTTAACTTTTTAACTCCACAAGCTGCAACATTAAGTTCGGAATCTCTATTTAATGAATGTATTTCAAGGTACTCAATTTGGCCTGAGTTTATGTTTCTCCTACATTATCATACAACCTTAAAATCCACCAGCACACCTGTACCTCAGACCAGATCGCTGCATATAAGAATTAGGAGCCTAAGGAGACCTTTGGGAGAATAACAGCCTTCCACACTGCAGTTTGCATAGACAACAGAGGGTGTTTCCTCAGGTACAAGAGGAGCAGCACCTCCACGGGGGTAGGGATGCCTCTGTCACTAAAAGTTGGGGCATCTTGTCCTCTGACAAAATACTCAGGATTTAAGAGCTAAATGTCTTCAATCTCATCAGATTCCTCCCAAATATCTCTATCTCAGTTTACAGAATACCATTCTTTTCTTATCAGTGACTTCATGTACACTTCAAATATCTTTCTGGCAAGAATATTAAATTTATGTTATAATTCAGTCACTTGAATTATAAGAACTTGTTTTTTGATTCCTAGACTTTCAGCCCTATGGCTTGAGAAAAGAATATTTTCCTTTGGACCACACTTAGAAACATTTGGATAGCTAATGATTTCCCTTTATTAGTTTGTCCACAGATATTAAGAGTAGCCAATCAGAACGATCATATTTCCAACCCTTCCAAAACTGTTCACAGTTATTGTATATAGAGTTACTAAACTCCTTGCATCTCACAAGTGGTGAATCAGAATAATCAAATAGATAAGCGTCAGTGTTACCTTAAACAACTCACCCCACGGGCTACCCGCACTCTCCACATTATCTGAAAGATAGATGGTGGCAACCTTAGGTCTCATCAAAGTGCAGAACCAATTCCAGGAGTCACTAAACCAATTACAGAAATTTATCTTTACAATTCTGTTTCCCTGGGATCACTTCCAGCATCAAAATATGCATCGATTAGGGTTCACCATCATAAATAATATATGATTAGACTACATAAGGGACTTATAAGTAGGCATACAGTGTAGACCTGCAGAAATGAAAATGGAAAGATGCAAAATAGCTGTCTGTGTACTGGAGAACTGGAAGATTCAGTTCAAGATCAAAAGCCTAGAGATCACTGCAGCCTAGTGTGAGTCTGTGTCAGAAAGCTAAAAGGTCTGAGTTGGAAGGCTAAAGAGTCTGCTTTGGAAGCCTAAAGGGGCGCAGACCAATATCCAAAGGCAATGGTGACAACTAGCACTGCTGCAAAGAAAAAGGAGAACTCCCTTTTTCCTTTCCTTTTTATTCTGTCCAGGATACAAGCCTATTGTCGGTACCATCCACATCCAGGCTGTGGCTTCCATCCTCAGTTTGCTGCCTATGTCTCAACCATCTACAGACACATTCAGAGCTTTCCTAATTGGTAGGGAGTTCATATTGAAGTCAGGTTGATGAGTCACAACTACCAATCACACCCTGAACTAGCCTAACAATTTTAGAAGTTCTAATATATTCCATCTTCCCAGCTCCTTTGTGGAGGATACAGCATTGTTTTACTGAGCATGCAGCTACAGGATTTAGTGTTTGCCCTGGTAGTTTCAGGTTTGCTTTAGTCTAATTGCTATTTCCTTATTTCTGTCTTTTGGAATGGAAATATTTACCCTGTACCATTTGTATGTTGGAAGTGTCTAACTCTCTTTTTGATTTTCATAGGGAGTCACAGTTAGAGTTTGCCTTGAGTCTTAGAGGAGACTTTGGAGTCGTACTTTTCAACAGTGCTGGAATTGTTAAGATTTTGGCAACTCCTGGAAATGGACTAAATGAATTTTGCATAATGAGATGGACATGAGCCTTGTTGGGTGCGAGAGGCAAAATGACATGGTTTAAACTGAAAATATCCTCCGCAAGGCTCCTGCTCAGAGGTCGGACCTGGCTGAAAGGAACAGCTGTTTTCCACTGGGAAAATGACTCACTGGGGGCTTTATTGGGAGGGCGTATTCTCATCCTCAGTCTGCCGTTCGCACTCCTCCTCCTAGCTGCGGTGCGGTGAACACCTTTTCCGCTATGTCATCCCCTCATGTTTACTCCTCATGTTTGCCCTAACACAATCTCATGCTTTCAATGTCATCTGTTCATAGATAATTTTTAGATTTATTTCTCTGGATTTAACTTTGAGCCTGAACTCCATTCCCCAATATCCAACTTTCCGTTTAAGATCTAATTAAGTGTTTCAAATTTAAAGCATCCAAAATTAATTCTTGATTCTATCGTTCAAATTAATTTCCTTTTCCTGATTTCTTTGGTGTTAGCCAATAATAGTTTACCCAGTTTTCAGGCCAGATACTCAGCATTACATTTTGCATTATTCTGTCATCCACCTTCCATCCTGAGTACACATCTAGTTGATTAGAAGATACTCCCCACTCCAGATTCACCCGGTATGACACGTGTGAGCCTCACCTTGGTTTCCACAACTGCCTTTGCAACATTTTAGATCAAACACCGCTCTTCCTCTCTTGAATGCAGAGGCATCTGACCTTGATTCTCAAACTTCTCTTCCTATTTTAGAGACTATATTCTGTAAAGCTCCTTGAGAAATCTTTAAATTTCATTGTACATTTTAATACATAGTTCTGGCACCCAATAGCTTTTAAAACATTTTTAGCACTAGTCAAGTTTCTCTCCTTAAGGAATCTAAAAATGTGGGCCTGAGCGCTCAGAGGCACATCCTGCAGAGGGGCAGTGAGGCCTCTCCTGCAGCCTTCAGGGCCCTGGGTGATGACAGCTCAGCTCCTCGTGAGGAAGCGCTGCCCTGCTCCCAAGCACAGGTCTTCTCTGCTGAAAGAACCAATGGAGATCATCATTAGCTATAGCTTATGACAATGCAGGGTCAGTACACCTGCAGCCTAGTGTAGCTAGTATAAAGCAGAGATGTGAAAAAAGGGCAAATGCTTAGGTAAATATAATCGAGAGGAAAAATAAAATCTCACATGAAAAAATTCACAAGATAGCTGGATAAATGTAAACATGCACCAAGTTCATCTACCATCTGTTCCATTTCCAAACAACAGATACAGGTTGCCTGTTTTACTTTCTGTCTATGTGGATTTGCCTATTCTGGATTTTCCATATAAATGGGTGGTACAGCATGTAGCCTTCTGTGACTGGCTTCTTGCTCTTAGCGTCATATTATACATTGTAGAATGTATCTATACATCTATTCCATTTATAGCTGAATAATTGTCCATTGAATGGACATACTATATTTATTTATCCACTCTTAGGTTTATGCATATTTGGGTTATTTCTAGTTTTTAGCTAAGATAAATAATGATGCTATGAACATTTCTGTACCAATTTTAGTATGAACACATGTTTTCACTTCTCTTGGGTTTTTGTCTCTCTTGGAGCATATGTTTTCAATTCTACTTAGGGATATAATTGCTGGTCATATGGTAACTCCATGTTTAACATGTTGAGGGACTGCCAGATTGATTTCTAAAATAGATACACTATTTTACATTTCTACCAGTTAAGCATGCGGGGTCTGATTTCCCTTCATCTTGATCATAGTCTTGGGAATAGATATGAAGTGATCTCATTGTGGTTTTGATTTGCATTTCCATAATGAATAAAGATGTTAAGTCTCTTTTCACATGCCTATTAGCCATTTACATATCTTTCTTCTAGAAATAGCTATTTAGATACTTCATTCATGTTTCAACTGTTTCATATTATTTTGCTGAGTTGTGAAAATATTTGATTCTTGATACAAGTCTTATGTCAGGTTTATGATATATGATTTGCAAGAATTTTCTTTCATTTGGTGACTTCACTTTTCACTATGCCGATGATATGCTTTGAAGCATAGAAGTTTTTAATTACAATGAAATCCAATTTATCCATTTTTATTTTGTCCTGTGTGTTTTGGGTGTTACTGTTGAGAAAAGAATGCCTATTTCATGGTTATAAAGATTAATCCTGCATTTTTGTAGTAGTTTTATAGGTTCTCATAGCAGGTTTTACATTTAGGTCTATGGTCTATCTGGAGTCATTATTTTCCACTTGTTTATGCAGTTCTCCCAGCACGTGTTGGACAGATTGTCATTCGCCCACTGATTTACCGTGCAACATGCGCCAAGAATCACTTAACTGTAAACGTGAATATTTATTAATTCACTTTTATTCTATTGATCCATACTTCTATTCTTCCATAAGTACTACACTCTTTTAACTACTGTTGCATTGTTATAAACTTTGAAATCATTAAGTGTGAGTTCTTCACCTTTATTCTTCTTGTTGAAGATTACTTCAGTTATTCTGAGTTTTCTCCTTTTCCATATGAGTTTTGAGTCTCCCTTCTCGGATTTGCGAAAACAACAGCTGGAGAGTTGGCAAGAGTTACACTGGATCCATAGATCAATTTGAAAAGCATTGCCATCTCAACATTATTAAATATTCTGATCCACAAAAGCAGGATATCTTTCCATTTATTTAGATCTTTAATTTTTTTAGTGATGTTTTGTAGCTTTCAGAGTATACATTTTCTACTTCTTTTGATAAATTTATTTTTACTTTTCATGCTTAATTTAAAATTATTCATTGCTAATTTAGAGAAATACAATTTCTGGATGCATTTATTTTTATTTTCTTTAATAATCTTTGGCTAGAACTTCCAGTACAAAGTTAAATAGAAGTGATAAGAACAGACCCCCTTGCCTTGCTTCTTATATTAGTGGGAGATCGTGGAGTCTTTCACCTTCAAGCATCACATTAGCTGTGAGATTTTTCATGGATTCTTTTTATCAGGTTAAGTTTATGTGTATTCCTACATTTCCAAATGAATTGATTATTGTGTTTGCCTTTTCTGAGTCTATTGCATTGGTCATGTATTTTTCATTGACTATTCGATAACTGAGCTTTATGTTGTGAATGTCTTTGATTACTAATTCACTCTTTTGCTATATTTCTTTACTTTTTATATATTACTATTTATTTGGAATTTCTATAAGGACTTGTCCATATAATCCAATTACTCAACTTGTTGATACACTGTTGTTCCGTCTCTCATATATATATATATATATATATATATATATATATATGAGAGAAAGAGTATATATATGTATATGTATATATATATACACTCTTAAATATGTACTCTTATATGTATATATACTCTCTCTATATATATAATGCCCCTGAGACAAATGTGCATTCTACTGTGCAGTGTTTAAAAAAATGGATGATTTAGCTTTTCTGTATAGTGTGTGCACGTCTTTCACTTCCTTCTATTGCCTTGTTAATCTTCTCCTAGTTTTTATATTCAGTACTGGAAAAGGTGTATCTAAATTTCCAACTACAATATCACATTATATCATATTTTTCCTTTAAGTCAGTCAGTTTTCCTTTAGATGCTTTTGGGCTTTGGTATTATGTTTCTATAAGATTATTGTTGTTTTATCTCACTTATATATTGATACTTTTAGCAATGTAAACTGTACTTCTTTATCTTTAACAACACTTTTGCTTTAAATTTATTTTGTCGGGTGTAGTAGGGCCAGCCTAGCTTTCTTGTAGTTTTGGATAGAATGATATATCCTTATCTATTTACTTCAAATCACTTGATATTTTTGGAAGCAAATGTGTGTACTATAGACAGCATATAATTGGTTTTATTTTCTAACCAATCTGAGAATCCCTGAATTTTGCTTCCACCTTTTTAATTTATTCACACTTCATGTTATTATTGATGTAGCTGGGTTTATACCTGGCATTTTAATTTTCATTTGTAGTAAACACATCACGTTTTTATTCCTCTGTCTCTACTTCTTTTTACTTTGATGAATATTTCCTCATGAAACAAAATGTTAAGTGATTCTTCAATGTATTATTTAAAGTTTGAGTGGCTATCATGTGGCTTATCTATGCTTCCAAATTAGAATTATAATCAGATTTATACTGATACAGAAACATTACTCCTACAACTTTCTTTTACTTCTCTTTTTGTGCTTCTACTAACATGTAATATCTATATATGCTGAATGTCCAAGAATTATTGACATAATTATTAATTTAAATAATTTTATGCTATAAGTAGAGTTGACTATATTAAGCTTCTGATTTACCATTTCTGATTTTCCCCTTGTTCTCGCTGATTTGATACACTTTTTTTCTGCCACCCTGTCTAAGGGAGCTTTGCTCTGATCTACTTCCTTTGCCCAGTTGTTAACAATACCTATATGTTAGAGGCGTAATTGCTACATTTCCTTACGTAATTGCTTTCAAGTAAGTTAACAGTAGAAAATAGAAGAAATATTTAATTATATTTTATTTTAAAACTATGAAAATAATTACCATACCTAGCAGTGCTGTTTTTCATAGGTTGAATGATTATATGAGGTCACTTGCTCCTTGCCAAAAGAGCTTCCATAAATATTTCCAATAACATGATGAACTTTCAATAAATCCTTTCTGTTTGAGTTGATCTGAAGACAGTGTTGCCAAGTTGCTAAATAACACTAAGAAGGTTGGATATTCCAACATCGACTGAGATTAGGACAGGAAACACAACCAGCTGGTGTGAGTTATTTTTCTGGTCTCAGAAGCAGAAAAACAACCCAGAATCAAGACTGGAAAACAAAAAAGAGGAGGTAAGTTACCTACAAACTAAATTTTTTGAGATGACACCATTTGAAGAAAGAGATAAGCGCTCTTGTAAATGCACTGGGTGTGTGCTCCTCACTGCGCAGCTCAAAGGGACAGGTGTTCCTGGAAGCAGTTATGTCTGGCGGGGCTGCAGCTGGAAGAACAGGTGCTGTGTTCGTGTGCTTGTCTGTGAATGAGCTGGTGTACTAACTTCAACTCTAGTGGTAGCAGCAACAGCAACTTGCTCTCATTACTGAAGTACCTCAAACCATCTTTTCTTCCTGGCCAATAAAAAAGAGTAGAATTATTTGTCTTTTGTTTGACCTAAAGTTGTCAGGTTTTTGAAATTGTACACCAAAATACTAACAGGTCTATATGGACACAAGATGCTACGCTGGTGTTATTTTCCTTTCCCAGGTATTTTTATGAGTGTCTAAATCGTCTTATGAGTCAATAAACATAACTCATCAGACTGTGTATGTTGATGGTGGGAAATTGTGGGGGGCATGAATAACTCCAAAGTTACTGGCATGACTAATTGAGAGGATAAATTTGACATTTACGGGAATTGAACATTGGAAGAGGACAAGAAAATCATATCAAGAGAAAGAAGCATTATCCATAAACCATTTAGATTTTGTTTAATCTCATAATTTAATAGCATAATGCATGCTAGAAGCCTTAATACATGGGTAGAGCCCAATACAAATATTCATACTAGTGATGATGATTACAAGCTAGCAGTCAAGGAATCTTAATTTGTATGATTTTGGAACCACTCTTGTGACTTGTAGTTATGTATTAAACATTGCCAAATATTTCTTGTTCTCGAGCATATGTTTTGGCCCTAAATATAAATGTTAATTCTCTTTTACTCCCTGGCATCTCAATCTTCAGCCCTTTCTAATTTTACTTGGATAAACATAGCTGAGTATTTTTTCCAAAGTACATTACAGTACATCCAAGGGTTTTCTGACAGACAGATTCTCAGAACACCAAGCAAAATCGAAAAGATGTAGCATAAACAAAAGCAACTTTATTTACAAAAGCTCAATTTAAGATTGAAGAGAGGAAGAGTGAGTCAACATCATTTGCCATCAACAGATGTTCTTTGTGGTCTCTGTTTTTTTTTTTTTTTTTTTTTTTTTTTTCAATTTCCATCAGTTGTTTTCAAGCCTTAGTGTGCATACCAATCACCTGGTGAGCTTTCTGAATTGAAGATTCCTGGGACTGACCTCCAGCAAATCTAATTCAGGCCCTGGAATGAGTCATAGGAAATTGGGGAGATAACCATAAGATAATAAAGAGGTGATTTTGTCCTCAGATCACACTTAGAAGAAACCATCACATTGGTCTTTATCGTTGGGCGTGTTTGTGTTGCTCTGCCTACTTTTGAGATTGCAACTGTTAGTAGGACTGTGTAACTCTGCAGCTGTGCATGGATCCCTGCCTGAAGACCTGAGGATTTTAGTCTCCCTCTCCTTTTAATAGCTTCCACCAAACCCTCCAGAGCTGCCTTGTTGCTGGTACAGCTGCCTTATACAAAAAATAACTCAGAAGTGTTTCCAATTAGCCAAATATGGTGGTCAGTTATTTTAAAACATTTCAGAGACTGTTTACCAGGGCAGATGTGCAGATTTGAGTCTGGCTGTATGGAGTGTGTCCAGAGGAGTGTGTATCAGAACCAACCTTCCATAAGTGCTACACATTCCCAACGACTGGGTCACTCAGCTGTGTCCTCTTTGTAGAAGGCTCATGGGAGAAAACAGAGTGTTGGAATGACTCCTTTTCCTTCCTCTTGGGTCTCATTGGTCGAGCAGTATAAAGAGGATGCACGTCAGCAAGTCACACACGTGGGATGCTGTGAGGAGGATATGCTGACATGGGGATGGATGGCCAGATTTGCTGATTTCCACAGAGGCTGGGCAGTGATGTAGTTCTTCAAACCAGGAGAAATACTGTTGATATAACTCGTGGAACATTGAAAGTAAAGAAAAAAGATTAAGTCAATTTATGACCAAATGGACTTTATAAAGAGGCTTTCAAAATTCCAGCTGTTGGTTAATTAGAAAAGCTTCTAAATTATGTTAATTAGGTGAAGATTAGTATTTTCCCATCTCGTTTTGCTTAGCGGATTCTCCCATGTCTATAATTGCAGTAGTTCAGTTTGCAGTAGTTCAGTGGTAATTTCCAAGGTTGTATTTACATAAGGGAATGTTACAGGAACATGGATAGAATATTCTTGGGTAGGTAGATATAAATACACATATAGTTATGTAAATATATGGATGAATGTGATTGTGGGGAACCACTCAGACTACTTCAAAGCTCAGGGGCATCTAAGGACACCTGAAGGTGTGACCCTGCTTGTCGAGCACAGGTGTGCAGTAGGATACAGTTATATCACCATAACTTAGCACAGGTAAACATGCATGCACTGGCTAGGGAACTGTGTAAGAATGTAAACACACGATAACAACATGTATGAGAATTATACACTAAAGACGGAGGCAGCTCTTGTGCTCTCGTGCTCTGTTCTGCTCCATTCTGCCTGTTGTTGGTGCTGATGTCTTGCGCACGTGCATTCTGTAAGCTGCGGACCTCACCAGAAAAAATCTCCCTCAGACACCCCAAGAGGGCCAACAGTGATTTTATAGTATACCTCTAGATAGACACATACACACATGTATATTATAAATATTTATACATATATAATTTGATAATCTTGGACAAATATATAAAAATAACTATTTTGATAAGTCATGGATCATATATATAAAGCATTTCCTCTGATTCTATAAATACACTTGTTGCTGAAGAATAAACATCTAGGTAGCTAAAACTAGAATATATAGGTTGTAGCTTTGGTCGACTCAGCCCTGAATAAGCATGAAACATTGTAATATGTGCATTGTAAATAAGATTAAAGTAAAAATAGCGAAAGTTGCTTTCTTTTGATGTATTATGTGTGACATTCAGCTTGTTTGGGGACATGGTGAAAAGTTAATTGAATTAACATTCTGGGGGCAAATGCTTAAGGCTATAACTCTTGGTTGTATGAATTTTTCTTTAGTGAAAAAGGTAGAAACACTTCGACCCACGAAAGAACATTTGTCATTATGTCAAGAACACTAAGAAAGTAGCTTACAATTATTTTAGGAAAAGAATTTTCAGTTCCAAATTCCTATCATAGCTGTTATTATTTTAGTATCCTGGTATAGTAGATCCTCAAACAGCATTTAATGAATAAGTTCAACTCCCTGGTTATTAAACAATTTTGATTTCCATTTCCTACCAAGTTTCTCTACATGCTTACAATTCACCTTATGCTTTAAGGACTCATCATGTTATTTCAAGTGCACATAATTCATCAATGGAAAACTCAAAACATGCAAATTTTATTCCCCTTAGGAATTTATAGCAGGGGAGAGAGAAGGGTCTAGATACAGAGAAAAACACTCACTCTGATGAATATCAGAGTTTACATTATGCCTGAAAGTGATCAGTATTATGGATGAGGAAAATGAAAAGATGGTAGAGTTGGGTGTAGGGGGTCAAAGTACCAGGCTGGAGAAGGAAGTAGTTTAATGAAGTAGTTAGCATAAGTTTCTTTGTAAGATGACATTTGAGCTAGAACTCTAAAAAGATGAACAAAGCAGCCTCAGACGTCTGGAAGGACTTTCTAGGGAGAGAAACCTTCTCTGCAAAGACTGTGGAAGAGCATGGACCATTCTGGTACCATACCAGGAGGCCAGGGTACCAGGAGCAGAGTGGGGCAGAAACAGGACTATGGAGGGTGGAGGCATGGAGGCCTTCAGAGATCTCTATACTCTATAGTTTTTCTTTGCAAGAAAAAACCATGTGTTTACTCTGATTATAATAGTGAGCCATGGAAGAGCTCCGGGGAAGGTCACATATGAACTAGTGGGTCTGTTAAGGTATCTTCTGGCTGATTTTCTAGAATGGATTGTAAAGAGGGGTGGAGTGGGAGCAGGGTGAGCAGTCGTGACAATCCAGCAGCAGGCCAGGTGTACCATGATGGGCCTCACAGGGATGCTAGCAGTGGGGCCAGTATAAAGTAACCAGCATCTTTGCTTTGGGATACGTAGTGTGGATTTTTATCAGATTACTAGTCTTGCTTGTAATACTATAAAAAGTTGATAAGATTAAAACAATAGCAGCGAAGACCTTCTGGAGACATTGAAGGACAACTAAGGCACCCATAACCTGAGAGCCCAGCATGCCCAGAGATGGAGATAACATTGAGGTACCCCTCACATTTCTCCCCACTTCCCCTACTTAGGGCTCTGTAAACTTCAGAGCGCCTGAGGCTAAGTATAAAATGAAAGCCGGGGCAGAGATTTCCAGCAAATGCACAAATAAGGGGAGACAAAATAGAAATGTAGATCTACTAGGGTAAGTTGAGTTTGAGGGAATATGAGCCTTTGGAAAAGACCCCTGATGTTTCCCACAAAGTGATTGGTCCTCCTAAGCTGGATGGAGAGGGAGAGAGCAAGACGTGCATCTAGCCCACAGCCAGGACTCAAGACAATTCAGAGTGTGTCATTGAGCTGTGGCTGGGAATGCAAACACTGGAATTTAGACCAAGACAAAAAGGAACAACTGCAAGCATGAGATTTAAGGTAAGACTCGCAGATTATTATTTTCTAAGAGAAGGGCAAACTAGAAAATGATTTTCTTCCTTAAAACAGAAGCCAAGTTTGAAACATCTTCACCCAACAAAGCAATGACTACATCAGCGACTACATAGTCTAATGCTCATTTGCTGCAGGGAAATGTGTAGATGAAGATAATATATTTCAAAATGGCTTTGGGAGTTGACACACAGTATCTTCCATTCAGAAATTTATTACCAGGCTTTTAGGAGATACAGATGAGTAACCAAAACCAAGAGAAAAGTGGGAACTACCAACAGCTCCACAGGTGATAAAATATTACCAGATTAATAGTGCTAAAAATAAACAACAAAATGAAACTTTTCACAAAAAAAGGAGAATCTGTTATCTATTAAAGAGAATTAAATGAAAATTCCAGAACTGTAAAATAATAAAAATTAATGATTCAATGTATGTTCAACAGCAGGTCATATATAGGTGAATAGATTCATAAACTGAAGGATAAATTCATAGGAAATACTCTTGTTTTAAACACAAAAAGGAAGGAAAGGGAGATGGAAAGAAGGACAATATGGAAAATGAAGGACATTTTTGAAAAACAAAAATGTGCATAATTAGTATTTCAGATAAAGAAGGATGTAGAGCAGAAGCAGTATTTGAAGACATAATGGATGAGAATTTTTGAAACTGACAAAAAGCTGTCAAAAATTAAATAAGAACTAGTAATTACAGGAAATTTAAATTAAAAGAAAACACACACACACACAGCACATTTAGCAGCACAATAAGACTGCTGAAAGTTAGACGAAGAGGAAATTTTTAAAAATATCCAAGGGAATATAGACACAGTATCTTCCCAAAAAGCAACAATGATAAAGGAAATTGAATTCTCAACAGAAATTATATAAGCACAAAGAAAACAGAATAGCAAATTTTGCATTCTAAAAGAAAATAATTGCAAGTCTAGCATCCTTTATTCAGTAAAAGAAGTCCTTTGAAAATAAAGACTTATAGATGAATAGAATCTGGGACAGTTTATTGGCAGAAAAACATACAATGAAAGAAATTATCCCTGAGCTTTTCAGGTGGTATGAAAATAGTGAAAGTAAAGAAAAGAATGAAGAATGAAAAAATAATGCATAGGTAAAATCCAAACGTCTGTTTTTTCGGTATGACAATAACAAGGCCATGTACTTGAAATGTACTTGAAAAATGTATGTATGTATGATATTAATAACACTAAAATAGGATAGGATTAGTGTTGTGTAGATTAAACATAATCAGTCATGATAAATAATGAAAAGCAGTTTTTCTAATAGAGTAGGAAAATTCAATAAAACAGAATCATTAATATTTGATTAATTTTAATTAATTCAAGAAGGGATAAAATGAATCAAAGCAGACAAATAGTAAATAGTGCAGAGATTTATTGCCAAGGACATCAGTAAATACTTCAGCTTAAAGAGCAAGGTTCAGGACTTCAAAATCTCAAATGCATGATGTTTACAAAAGGTATACCTTAAATGTAAGGAAACAGAATGTTAAAAGTAAAAGATGAAAGTGATGTAACATGCGGATATATAACCAAACATGATATTTAAACAAAGCAAACTGTTGAAGTTCCACTAATATTAGGCAAAACGTACATTAAGACCACAAGTATGACTAGAAACAAAGTTATTTAAGTTGATAAAATGGCCAGTCCACTAGAAACATACAATTTTGATTTGACTTACAGATAATAAAATAGTCTTAAACTCTATAAAATAAAAGCTCAGTGAGCTAAAGAGGAAAATTTTAAAAACTCTGTGATCCTTCTGACAAGCTTTAACATTCCTCTTGATAGCTGATGGAAGAGATACCATAGAACAGTAGTCGTAAGGCCCAGGATAAACCTGACACGTTTTCCCTAATAAGCATACACAGAACACTGCACTCAGCTTCCTAAGTGCACAGGGACTGGCCCATAAGGTAAATATTACTGAATTTCAAACCGCTGAATGACCCAGTGGTGTTTCTACTATAGTAAAATTAACTTAGATATGAATAGCACCAAAAACTGTGGAAAATCTTGAACTAAACAAATACTATAAAAACGCTATATAAAATGGTAAATTTGACTTATTACAGGAAAGTAAATGACCTCAGTTAGAGGGACAAGCCTGCAAGTAGCCCCAAGAGCAGGGTCCCTCCAGTCCGCACGGCGTGTTCTCACCCTCTTCTCCTCAAGCCCTGTGTACACAGGGCTGCACCTGCTGAAAAGGAGCCCCCTTCTGATTTGTACCAAGACTTGGAGAGAAGGCAGTGAAGTCTCCAGGGAAAGCAGGCAAGCACAGCCCTCGGAGAGCAAAGAGGTTACACGCACACTGGGCCGAACACAAAAGAATTCAGACAATATTGTTCCAAGGAGCTCTTTCATTGGAGCCGATGGTGAGTGTTCTGCACCTACCAGAGGTTTCCAGCAACAAGGGAAACTGGCCCACAGCGATAGGACTGGCAACGAACAGTGCACGCACGCATCTGTGGAGCCAAGATGAATGAGGTGATCAAAGGAAGGGCAGCAATGCTGTACTGGGAAAGGAAGAAAATTTTCAGTGCAAAAATTAAGTGAGGCAAACACTGAGTGGAGAATGTGCTCACAGTCACTCTCTAGAACGGAGAGGCAAAAATTACAATTGTAAAATGCTGAAAATTCAAGTAATGGGAATATAAAAATAGATATCAAGATAGAGAGTACGGTTCTATGAAACAAAGTGAAAGAACAGCAGAAAAAAGGGAGGTATAACAAATATTAAAATTTTAGAACCACTTGTAGTTGAGAAAATAGCTGGGGATTTAGCTCAGGAGCATAGCACCTGCTAGGCAAGCATGAGGTCATGAGTTCGATTCCCCATCCAAAAAAAAAAAAGTGATACTTGAGAAAATAAAAGAAAGCATGAGTTTAACATACCATATCTCACATCACCCTAATAAGAGTGGTTACCACGAGAACAAAAATATAACCTTTCCTAAATAACTGGGACTCTATAAAGAAAATCGACGAGATGCAAGAGCTCACTTTGTAAATGGTATAAAAGTTACAAATGTAGACCTGAAACAAACAAAAACAAAGAACAAAAACCTAGGAACAATACAAATGAGTTAAAGAGCTATATTCACGTGTTAAAGAAAAGGTGATTTCTAATGAATAGTTGCATAAATCCAAGTTATGAGAAAGATAGCAAATAAAAACAAGGGGGAAATTGCAACAGATATATGTTAATGGAAACAGAACAGTGAGTTGTGCTCTTGCTAAGTAACCTGGCAGTAGGCAGACTGCAAACACAGCAGACTAAACAACGAGAGAAGATTTTAATGCCATCAGATGAAATTCAAATGTGAAAGTCTTAAATTACAAAATACATTTTTAAAAAACTGTATTTAAAATAAAAACTATACATTATGCATGAATAATTAGGTAGAAAGCATTAGTATTGCAAGATCTGAATAAAATTTTCAGCCAGGCAAAACATCAGAGAAAACCACTTAAAAGGAGGAAATGTCTGCTTGGCTCATAGTTGCAGTGGTTTCAGTCCATGGTCCTTTGGCATCGCTGCTGTCGGCCTGAGGAGGTCAACTCGGTACATGGAGATGCGAGTGCATAGGGCTGTCACTGCCCGCATCATGGTGACTGGAAGCAGAAAGAGAGCATCTGAGCCTGGTCAAGTATCCTCTTGGAGGGCATGCCCGCGGAGATCTCAACCCCACTCCTGTAGGTGCCATTGCCTCCTCCTCGCTCCACAGGCTGGTGACCAATCATTTAAGGCAGTGGGAGTTGGGGAATAGTCTCAATTCAAATATAGTGTATGGGAAAATAAAAATAACACTAGAAAATGTAATAAGGATAATTTTAAAAGTAGGTGGACTCCATCTATCCATGTGTGGTGGGCCCTCTAAAATGATCACCAGTCATTTCCACAGCCTGGCCCGTAAGTGTCCTCGCGTTACCTGAATGCGGACATGATCCTGTGCTCTGAATAACAGAACACGACCCAGGCCGGGCGGAATCACAGCCTTGACTCCATGGCACTATGAGGCCGTTTGAGCAGAGGGTCTCATCAGTGGTTGAACTAAGTTTTCACGAGGAGCAAACGTAAGTGGCACATACCTGAGGAGGCCTCCAGGAGCTGCAGGAGCCTCTATAATTTGAGAAGCATCTCCACAGTCTGCAGAAGGCCTCTAGGATCTGGGCATCCTCCAGCCTTTCATCAACAAAATGTCTCCATGCTCGGGCCCGTCACAGTAAAGGAATGAGTTCTGCCAGCAACCCAGATGATCCAGCAGGTAGATTCTTCCCAACAAAGTCTCCCACGGAGAACACGTTTTGGCTTATGCCTCAATTACGGCCTGAGGGCCTGAGTAGAGGACCAGTTGAGCCATGTCTGAATGCCTAATCCAGAGCAACTGCCAGGAAGGAAGTGTGAAATGTTTCAAACCAATAAATTTGTTACAATTTATTATGTAGTTTATATACTGGCTGTTTACTTACCTATACCAGTACATTCAAAATAGAGAGTAAGTACACATAACTGCCTAATTAAAAAAAAAATGAAATGTACAATAGACTAGAATGATATAGTAAATTCCAAATAATAATAATATTAAAACAATTATCTGATCTCAATGCAATAAAGCCAGAAATGCAAAGGCAAACAAAGCCAAAAAATTATACGTCCTATAAATTAAATAAAGCAAAACAAAAAATACTCCTTAAAGTACTTCTAGTCAAAGTAGCAATCCAAACTAAATTGTCAGTTTTTAATTTTTCTTTTTACAGTAGTTGGGAGGGACCCTAGGGCTTCATGCATGATCAGTAAGTCCTCTACCACTGAGCTACATTCTCAGTTCTTTTAAAATTTTTATTTTAAGTCTCTCTGAGTTGTTCAGGGTGGTTTCAAATTTGTGATTTTTATGTCTTTCAAATAACTGGGGTCATTGGTATGTGTCAATATGCTCAGCTAAATTACAAATTTAAAAGCAAAATTATGAGCAAGTCCAATTTATTTCAAAAATGAAAATGATTCAGTATTAAATCTATTAATATAACTTATCATATTAAGAAAGTTAAGAAAAAAATCACCTCTATGAATTTTGGAAGGGCATTGTGAAAATTTATTAGTCATTATTTCTAATTTTTAAAAATATTAACAAAATAGGTATCAATGGATGCTTCTCTAAAACAATAAAATATATCTACTTTGGCCAAAAAAATTCTTACACTTTATTTAAAGTCAGGAAAAATAAAAATGCAGACTTTCCCACCAAAATTTAGCATTACTTTGAACATATCTCTCAATTCAATGAGATAAAATAGAAGTAAGAGTGTTTGAAAGAGATTAATTGCAGATGGTATAACTATATGCCTAAATAACATAGTAGACTTAGTTAAAATTTTTATAGTCAAAGACAACTGTGGGGAACCACTCAGACTACTTCAAAGCTCAGGGTCACCTAAGGGCATCTGAGGACATGACCCCGCATCTCTAGCACAGGTGCACAGTAGAATATGGTTACGTAAATATGACTTAGCGCAGGTGAACACACATGAGCCAGTTACAGCACTGTAGAACAATGTAAATATGAGACAACAATCTGTATAAGAATTATACAGCAGCGATGCAGGCTACTCTTGCACTGTTGCAGTGTGCTCTGCTCCACGCTGCCTGCTGCTGTTGCTGATGTCTTGTACATAGCATTCTTTAACCTGGAGACCTCACCTACAGAAATCTCCCTTGGGTCTCTCAAGTGGTCTGACTGCAATTCAGAAAGTCAGCACATTATAAAATTTGTGTGCAGATAATCAAAATTTTCCCATAAACCACCTATATAGAAGGTCTGCATTAGCAACAAATCCCATTAATACCTAGTATGTTTCTCAGTTTTTAAGTCACTCAGACACACTACCCAATGCCTACAGTTTGCAGAAGAAATTTAATTGAGCTCATGATTTCAGAGGGTTCAGTCCATGCTGTGCTGGCTCTGAGGTAGAAACATCAGGATGGAAGGGTGTGGTGGAGCAAAAATGCTTTATTCACTGTGGCCAGGAGGCAGAGTAGCCACGTAGAACCAGAAAGGAAGAAGACAGGGACAAAATACAGTACCCAAGGTCACACCTCTATGACCATCCAAACACGTCCAGAAGTGTGCCTTATTAGTCTCCCAGGCTGCTCACAAACCATCAAGTTGACATAATTAAACTTAACCACAGTAGATAGTAATATACTTAACAGAAAATGTGCAAAACCTACATGAATAAGTCTTTAAAATGCTTTTGAAATAAAATGATACAACTTAACTAAATATAATGATAGATCATGGTTTGGACAGTACGTCCCAGCATTGCAAATTTGTCAGTTCTCTCTAAATAAACTTATACGGGATTTTTAGTTTAATTAATTTTATAGGTACACAGTAATGTTGCAAATTTATAGAGTACAATACAATGTTTGGTTGCAGATATACATTGTGTAATGATCAAATCAGGATAATTAGCATGTGCAATAATAAATATTGATTATTTGTGTTAAGACCTTGAAAATCCTCTCTTCGGTCGAATTTGAAATACGCAACCTGGGACTGTGTGTGTGTGTCCTGGGGATGGAGCCAAAGGCCTTGCAGTTGCTGGGCAAAGGCTCTGTTACTAGGTTCCATCTCCAGACCTTTTCCAAAATTTTACTTTGAGACAAAGTGTCCTAAAATTGCTCAGGCTGGACTTGAATTTGAGGTCCTCCAGCCTTGACTCCCACTTCTGAGTAGCTGAGATTACACGCAAGCACCGCCATGGTCGGTCACACGCTACTACTGACTACAGTCATTTCAGCAGTCTTTCAAAAATTATTAGTGAGGTTTGAATAATCTAACAAGCTAATTCTAAAATTCACACAGAGTAATCCACAAAAGTAACCAAGCAAACACCAAGAAGTAAGAACTATGAAGGGGAGACCTTTTTTCTAGCCATTTTAGCTTCAAAACTTTTATAATTACTTCAATCTGATGTTGTGATGTCACGGGCAGGCACACAGTAAGGAAACACTTTAGTGTTTTAAAATAGATCCAATTAAGTAAGAGATTTAATAAACAACAAAGACAGGGTCTTAAATTAGCACAAACAACAATGGCCTTTAGAAAGGGGGCCAGGAGGTGGGAAGGAGATGTGAGGGAGGGGAAGCGGGGGGAAAGTAAAAGGGATCAAGGTGCTATTTAGGAAAAAAAAAAAAAAAAAAAAAAAGGTCTAGGAACAAATGAGAAAAACATCTGAAAAAAGTTAAAGCTTCATTCCCAGACCACAGCAAATAAGATAAACTCCAATGGATCAAGGATTTAAATGAAAAACAAAAATAATTCTGTATGAATCAGCTTTCCTTTTGCTTGGACAAAATAACTGACACCTGCAATTTAAAGGAGAGCTTTATTCTAGCTCAGCGTTTCAGAGGACTCGGTCCCTAGGCTGGCTCCAAGCCACAGACTCCGTGGAGGGGTGGCTGGACAGGGCAGGGCTGCTGTGTGTGTGGCCTGCAAAAGCAGAGCTCAGGAGGGTGCCAGAGGCGAAAGGGCCGCAGCAGGAGGGACAGTCCCCAGGGCCCGGGCCTCACCCGTGCGCACACACGGAAGTGTGCTCTGCTAATTCCCTGGTCAGCCTTCAAGCTGGTCAAGTCAATCAAGTTAACAGTCAACCCTCACAAATTCAAGCTATCAAAACACAAAAATCCAAAAAAGGGTGAATTCATTTACTGTCTTTGAATTAGAGAAGGTTTTTTTTTCACTGTGATTGCAAATGCGAAAGCCATAACCTAAAAGGGTGATAAAGATGAATAAAATTTAATAATTCACAGATGAGAAAAGTATATACAAAACTATTTGCCACTTGTTAAAGTATACCAAGAGTGCAAAGAAACTGAGAAGAAATAGACTAACTCCAGTGGAACTGGAGGCAAGAGACAACTAGAAATATCAAGAAAAATAGAAATTGTTCATAGACATGAAAATATCAGCCTTACTAATGGAAAGAAAAATGAAAAATAAACTACATCCAGACACCTTTTTTTATCTCTCAGATTGATGACAAAATGCAAAGATTTGGTAATACGGTGTCCGTAAGCAAATAGAAATAAATATTCTTCCCTAATCCTGATCAGATTGAAAATTATCTCCAAAAGTGCTGTTTGTTAAAAAGAAACAAACAGAGCCAGGTAACTTAAAGGACAGACACAAGTTAGAGTCCAGGCAACTTAATGAAAACTCATCCCTAAATAAAAAATGAAAGGGGTTGGGAATGTAGGGCAGTAGTAGAGCACCCCCGGTTTTTATCTCCAGGACCACCAGAACAAACGAAAAGAATAAAAGAAAAGAAACAAAGAGTATACAAAGTATACTACCATTAATGTGAAAGAAGAAGAGCAGAGTACCATTAAAGAACAGTGTACATTTCTTCCATTTGTATAAACATTTCTGCAAGGATTATGGTTGCCAGATAAAATATAGGACACTTAATATAATTTGAATATTAGATAGAAATTATATAATCATATATATGTATATATATGCATATTAGTATGCATGTCTCATGCAATATTGGAAACACATATCTAAATTAGTGTTGATTATCTGGTATTTAAACCTGTCAGGAGTTCCTCGTTTTCCAAACCTGGCAATGCTGGGAGACAGGGATAGAGCGGTAGCAGGGAAATTTTACCCATGGGGGTGAAGAGATTAGAGCCCTCACAGGCAAGCACAAGACAGGAGCTAGATGGTGACATTTTCCTCTCTGTATCTTTTACTTTTTTAGACAATGTAACTTCATTGTTTTTTTAAAATAATAGAAGCAAATATAAATAGTTAAAACTAATATTTATATAAGGGGACTACTCAAAACCTAGTGTCATTCATTGAGATTTCTCTTATATGTTGTTTATTATAAAACCAGACCTTATAATTTGAAAATATAAATGTGGAGTATTTGAGGAAAGTCAAAATTTTCTATGAATTTTATATTTTTAGCACATTGTATCTGCTCCTAAGCTTCTTGTTTGCCCCTGTTTTACAGTGGAAAAAGCTCAAACATCTGAGGTTTGGGATAGAGAATAAAAGTGTCATAAAGTATTATTCTTGAAGAGGCAGGCTCAGTCAGGTTTTTGAAATCTTCCCAAATCTTCTCAGCCTTTTGACAGCTTCTCAGATAACTCAAATGGCCAGGCAGACATGTTGCTGTAGCAAACACCAGGTGGGGAAAAATCAAAGGGGAGTGTGACAGAGGCCTTGTGAGCATGGCGGGCCTCTGCTGGACACCTGGCGGGCACACACAGTCACGCACGCTCTCACACACGCACGCGTGCACACGGGCACATGTGCAGAAGAAGCAAGGTATCCAAGTTATTGAAGATTTTCTCTGTGGTTATAAACATGGGTTCTTATTCTAATATAAAAACGGAACACTACTCAACGATGGGGAAAATGGAAAAATGTTAAATAATCTATCACTGGTATCTTTTTAAATAACATTGTGAAATGAATGCCATCCATTATCGACAAACCTCTCTCTTGTGTTACTTGCTTTAGAGTTAATTCCCTTCCCCCATTTTTGAGACAGGAAAGGTGACAAAATTATAGCCCCAGGCTTCCTAACTGGTAAATATGTAGTATCAATAATTTTTTTCTCTTAGGCATATGTTTTGTTTGTTTTTGTTTTGTTTCGTCTGCAGTGCTGGGAATCAAACCTATGGCCTCACATTTATTTGACAAGTGCTCTTTCCTGGAGCTAGATGCCCAGTCCTCATTTTAAAAATACTAATAAAATGGCTTATTTTTGCAGCTCAAGTAATGTGAATCAAAATAGATATTTTTAAAAAATGATTTCTGAAGGTGTTACTGCTTGGCAAAATTGTTGGGCAGCCAAGGCAAAATTTTCATTATTTGTCATTTTCAAAGTGGAGTTTATAAACTGTCTTCAGCCATAGTCCTAGTCAGCTGAGAGTCCCACCCTCCAACCTTACGCCAGCTGGCTCATGTAGCCACAGATTTTCTTTTGGCAAATGGTCAAATACAACACACATTTTAAGCAGCTGGATTAACCTAACAGCTCTGACTGAAGCTCTTTCATCTGTTTTACAGAGATAGACGTCTGCTATTTAATTACAGTTGAACTGGAAAACACATACACATTTATTTCTAATCAATAGGATTATAGCATAAAAATGTAACTTTTCAACTCTAAATGAAATTTGTTATTCAAAGTGAAAGCTCATAAATTTATAATGTTCTTTCATGTGTATATATTTTGCATTATTTTATCTTTAAATTTAGTTATACAATCACTTGAAACACACATGCAAGGCAAGTCAAAAGTAAAATATCAAATAACAAAATGCTGTCACACAAAAAAATCAAAATAACAAAACAATACAGAATTACTTTATAATAAAACTCTGGGATTCTTAGTTGACCATGGGGTTTGGTTTATTTGTTTTGGGTTTTTTGCTTTGTTTTGTTTTGTGTCTGAGTTTATAATCAAAACAGTATTGGTCTTTCTTAAATTTCACAGTCTCCATCATGGTGATATTTGCAATGTTCTAAATGAAGACCATATGCTAGTCCCTAAGCTGTCGAATAGTGGTAGCCAGGTGTTTGAACAAATTAGGACGGGCAACTCTACCAGCTTATTCTAACCTGGCAGGTAAGCATAGCACTGACTACTTACCGTTCCTTACAGTCTGCTCCTGCCTCAAGTGGCAGGAAAAATTGTGCACCTTCGGTATGAGATATGACTGAGAGGTAAAAATTTTTAATCAGTGCTAAATAGAGAAAAACTCTCTGATAAGGAAAAAAAACTTACAAACGATTTATAGGGATCCAAATAGTTGTAATAGTCTCTGGGTTGCACTTACGATAAAGTCATGATGGAATTCCTAGTAATTTTATTGCCAGCTACAGTCAGCCATAGTTTCTCAGTGGAACCTTCTTTTGATTCTGCAAGTTTAATAATGGATTCCCTAATGTTAAAAACCTTATGCTGTCACAGCCATGCAAAGCAGGAAAAACAGCAGAGACATTATCTTTGAAGTGAATATCTAAGGTAACTAATTCAATGTATAACTTTGGCATCAACATTTCCTTCTACACATTGAGGATTGAGTTTGTTTGCAGTTGAAACTAACTATAACTACTGCTACTGTTGCTTATTACTGCTTCCAAGAAAATGCTCATATTTAATCTATTTTTTTTTTTTTTTTTGGCACCGGGGATCACACTCACAACCTCGCACCTGCCAGGGCAGGCGCTTAAGCCACTGAGCCAAACTCCCAGCCCTGGTTTTTTGAGGCAGGGTCGCACTATGTAGCTCAGGCCGGCCTGGAGCTCGCGTTGTAGCCCAAGCTGGCCTCGAACTCACAATGCTCCACCTACCTCAGCCTCCTAAGTGCTGGGATTAAAGGCGTGTGCCACCATGCCTGGCTTAATCTATATTTTTACAATAAACAAAGAAGCAAGTACTTTTACGCATTTGCTATAAGCAGTTCTGGAAAAGTAAGGTAAACCTACCGTAATAATTTCAGAGTAAAATATAGCCACTACAGCAGAGGTCCTGTCAAAGAATTAAGAGAGAAATTATAGTTTAGTGAGGTAATAAAACATTCTATTTAATTAAATTTTAAAATCTCCTTAAATGATAATTGATTATTTGAAGCAGAAGCAATAATATGGTACAATTTTTGTATTCTGTGTAGAGAAGTTAATTGTATTGATCAGGTGTAAAAATACATAAAGGTAAAACGTAGTAAGCTAAAATTGTATTTGAAGAATGAAATTACTAAAAATATAAAGATTCAGGAAGTTCATAAGATAGAATTCTAAAAATATTCAAAGGAAAGACAAAAGGAAAGTAGAGAATTATGAACTAGACATAGAAAACAATTGGCAAGATGGTGAACTTAAACCACTAAATGTAAATTGTCAAACAGTGCAACTAAAAAACAGTGATTATTAAACTGGTTAGAAAGCAACCTTTAACTGTGTACTGTTGATAAGAAACATGTTTTAAATATATAAATATAAATATTGATAAAATGTCTATCATGCCAACAATCAAAAGAAATTTGAGGTGATTGTACAAATATAAAAATGTAGATTTATAACAAGCCCACGGAAGACACCATGACCATTGGGCTAAAAAAAATTAGTAGTTTTCAAGTGAAGAAACAGATCACAGATATCAACAGCTGCATGCTGGAAATAAGAAGGAGGGGACCATGTCTGAAAGTTGAATCCAGAGCTCTGAGAACAAAATCATCAAAAGATCATAATTTCGAGTGTTGCTATAATATATGGCCTATGCATTTTAAAACAATACTATAAGGCATACAATAAAATGGGCAAGTGATACCCAAACTTAGTCGGGAAAAAGGAGTCAGTAGAAATTACCTCCGAGTCTTGACTAAGACCTCCCAGCAGCCATTCCACCCACTCCACCTCTATGCATGCATACATACACAAGTGTGCTCAAAATTAAAAAAAAAAAAAAAACACTAATGTACTACCAAGAAGTGAAAGGACAAGTCTCAAAAAGTAAAACTGATGAAATTTCAGAGCTAAAAGTAATAACTGAAAATAAAGTTTCACTAGATGAGAGAAATGATAGGAGTGTGTGTGGAAAGAGACACTTTCTAATCTTGAAGATAGGAACAGTCTACTGTGGAGAATTTCTTTATAATCGCAGAAAAGTGAAAAAGCCTCAGACACTATTAATATTAATTGCTCAGAAAATATTAATTAGAGTTTTGGAAGAAGAGTACAGACAAATAGGCATAGAACAAAT
Source organism: Dasyprocta punctata (assembly GCA_004363535.1). NCBI lineage: Eukaryota > Metazoa > Chordata > Mammalia > Rodentia > Dasyproctidae > Dasyprocta > Dasyprocta punctata. Next base: position 262,287 of record RJWM01000031.1, on the reverse strand, counting down.
TATATGAAGAAATAATTAAAAACTTTCCAGAATGTTAGAAATACTGATTTATAGAAAGTACAACAAATCCAACACATAGTATAAAGAAAATAATTTTCCAACCTTCCATAGGCAAACTGCTGAAAGTCAAAACAATCTTGAAAATAGCAAGAAAGAAATATTATATAGAGAGAAACAATCCCCAAATTCATAACAGCAGAAGACAATGATCGAAATGACATAAATGAGAGAAATCACAGCCTACAATTCCATATCCAATGACAATATGCCTCATGAATGAAGACTTAATAAAAATATTTTCAGATAAATAAGTGCTAAGAGATCCTTATTAACAGATCTGTACTCCAAAAAATTTTTAAGTAAGTTTTTCAGGCTGAAGGAAAACACATGCAAAATCAACTTTATAGGAGAAAGAGAACACTAATATTGTGTATGAGTTAATGGCAAATAACAAACGTAATTTTGGAAATTTTCTCTTAGTTTTAAATAAAGAAAAAATTAAAAAACTAAATACAAAATATGTATAGACATATGACATCTCTAAGTATATTACTGCGATATCATTAAAGACAGGAGTGATAGTTAATGAAAATACACAGTTACTAGTTTCCAATATTTTAACTAAAATAATTTGCTGTAAATGCTAATTTTGTTTGAGAGAAACAAAATCAAATAGAAGAATAAGAATTGAGTAGGTCATAGCATTTGTAAGTACAGTCATATCAGATTGGATTAAAAACATCAATAACTGGTTATAAGGCCAACATAAAAAATTCTTAAAATACAACAAAAAGCACTAAAAATATAGAGCCAGAAAGAGATGTCATCATAATATTAACTGAAATAGTGTACTTCTTAATATTCAACTGGGTAGACCTTAGGATAAGCAGTAACAGAAGAATGCTATTAAAAACATTACTGAAGACAGAAGGAAAGTCTACATAATAGTAAAAGATTCGTTGTGTCAGTAAAACAATTGCAAATAAATAAAAACGTATGTTCATGTATTATATATAGTACAGTTATAAATAGCACATGCCCAGTATTAGAAGTTCGGTATTCATAAGGAAAAGCCAACAAAATAAGAGGAAAAGTAGGAAATGCACAAACATAATGGAGATTTTAAAAGAATTTCCCCAATAATTGAAAAACAAACAAAAACATCACCATGGATGTAGAAAACTTGGAAAAAATCATCAACCAGCATCAACAATGACAGCTCTAGTAGACCAAGTCTAGCAACTGCAAAATATGAATTCTTTTCAAGTGTGCCTGGACATACATTAAACAGATCTCATAGATTTCAAAAGGAAAGGGAGAGAAAGACATCCCATTTGAATGCAAAGGGGTGCACAAAAGAAGTGGGAAAGGGGTGAGGGAGGGTGAGAGAGAGGGATACAGAAAGACAGACAGACAGATAGGGACAGACAGAGATAAAGATAGAGAGAGAGAGAGAGAAAATTGAACTACGAGATAAATACCAAAAAATCTCAGAAGATGCAAATAATCCTCAGAGGAGACACACTTGAGGGCCACGTGTGTGAGGACAGACAGCGGGGTCTCCGACCGGGTGGGTGCTCTGTGCGGCCACTCTTTCCCTGGGGATGCACGTGCCCATCAAAGCTCACTAGATTGCCCTCTTGAAATAGATGCCATTAATGGTACATAATTATCTCCAATTAATTTTAAAAAGAAAGTGAATAGAATTATTAACAGACCCTTTACCCTGGTGAGGCAACAATTAGAATTCACAACCAGAAACTTGGAATATCCCTGAATGGCACTCATAACTTTGGCTGGAACCCAAATGATTACATTCTGGAAATTAATAATAAACTGCAAAGACACCACATCTACAAATGGTGGCAATTCTGTGTATGAGAATTAAATAATCACTCAACCAAAAACAGAAGGAAATCAATTCCAAAAAAAAAAAAAAAAACATTCAGTCAAAAATTTTCATACACATTCAATAAAAAATTATTAGATTTATTATGAGACAGGGCCAAGAGGAGAAAAAGTATATTTATCAAAAAAATTATCCTTATCATTATAAATTTTATAATAAATATAAAGACTGAAGAACTTCAACAGAATGCTGATTCTAAATTTTCTTAAAATATGGAAAGTCTGTACATAAAAAAGAAAATAAAATATACAATTGTATTGATGAATTAGATAGATTAGAACCAGATAAAGAGAGAATCATGTTCTGCCCATTGTAAAAGAAAAAGAGCTCAGATTGCAGAAGAGATAAAACAACAGGATCAGAAAACAGAAGTAAGATCAAGTAAGACTGGAGGTGCTGGTAATGCTACCATAGAGGGGGCCAGGAAGAGGATGAGAGAGAATCGGAAAGAAGCAATATTGGAAACTGTAAGTCAAGTACATTACAAAATTGATGACGACTTCATGTCACGTGGCAGATAGATACTAAAATGGCTCCCGGAGAAGGAAGGACAATATTCACTTCCTTTAGTCAGTTCCCTTTGTCTCTGAAGTCAGGACACGTGGTGAGAGATGGGTAAGAATGCCTGTCATCCGCCTGTCAACCAGAGCTTCACACCTTAGTGCCTACAGGGACAGTTGCACTTTTGTTTGAGAAAGTCCTGATAGTTCTGGTGTACCTTGTAGTTGCTTTGTTTCTTTGCTTTCCTCTTTTCTCTCCTTTTTCTTCCCTTTCCCTTTCTTTTAATAAATTCATTCTCTTCCCTTCTTCTCTTCTCTTGCCTTCCTCCCTCCCTCCCTTCTTTCTTTGTTTTTTGTTTTGTTTTGTTTCATTTTGTTTTTGCTTTTCAGTTCCTGAGGGTTTTAATAAATGTATGGAGTAGGACAAACTAAACACTAATTCCTATTCTTGAATGTAAGATGAAAAACTAGAACTAAAATCAAATTTATAAACTTATATAAAAAGGAATTTCTAAAATTTTGATTCCAGTTTTGAAAATACCAGGCACAATGAGGAAAAACAGGAAAAAATTATCTTCAAATGAGTTTGGTATTATTACAACGCAAGATAATAGCCATATAATAACCATCATTAGACTTGAAATCTGAATTTCTTTTTTTTTCTTTTTTGAGACAACATCTTGCTGAGTTGCCCAGATTTGCAGTCCTCCAGCCTCAGCCTCCCAGAGTTCTAGAACTTGTTTTTTTCTTTAAAACCAGATATTGAGTGACTCCTAGGGAAGTTTAGCAAAGTAAATGTATTTTCTTAATTAAACAACCCTAGAATTTATAAGCAGTATAAATTATGACACAACTTATATTTTCCTAATGATTGGCAATATTGTTGAGCATATTTTATGAATCTTTTCTTTGAATTCTACTCAAATTTCAAATTTTGATAATTGTTGTTAGCATATAGAATATTATTCGCTTTTGCATGTTGACCTGATAATTGCATTCTTGTTAAGTCAATTTACTTGTTTGTGCAGAGTTTTTATAAATTTCATGTGGTTTTCCACAGATGTGATCATATATGGTATAGTAAATAAAATTTTGCATAATTCTTTCTAATACATCTACATTTAAAACATTTTTCTCACTATATGTCAGTAACTAGGACTTTTGAAGTAAAGTGATGAGTATGAAGTAATTTCCCCTTGTGATCTTAGGACTGGGAGGAATGTTTTGACTTTCACCATTGCACAAGATGTTTAGGATTTTATAGGTGCTTTTTGCCAGATAAAAGATCACTTTTATTCCTATTATCCTGATAGTTGTTATCAGTATGGCTGATTATTTTCATACATTCTTCTATACTTTGAGATTATTGCATAGTTTTGGGTCATTCAATTGTAGTTTCTTAGTTTGTTGATTTGATAAATTTCTGACTATCCAACCAGTCTTTGACTTCTGGGATGATTTCTGTTTAGTTGTACTGTATTATTATTCAAGATATGATTGACTATAATTTTGTTAAGGATTTACGTGTCTGTATATATATGAAGAATATTGATTTATAATTTCACTTGTAATGCGTTTGTCTAGTTTTGATATCAGATAATGCTAGTCTCATAAAACATGGTAAAGTTTCCTTCCTTTTGATTTCCTGGAAAAGATTTTTATAAAATTGATGTAATTTCTTCTTAAATCTTTTGTAGAACTGGTCATGAGTCAATCTGAGCCTAAAGTTTTCTTTGTGACACTTTTTAAACTGTGTATTCAGTCCATTGTCATATTTCCTGTCATCTCTAGCACCTGCAGTGATAACATTATGAACAACTGATACCAACAAACACAGAAACTTATTTATTTGAAGTCTGTCGTATGTCAAAATACAGTGAATAAGAAAGAAATAATATGAATAGATTTTCTATATTCTTACTGATTTTCTGTATCATTGAATATTAGGAGAAAGGTGTATTGAAATAAAGTATTCTGAATTTGTCTGTGTCTTTCAGTTGTGTCAGTTCTATGTATATAAATACCTTACTATTGAGTTCATGTGCGTTCAGAATAGTTATATCATTCCAATATACCCCTCTTTCTCACTGTGAAATGGTTGCCCTTATCCATTGCAATGTATCTGGTTCTACAATCAACTTTGAAGTCAGTATAGTTACATAAACTCTTTTGGTTAGTGCTTGTGGCACTTTTTCTTGTCTATTATATACCTTACTATTTTATATTTTACATGTTAATGGATTTCTTGCAGATGGTACATAACTGATCGTGTTATTTTCATGCTGTATAATTTGTTCTTTATTTGATACGCTTAGGTGAATTACATTAATTGAAAATATTGATATAGTTATGGTTAAATGTATCTTTTTTTCATTTACTTTGTTTTAGGTTAAATATCTTAAAATATATATCTAGTATTGAGTTGCTAAGTGTCTGAAATTCTCAACATACAGAAATGACTGTTTGAAGAGATGCAAATGTTTATTTTCCAAATTTAATTATTATATTCTGTATAGATGTATTGAATTAGCACAACATACCTCATAAAAGTTGTATAAATATCATTCTATAAAAATCATTTAAAATTTAAGAAAATTTTTTATTATTTTATTTTTACTGATGATATATAAAAATGATTTCTCTTGATTTTATGTTTTTAGCAGTTGCTCTTGAGCTTATTTATATTTATCTTCTAATTTATAACTGCTTATGTTCAAATAATAGTATAACATTTGACATCTGATATATAAAGTTTAAAATGGTATTCTTTTGTTTCTGTTCTCTTTTCCTTTGAGATATTTTGGCTACATTTTACTTCTGTTATGCTGTAACTCCAATAATATATTGTTGTTATAACTGTTTTATTGTATACATTATTTTGCAATAAAATTTAAAATGTGGCAAACATTTTTTATATATGCTTATAATTTTGAGTTTTTATATCAAGCCTTAATATGTATTATTATTCATAGTTCATCTTTCTGAGACTTTAAGGAAACATAATTCAGGGTGATGGATATTGCGTCACATTAATTGTTGCTTCTTATTACTTTTCAGTCTTTATTCTTTCATGTCATTTTAAAGTAGTTCTATTTCTCTACCCCCAAGGTCACTAATCTTTAGTTTTACGATAGTTTTTGATTGAATGGCAGGTATTATGAGTGTTGAATAGTTTCTTGCTGGATTTTGTTGTATTCTCCTAAATAGTGTGCAGTACTTTTGCCAGAATGTAAACAAATTCCTCAAAATCATTTAGATCAAGAATTGCTTTTAGACATTTTATGTTAGAGTAGACATTAGTCTCTAACAAATGTAACCACACTGCTAAGGCTGTAGTATCCTGAGAAATCTACTCATAGTTCAGTATATTAAAGTGTAGTATCACTCCAGGAGAGACATAAGCTGCTCTCAAATTTTCATGAATACTGGAAATTTCTCTACCTTTTTTTTGTCACTGTTGCTTTGTTTTGTTTTGTTTTGTTGTCCTGGTGGTTCTTTCTTTGGCCATGAGTAGTTTCAGGTGTACATACACAGATCAGGACCCACTTTAAGGTCTAGGACTGCCTCTGTGCAGCCATCTGGGTCTCTATGTGTGCATTTAATTCCCTTTGAGAAGCCCACAACAAACTGCTCACGCAGTGACTTCCGTGAACTCTCTCTTCTGTCTCCTCAGTTACGAGAGAATCCAGGAACAAACTATGTTTGGATTCTTGTTCGTGTAGTCTGGAAACTACCTCCAGTGGTTAGGTAACATAACCTTGGGTTTTCCTGATTGGTTTCTCTTTTTTATTTAATTTCTTACTTATTTAAATTGTGGGTGTTAATTTATTTCATCTTTACTGAAACTCACTTGAAATTTTTAAAGTAACGAAACTACCCTTTAAAACCACATTCTATAATTTGATTTCTTCATAATTTAGAACAATATTCACTCACAAATTCTTAAATTTTTATCCATGTTTTTGAAATGTAGCATTATAGTTTGCTGATGAAAACAACACACCTCACCCTATTAATGGTAGTGACTTGGCACTCTATTTAGAGGCAAGAACTAAATTAATGTAAAAAGTCTATATCCTGAAGTTCCTACAGACATAATTTTACAACTTTATGCAGGTACAGTTATCATTACAAAAGAAAACCCCAGGGAGGTGGAGAAAAAACAAATCGGGTCGGCAAATGGCATAATCACATCAAATAAAAAGAGTACGGGCTGCTTTACGTTCAAAATTGTTTTTCACATACTGTTTTCATTTCTAATTTGTAGGTGACCAGACCACCCTCTAGTGGATAAAGAAACATGTCAATTAACCAAATTCAGCATGCTTTGCCTCCAGAGAAAAGTAGCAAAATGTTTTGCAGAAATTGTTTTCTCCATTTTACTTTAAGACAGTTTACTTGAAGTTTATAAGATGAGTAGAACTTAGATATTTCGAAGTTTTACATATTTTCCAAATAATCTTAGTGTTATATAATTTTCATAGGGTAAATAGGACAAGAATCCAGAACACTACTTATAAATATTTAAACCAAAGTTTGAGTATATCTACCTGGGCCGATGACATTAATAAGAAAATAACCTAGTGAGAGCTCATCATTCTGCTTTTTGTTTTGTTTTGTTGTATCATAAAAACAACAGTAGACATTTCTGTAGGACAGGGAAGCTGAGACTGCTCCTGTGTCCTCACCACTGTAATGCTGCAGAAATCCTTGTGTTCCACTGGGAATAGCTCTTCTTACTGTATTTTCTCAATAGTAGTTACTATGATCATTACAGAGAAATTTAAAACGTCTTGCAATTTATCTTACAGGTTTTAAGTTCCTAATAAAAAAGAACACAGAAACTCCATGAAGATAAAATTAGAAAGTATGCTCTGTATAAAAAAATTCCTATCTTCTTAATTGTATTATTTTCCAGTAAGTATGAGAAGTATCTTCCGTTGTAGGGTTGTCCAAGAGAAATTCCCAAATGCCTCTTTGGTTTTGTGGTGTGAATTTGTTAGTGGCTCCATTAACTACCTTTATTTTAAGAAATTCTTTTTGCCCACTGTGGGTTTTTGTTTTACTGACTAAGAGGGTTGAGAAGACCAACTCAGTCACCTAAGTTCTAATTTTACCGCATCACCTCAAAAACATAGTTTGCACCTATTACCCAAAAGGTAATTAGAGGCAATGATAGCATAGCTTAGTGGTTACAGACTTGGTCAGAGAAATACAGAACCTAAACTCTTACTTACCACCCTTTGAGCTGACTGAATGCCACTGGGTTAACCCCGAGCACCAAAAAAGGTGAGATTTTCAAAAGGAAAGCTGTGGCTTCACCAGAGACAGGGAGCTAGCGCTTTCCAGAACAGAGCCATTGTGGAATCATCTTGGAAAACTGTAATTTACCTTGAGATTGTGCAATCAGTGTTAGATTTTTGAAGAGGTCATGGTCTGGGGTAAGCAAAATGCATATTTGGTTTTTCTTCATTTACTGCTTCATGCCAATAAATCTAGCAGAACAATTGGTTTTAGAAAACAGTGAAGATTCTAAAGAAGTTTGAGAGTATTTTTACTTACTTTTGACCAAATCTAGATGGTAGCACACTAGTGGAGTTGTCATTTACTCCTCAATCACTAACAAATATGAAGAGAAAAACAAAGTAATGCATATTTTTGGTTCTTCCCATTATCCGCCCCCAAATCCATGGAAAAGAAATGAAAGAAACAAAGATGCAAAAGATAGTTCATCTGCACTAATGTTAAAATAAGAGCCAAGCTCAAACCTCAAACTTCAGAAAGATAATTAATGATGCAATTTAAACTAAGTGAAGAGAGAACATTAACTTGTCGAATAAATACTTTTGAACACTGTTAAAAAATAAGTAAAAAAAAAAAACCTCTCTTGATAGCTGCTTCTTGTTTCCCCTCTCCATACCTTACAGAATTTCACTCACAGAAATTAAAGAAGAAATGAATTCAACTGACACAAGACAGCAGAATGAAATAAATGAGAATTGGTATATCTAAAGAACAAATCACAGATGTAACACAAAATATATTAAAAAACAAGAGCAGAACTGACCTTAGAGAAAACAAAATTAATAGCATGATTATTTGACATGATTAGAAAATAGATAACTGGGTTTTGTTTTTGTTTTTTAGTGGGGTCCTGCTACACTACCAGGCTGATTTTGAACCTGAGATCCTTCTGAGGTTACAGAAATGTGCTACAACACTGGGATAAAGAACACTTACCACTCAACAATAAACAGACAAAAATCTCAATTTAAATATGGGAAAAAGCTAAGAATAAAATTTTTCCAAAGAAGATAATATAAATGGCCATAAGCACATTAAAAAACACCCCACCTCACTAGTCATTAGGGAAATTAAGTCGAAACCACAGTAAGGGGGGAACCAAGACAAGGAGAGGTTAGTGACAAAATTCAGACTTTCTGAGGCCCTGAATTCAGACAACTGGAGAACAACTTGGTAAAGAAAAAAAAAAAAAAAAAAAAAAAAAAAGAAGAAGAAGAAGAAGAGGTAGATCTCTAGGAATCAGGAAACAACTGAAGGAAAATTAGAAAGACCAGTGAGACACCACTTCACAACTCCTTAGACATATAAAATTTAAAAAGACAGACATGTCGATGAAAAGGCAGAAAGATTAGAACCCTCATACGTCGCCTGTGGGAATGTTAACTAGTGCACTGACTCTGGTGAACAGCCTAGCAGTCTAACTATGATGCTACCTTACGGCCCAACAATTCTACTTTTCAGTAAAGACCCAGTAGAGATGAAAATAACCATACACACAAAACCTGCACTTAATTGTCCATAGCAGTGTTACTCACGACAGCTGGAAAGTGGAAAGAATACAAGCGCCTGGCAAATGACGAGTGCACGTACGAGACTTGGGATACGTGTGGCGTGCACTGGATTATTACTCATCCCTGACAACACTGTGATGAGCGGCAGGGATGAATGGCGTGGCAGAACACGGAGGGCACTGAGGGCAGTGAAATTATTCTGCGGGATGCAGCAGTGGTGGGTGTGTGTCATTACGGATTTGTCCAATTCCAAGTATGCACACCTCCCCAAGGGAACCCTAACTGTGAACAGTGAGCTGGAAGGGGGAATAAATTGGTAGTGTAGGTTTATCAACTCCCATGAACGCAGCGCCCCGGTGCAGAATGCTGTTAGCGGGGGAAGCTGTGAATGTTAGGGGCAGAAGGTTTAAAAGGAATTCCTGCATCTTCCTCTTCATTCTGCTGTGAACTTACAACTTCTGTCCTTCATTCTGTACCACAGAAGATCCTTGAGAATATTGCACTTAGCGAAATAAGACAAACACAAGAGGACAAATATTCTAACAGACAATATTCTGAAGCTACAGGTAGACCTTACTTTGGTGACGACACCATTCATAAATCGGTGAACCCCCCGTGTCCTTGCTCTGTGGTCTCACTTTCCTGAACCCCCTTCCTGGTGCACAGGGCCTCAGGAAGACTCCTCTGTTCTTCCCAACACAGCAACCCACCTCTGGGCTTTTGCACTGCTTTCTTCTGTCTGAAATGCTCTTCCTTCAGTTCTTAAAGCTTGCCTCATTCTTCTAGCATTGCAACCCATCCAGCAACTCCTGGTCCTCTTTCTATCTTCTCAGGATTTCATTTTTTTCCATTTGTTGGTTAATTTGTTCTTCTTACCAATGGCGTTGGAATCAGCAGCTAAAGAGAAGTTAAATGGCAAGTAACTCTCCAGCCCTCAAGACAGTGGGTAAAATGTGCAGGGACGAGAGAAGTTAGAAATTGTAAGGCCAATTTGGGTTTTAGAATTACCAGGGGAGCAGTAGGGATTATCAAGCCATCAAGTAACTTGTGTTTCTCCATATTAGAGTTAATGATATATCATCTTTTAGAGCGTCTAACCACAGAGTTTTGAATATTGTTTTATTTGATGGGTAGCCTGAGATTCATGCAGAAAAAAGGCAGGCACTTTTCCTTTTGTCACGCAGTAGAAAAGTCCCAGAGCTGGCTCCAGCTGCTTCCCCTCGTTCTCCACCGTCCTCTGCTATGTGCTCAGAGCAGACAGCACGAACACAGGCCGCTGGGAAAATTTATTTCTGAAATCCTGAAGGAGTAATGGGCTGGTTCTGAGAAACCTGTGAATTCTCAGTGGAAACAGTTCAAAGACAGGATGAATAGCTCATCCCACCATTACAATTTATCTGATTGCAAAAGACTGAAAAACAATCTGTGGAAAGAAACTGGTACCAGTAAGATTTCTTGAAAGGTGTAGTTGTGCATACCTGTAATCCCAGCACTCTGGAGGCTGAGGCAGGAGGATTTTTGTGAATTCAAGGCGAGCCTGGGCTACAAAGTGAGTTCAAGTCCAGTCTGAACTACATAGCAAGACCCTGTCTCAAAAACCAGAAAGAAAAACAAAAAATATTAAAAATTAAAAAATGGTTTATTTTAAACAGTAATTTGGCAAAAAAAAAAAAAAAAAGAGAGAGAGATGTTTGTCAATTGCTGGCCTGGATTTTATTTTGTAGACCTGGCACACTGTGTGTTACAGTCTTTAATGGATCTGGTAATTATTTGAGACTGAGGCATAAATAATAACTTGTGAGATGATGCATTTTATTCATTTTTTGCTATCCTTTTCTTAGTTGTTAATACCATTAAAATTTGTAAGTTTGCAAAACAAATATTGGAAGAAAATATTGATGAACAACAGTAAATTAGTGAAAAATATCTAAAGGTCATAAATGAGAAATTAGTTGAGACAGACTAATGGTTCAGTAGTAGGGAACTTTAGGAACAAAAGTAATTAAATAATTAAGACAAAATATTAAGTGCATGCAACTAGTTCATTAACAATAGCAATCTAAAAGTCAAGCAGAAGGACTGTAGTTGGAATAAACAAACTGATGTCACATTACTGCTCAGTAAGCCCATTCCAGTTGCACTTAGGATGAAATAGAAAATATTTATAACTGCTTATAAGATATTGAATGATTTGTGCTTTGCCTCATTCTTCATTCATGTGTCAAAAACTGTGTCCTCCCCACTGTCCTCTGTCCTATACAGGACTGAAATTCTCAGAGCATTGTCGGCATATCCAGGCCCTCTGCGTAGGAGGTATACTTTTCTTTTTTTAAAAAATACTCTTCAAATTAAATATGAAAGATGGAAAATATGGCAAAACAAACTAACAAAGCAAATTTTCTGAGCATGCTCTCATATTTTTTAAACAACCACGGGCTCCAAATGTTATCTCTGTATATTCTCTATGTTTCAGTATCTTTATTTGAAAAACTGGATTTTAGTAATTCTGAACTCATAAGGTTGTGAGGAAAATATGATATATGTAACATAAAGGATTTAGAACGTTTCTCAGCACAAAAATAGGTGCTTGACATATCTCAGCTAATAACTATTACCACATTTCTGTTGTCAGGATTATATGCACAACAGCAAGTACTTCTATGTGGCTAAGAGAATGCAATTGGAGAGTGAAGGAGATAAACGTATGCAGTTGAGTGTGTGATTACAGCACATAGTAATAGTATCCCCACATGATTAAAACAATGCAGGGTTAGGCAAAGAAGATAATTATAGAGAGTTGAGTTAGTAAAAGCTGTGTACAATTGATAAGGCTATCTTGCAAGTTATAGAGAAAAGGTAAATGTGTTCTCTTGTTATGAGAGTGTTGGCAGACTTATTACATAGAAAGATGGGTGCTTTAAAAGAAAAGCCAATTTCTTTTCAAGATTGTCAACTAAGAAAGTGGTACAATGTTATTCTCCTTCAGCGAGTACCGAGGTGGTACAAAAAATAATTTTAATATTTTCAATCCCACTACGCAACACAAAGAAACCCCGAGGCGGTGAGGTGGATCTGTATATTGTAGCATAGACAAAATCAACCTGAAAAAGAAACTACATCCGGAATTAAAATCGGACAGTTGCAGTAAAGACAAATATTGCAAGACTAGGATGTTCCATATCAGAAGTAAAAGGGATCCACAGCTGGAGAGATGGTCATGTAGCTCACACTTCCTGTAGCATCTTTCTACACTGTGGGGCAAGGCTGCAGTGGCTGGGAATCTGCTTGGCACGGGACCTGGTCAGAAAGATTCATGACTGTGCCTGCACAGCTGAGTGTAGATGGGAAAACCTGGGGCACATGCAGAACACTGCTAGCGTGTGTGGCACTCTCTGGGGGTTCATCGAGAGCCTCCCCAACAATTACTGCAAATACAGGTTGAAAATGAGCTCATATTCGTTTCTTCCTTTAACAGATTTCAGTGACTCGATCAGAGCCTGTAAATGGAACTGTGCATTTTGACATCAGAACCCATTGTGAAAGTGAGACACACTCAACACAGTGAAGAACTTACATCCAAAGAAAGAAAATTTATAAAAAAGATCAGACAGAAAGATAAAACATTGTTTCTAAAATTGGAGGATTGCATGAATAAAACATGTATCAAAGAAAGATAGATATTAAAGAAAAGATTTAGTGATCTGAAGTGAGGGAATTTTCTTAGAATGTTATAAAAAATTGATAACAAAAGGGAAATTATGCAAGGGTAATGCAGAATAAAGCTAGAGTTTGCAGCATCTAATTAAAAGCTACTATATCAGGAGAGAATGCAGAGAATGAGGTCATTAAATATTTAAGGAAGCAATAGACTCTAATCCCAGCACTCAGGGAAACCGAGGCAGGATTGCAAGCTGGAGTACCACCTGGGCAACTCAGCAAGACGCTGTCTTGAAATAAGAAATAAAAATTTAAAAATTGCTGAGAAAGTAGCTCAGTGATAGAATACCCTTGGGTCAAATCCTCCAGTACCACAAAAGATTAAAAAAAAAAAAAGAAAGAAAGAAAGAAAGTGAGAGAACAAGGTTTGTAGGAATGGAATAGAATTTCTAAATTGAAAAGAAGAGCTGAGTGCTAATTTGACAACAAACAAACCAAAGTCTCATGCAAGCACATGTGGACCAGCGGTATGAAGAGTATCTTAGAACTTCCTGGAGAAGCACTGTGCTGTCTATAAAGCAAGTGGACATGGGGGAATGTGAAGCTTCTTCCTGGCAATACTTAATCAACAACAAGACAGTGGAGTAATAACTTACATGCTCTGAGGAAAAGTTACCTTGAACATAGAGCTTTAAACCAACACATCCCACCAAGATTTACAGAAAGAATGAATTTATACATCTACAGCCTAGCTATAGATGTTTCTGAAATATGCACTCAATATACTCCAGAAAGAATAGCATCAGCCCTTGGGGAAGAGAAACACAGATCATAGCTATGAGCAAACCAAGTAACAAATTTGTTAACTCAATAGATATTACAGATAACTGGCAGAAATTACATCCAGAAATATTATTATGTAGAATTTTGTGTCACATATTTAAACTGTTTTGGTTGAAGTACAATTGATATAACATCCATCAGTTCAGTGTAAATAGTGAATGACACTTAGGTTTCATCTTGTAAGTGTAGCCTGGTTATGTTTTCATTGTCATTCATTTAGAAGTGTTTTCTGATTTCCCCTATGATTTATTGTTTGAACCTTTGATTGTTTGAAGACTGTGTTGTCTAATATCGAATATTCTTTTGCCCCAGGTTTCTTGGGGGATATTGTATCACCAACAGTGTTTCCGGGGAATGCTTTTACTTTTTCACCCTGAGTGAGTTCCAGGTAAGATGAATCAGTCTGGTGCCTGCATCAGTCCTTCAGGTATCCAGATTCCCATCACTGGAGGGGAGACGGACACAGTTCCTTGTGAACATGGCCCACCCTGCTGTGGTCCCCCCAGAGTCAGAGTCTAGGTCCACTCACTGGGAACATGACTGTCACTCTCAGGACCACTCTGAGCAGAGGATGGAGGGGGCCAAAGGTCAGAAAAAAGCCAACAAGCTTTCCTCCCGTGTTGTCATTGCCTTCACTCAGCTCAGCTTTCACTTGGGGTCTTTCAGCCTTTGGCTCTTCTCGGAGTTCAGTCACCCTTGCTTCTTACTGCGTCTGGGGGGTGTCCTGCTGTGTCCCTGTGGGGGAAGGGACACTTGGGACTGGCTACTTGGCCAATTTCATGTGCATCGCTCTCCTCCATGCATATATTTTTGCACAGCGGAAAAATGGTTAAATTTGTTTGGAAAATAGAAATGCTAATAATTGGTTTCTGAAAAGATAGAAAATGAATATACCAATAAGCAAAAGAGGTCGAAGTAGTAGTCAAGGATCGGGAGATTTTATAATTGATTTCTATGAAATGCCCCAAAAATAAATTATTAAATTATTCTTAACACATGAGATACAATATATTCACTTCATTTCATCTGGTTGCTCTTTACAATACGCAACCAAGAAAGCATGTCATATGAATGTGAAGATGACTCAATGTAGGACACTTTGTCAATATTATTCTCAACGGTAGTAGAGTAAATGAGAAAAAAATCAATCATTCATGTAATTGCCCAAGAGATAGCGGATAAAGTTCCATACCACTTAGGGTTCAAATTTGAGGTAACACATTCCACAGCAAATACGTACATATGTATATGCATACATGCATACATTCATGTGTATATATATATGCATAATCTGTATATATGAAACATATGATTAAAACATGAAAAAAAATCCAGGTACTTAGAAGTCATAAAGTGCAATCTATGGTAACCAAAAACAAAGAGACCCTGATTAACATGTTTTTTTCTTTTCTTCTACTTCTTTTTTTTTTATCCTTGAGATAAAATGGATTTGAGAAAAAAAAGGAAAAAGAAAAAAAATAAAAACAAAGAGGGAACTTGTAGTTTAAGACTAAACTAGCATGTTATAGATTCAATAGTCCAAAGATATATTTCAGAAATAATTACCAGTTTGTTCTTACATAACTGAAATATTTTCTATAGAAAATGTTTATGTCAGGAGAAGAAAAAGATCTTTACCTAATACTAATTCAAGTTATTACCCTCAAGGTGTGGGTAGCTCCAAGTGCAAGCTGTAAAGGCAACTTCTGGCTCTTGCAGAACTGGGCGTATCATGCAGCAGCAGAATTCAGAATTAGCAATGAATAGGACAGGAGCAGCCCAAAGAGTGTGGCTAGTTAATATTGTTGGCTAGGATGAAGTTTGTGTGTTAGAGGCCTGGCCTTCATCATGATGCAGTTGGGAGGGGGTAGGCTTTTAAGAGCCCCAGGGGAGATCCTCAGGTAGCTGGGGGCACGTGTCACTGGTGACTGTGGGATCCTAGTCTCTTTCTCTTTCTGTCTTTTCTTCGCTTCTTGGCTTATGATGTAACTCGTTTACTCTGCCACATACTCTCACTATTGCACCTTCAACAGAGACTCAAAGCAGTGTGGCTGCCCAGTCTTGGACCAGAACCACCGGATCCTTCAGTTAAATGTTTTTTTCTTTATAGGTAAATTGCCTCAGACATTTTGTTATAGTGATAGCCAATGACTTGTATAACCATTTAAAATATTTCAAGTATAATTTTTAGAAGTAAACTGCTTAAAAGGTCAATATGCTCTGTGGTTGAGCAATTCCTGGCTTGCTTTGGTTCCAGAGGACCTGTTTACAATAGTGAAGGGAAGTCAATGCGTGTTGGACGTCTTGGTATCTAATTCAAGGTTTTCACATTTTAGTCAGCTCAGCAACTGTAACCTACTTCTGATAGTGAAATTTAGGATCCCTCACTGCATCTGCAAGCTGCTAGTGTCATTTGTCTGATTAAAATGCCTGCTTTCAGAATCTCCACACAAATACAGGTTCCTAGGCAAAATGTGTTACAGGATATGTAAACTGTTACGGTTGGTGTCTACGTGGCCCCCCAAACCTCATGCAGTTATGGAGGTGGCTGAGTCCAGCACTCATGATTGATTTGTTGTCTAGCACTGGGGTTGACAGTGTGAGTGCTGCACCTGTCCAGGGGTGGGGAGCCGGCATACGACATAGGGGAGGGGAGGAGGCGTGCTTTTCCTCTTTTTTGCCCCTTCGGCTCTTGCTGTTTGTACCCTGCCATGAACGATTGCCCTTCGGTCATGCCACCCAGCCTTGGAAACAGTTAAGTATGGACTAAAACCTCCAAAAATCCACAAGCTAAATAAACCTTTCCTTGCTTCACTTTGCATGTCAGGTATTCTGTCTCAATGAGAGAAAAGCAACCAAGACGTAAGCAAAACACATCTTACTGGATAAAACACTATTGAGGCACTTCAGCATCTCTGAATATATGAACTTTGGATTACTGTTTTAAAAATAGGCATTTTTTTAAAAACATTATGTAATATTGACTTACTACCAATGTATGCAGGTATAAGTTAGATGATGGATAAAATGGCAAAATGCATAGAGTTCCGACAGCTGCTGATCAAAGTAGTGGGAAATTACGGTAGAGCCATGAAGACAGTTGTCAGAGTTCATGAGCAGAGCACGATGGCACATCAGTGGGCTGTGTGTGAGGTGGGAGAACAGGCTAGCTAAAGACAACCATGGAGAGCCATTGAGACAAAAGGCCTAGGTTCAAAGTTTTTAAACTTTGGTTTCATTTTATCTAAATGCCACAGTTTAGTTTGTTGGAATTCACTTGGTTGTTTCATGCTTAATGGTATTATTAAATGGTCCATTCTCAACCTCTGAATTTAGCACAACTTCATTTATAATTCAAGTGATGTTTCAGTTCATTTATTTTGTCATCTGAACAAATAAGCATGCAAGAAGTGTTAATAAGTATTGATGACTTTGAGAAGAAGCTTTCTGTCCAGCATGATAATACATTATAATATTGCAGTAATTAAAGTGGTATAGTAGTCAAGTCAAAAAAGCTGAAATTCTTGAGAGCTCTCCATTATTACAAGATTTTACAAGTGTGAACGATAGAAATGTTTTTTTTTTCCTATGCACCATAATGATAGTACTTCCCCATTTGTCCTTCTTTTGGCTGAGACAGAAGTCCTAAATTGCACCAAGAGCTTCTTTGATAACACCATCCAGTTTGGCTCAGCCAATAAGTGTCAGTAGGAGATTAATGGTAAGAAGAAGACAAAGAGTTTGGGGTATTTACCTCCCCAGAAATCTCCACTATTTTGTGGTACTGGGAATTGAATTCAAGGCCTTGCCACTGGGCTACATCCTCAGCCCCTTACTTTTATTCCCTGTTTTGAGATATGGTCTTGCTAAATTGACCAAGCTGGGCTTAAACTTGTGATCCTCCTGCCTAAGCGTCCCAGAGTGCTGGGAATACAGGCTTAGGCCACCACACCAGGCTCCCCATCTCCTTTGTGCTGTGTCGCTAGGGCTTGGTTTCAGCCCCTGCTGAAAGTCATTACTCCTACAGGTGGATTAATAATCTTTAAAAAGTTGCATCTGTATTGAAGATTTATGGCCAATGTTCTTGTCATCATCCTTTAAACAGTATGGTGTTATCACTATTTGCATAGCGTTTACGTTATATTCAGTATCAGGAGTAATCTAGAGACTACTTATTCAGGAGTGGTGTGTGGTTAGAGCAAATACCACGCCATCTTATAAAAGGGACTTGAGCTTCCGTGGAGTGTGGTACCTGTGTGGGGTCCTGGAGCTCATTTGCCATAGACATCGCAGGATGACTGCACAGGTTTTAGAAAGGTGGTGGACAGAAACATTAGTGGAGGCACTGTGGAGGAATTGTACCTCTTCTTGCTTGGCACGAGAAAACATGGTTTAAACACTGAGTACCTGGAGCAAGGTGGAAGGCAGTCCCCTTGTTGAGGCCCCTTCAGCCCAGGTGCAGGCACACATATTCCAAAGCCGCCTGCCACCTTTCCTGGAGGGCTCTGAGTTATTTGCCAGGACACCCTGAAGCATGGGGCATCTGGTCTTCTTTGGGGTACCTTGTTAGTGAATTCCTCATAGCCCTTAATTCTTTACACTAATGTTTCTTATTCAAAGTGACCACCCCCAACTACCCTGTTTAAGTCCTACTTCATGTTCCATGAATTTAAGAGCAGGTGCCTTGAAGTTGGGGGGATGGAGAAGAAAAACATTAAAATGAAATGAGAGGGGTTCTGTGGATATTGATGCCAAACTACACTGTAAATGGTGGACTAGTACTTATCTCATTCTTTGCATCTAAAATCCAAAGGAAAAAATATTTCAAAGGACATTATATATTACGTGGTAGAGTTTTGTATAGTTAAATTTATTCATATGTAGACTACATAAAGTAGAAGCAATGAAGTGTTCCTTCAGTCTTAGAGTATGAATGTCTGGGGAAAATGTGAGTGAAAGAAGGAAGAGTCGCGCTTTAGACGTGCTGGTACCAAACACAGAAAGCTCTTTCTAACATTTCAGTCTTTACTGTGGATACAAAAATGTCTTCTGTAATTTTCTGTATGAGTTTCCTTACTTAGGGCTTTTCAAGTGAAGTGAGAGGGAGCGTCACAGGAGGAGGAGGGACAGCCACGGGCAGCCCACGGGAAGGGCTGTCTGTCTCCATCCTCGGAGTTGTGGGCTGTGTCTTAGGGCCAGAGATTGGCAGCTGAAAGCTGCCGCCAGTGAGCAAGACCGTTGCCCTTCCCAGGCGTCCGCCCACCAATCACGGAGAGAGTACCTTTGAGCAGAAGAGGAGCAGAGAAGAGGGAGACGTGAAAGGTGAGCGTTTGCTATGCGCAGAAGTAGTGAGGAACAGACAGGCCAGGAAAGGTTTCTGCTGCTTTCTGTTCCACGGTTCACCCTGGCACGCTTCACTGCAGGGAGCCCCACACTGAGCACAGTGGTGTCACACGACGTCCTTGGTCTGCCCCAACGCGGATTCATTTGGCCCAGCGAAGGGCCTATCGTCTCAGGCCAACGTGAGCCGCACATGACAGCGAGAGTCCAAGAAATCATGTTCCCAACTGCGTTTAAGTGATAAAGAGAAACCCTCATTTCCAGACTTTGGAGGGAAAACTGCTCTGCGTGGTTCTTTTCCATTATTGTCTAAAATTTACAAATTTTAATGGTTACCATTTCTCTCAAAGTGGCAGTAACACACGCTTTGCAGTTTCTTAATACTGTACATACCAAATGAAATCATCTAGGAAATAAATCGATATTTAGTTACGTAAACACTTTTAATCAACAGTCACGTCATGATATAGGGACTTGACTTCTAAATCGCTATATAGGCTAGAATAAACATTTATGCCACAATTTTGCATATCTACAGAAACAAAAAAAGGAAGT
This sequence comes from Dasyprocta punctata, assembly GCA_004363535.1. Lineage (NCBI taxonomy): Eukaryota > Metazoa > Chordata > Mammalia > Rodentia > Dasyproctidae > Dasyprocta > Dasyprocta punctata. Next base: position 242,668 of record RJWM01000031.1, on the reverse strand, counting down.
AATGCAACAATGAAATGAAACTAGTTTTCCTATAATTTTAAAAAATAATTTTGATAATCTTAAGTAAATGAATGTCAAGGAAAATTGTGATTTATGCCATAAGAATCATTACATAGAAGAGTCAGGTCAATTCATCTGTGAAGTTGCTAGTTTTTATAACATATTAAAATCTTAATTTCATCTTTCTTGAATTTCGTTTATATACTTCACAAAAATAGAGAATGCAATACATGAAAGTATATGCAGCCAGGCATATTTGAGATTTATTGTGAAAGGTGTTCTCCTGAATGAATGGTTTGTTCACAATCTATGCATGTATAATGATGGCCAAAGAGGTCGGTACAGGGTTTTAATTAACCCATGGGTCATCAAGGCTAGACAGAAGTCCAGGGGAAGGTGACAAAGATAGATTGAAGCCTTTCCTCTCCATGGTGCCCTACTAGTGAAAATTCACAGCTAACATGCTCCCCGAGAACCTGTGTCTGTATTTCCTTATCCAACAAGTACTGGATCAGTATTTCTCTGTGCACTGGAAAGGAAAAATGAAATACGTGTCCTTGCAACATTAACCAGTTCCTATGATTCATACCTCCTTCGGGAAGCAGTAGGAGGGAGGAGCAAAAGCACCTTTTGTGTAAGATTTTATTGCTTTGCCTGAGAGCCTCCGAACATGCATCACCTTTCCAGGGTTTGGGAAGGAACCGGAAACAGCGGCGCTAACGCAGGGACTCATCTTAACCTGCCCTCAAGGCGGAGGGAGAACCAGGGCACAAAAAACTGACACTGCAGACAGAGTGTCCTGTCTAAACCCCCTCCCCGCGGACCGCAGCCCGCCAAGGGCCACCGCGCAGTTATAAAGGTGTCTCCTTGCCTCCTCCTTTGTGGAGCTTTCAGGGCCCATTGCTGACAGCAACCCCGGGCGGCTTAGAAGCAGGTGCTGGGTCCTGCTGGGCTGTGGGCGAAGGGAAGACGGCGCAGCTGCCCACACGAGGCCGCGGACAGTCTGGGCGCCAGCGCCCTGCTAGTGTGGTGCCCCTGGCCTTCCGCCATCCGTCCGCAGCGCACAGGAGCACCCGGTGCCTTCTCCCTCTGCTGCGCTGGGCGCCCTAACCTACCCCGCTGAGGGCTTCGCGTCGGGCTGCGCTGCCAATACGCGCCCCAGCCTGCGCTGGGGCAGCCCAGTCCTGGGTGCCCACACCAGGAGCTTCGCGCGCGGGTGCGAGGCGCCGGCCTCAGACGGGAGAGGCCTTACCCCGCTTTGACAGAAACCCCGCCTCCCTAAGCACACCCGGGATTCCTGTCTTTCTTGTCCATCCTGTCCTTGTCTTTGGAGAGGGGCCAAAAAGGGGATTTCAGGCTCCGGAGCGCGGGCTCTTGGAGTGGCCCCTGCTTATTTACCCCAGAAACCAGATTGTCTTCATTTTCAGGCAAACAGAACAAGAAAAAGCAAAATGACACTGAACTTTTAATCTAGCCTGCCACGTGGGCATGAACTGGACGCCAGAAAGGACATGCACAATGGTACGGCCAGCGACCCGGAATTGGCGGTGTGGATGGAGTTTTCGTTGTGCAAAGGTCCACATCCTCGTGTTTCAGGTCCCCTTGAGCGGCCCTGGGCTGGGCTCCCCGGTTCCTCTGGAGGGCGGCCCAGGGCCCGAGGTGGCCACGCGCGCATCTCCAGGCAGGAGGCTGCACAGCCAGCCGCCCGCGGGAAGCCGGGGAGCCGCAGGAACAGGAATTGAGGGGCGGCGACCTGGCACCAGAGAGACACAATCTGTTCTGGGGACTTGTCGGTCGGCATGGGGTCCGTGGAGGGAGCGCGGCCCAGCGTGCGCGGTCTTCCTCTGAAATCCTGAGTGACGCCTGCCAACTCCCGGGGCCAGCACAGCAGAGGGCTCGCTGCATCTTTTGATTTTTTTTTTAACCTGTGCAGCTGATTTCTAATCATAGATATTGAAGACCTACATTTTTATGAAGCAGTATGCTTCAGCAATGCTTATAACCAGTAATTCCCTTCCCTGCCTTCTCCTTGGTGGATTGTGTTGCACAAGTAATTATTGCATTAGCCAGAATCAGAGAGAGAGGGAAGGAAAATTGAAACACAAAAGCAACAGAAAGTCGGAATCCAGCAAGGAGGATAAATTTCTATTTTGGAGCAAGTCCAAATATTTGTTTCTATTTTGGAAATCCAACTAATACAGGTTGAGCCTCCCTAATCTGAAAATCCCAAACCTGAAACGCTCCAAATTCTGAAGGTTTTGAGCCCCAACATGAAGCCACAAGTGGAAAATTCCATAGCTGACCTCATGTGATAGGTCAAAATTACAGGCATTCTAAAAATATGGTATGAAATTACTTCAGGCTAAGTGTATAAGATGCATATGAAACACAAATGAGTTCTTTGTTTAGACTTGGGTCTAATTTACAAGATATCTCATTATGTGTGTGCAAATACTTTTCTTTTCAAGCATTTCAGATAAGGGATAGACCACCTGTATTTTAAAGGGCAGCATGCATTACTTGTGGTATAGTGTTATTGTTTTATTCTGACCAAAAAACTTTAAAAGTACTTAAAAATACAACTCCAAGAAAGAGGGCAAGGAGCGTGTTAGGCAATCACATAATCTTGAAGTTACGAGCCCTAGCTCTTCCCAAAAGGATGGTGAGCCTGAGGTTTAAGTTACTGATACCTGGTGCAGAAATCCAGCGTGCAGCCATCTTTCTGCTAAAGACAGCCGCAGTGCACAGCAATGCTTACATCCTTTCATTCAAATATACTAGGGCAAATAGAAGAGAAAGGACAGTTAGCTCTAACAACTAACCTTTCATGGGATAAAAGTTGAACCTGTCTTAGGAAATATGTAACTACTTAAATGACGGATAGCAGAAGTGAGATAACTCATTATTGTTACATCTGTACTGCACTAGTTTCTTCCATAGTAATAATTAATATGCTTGTGAATTTAAGATCCTACTCTGTACTAGGTGCAGAGTACTCAACCATAATAGAGAATAATTTCTATTCTCTAGATGAGCAAGTTGAAACCATATTCAAACAAATCCACTTGGAAAAATCTCAGATGTATTGTTAAAGCCATTTTGGGGCTAGAAAGGTAAATATAGTATGACCTTGTTTTATAAAATTGATGGTATGCTAGCACATCCACTGAAAACATGAATTCTCACTTGCATGGATTTTTGCAGCCTGTTGAACATGATGGTAGAATAAATTGAAATAAAAATCTTCTAGATTACATTTGTCTCTTATTTATTTATTATAATATCATCAAAAATTGATTTGATTGAAAAGAAATACAACACACCTAAATAAAGTACAGCATGTCACCAGGAAACTGTTCTTCTAATGTACGGGCAGAGGGTGAGCGAGAGGGATGAATGACCACGGAGCATTAGAGAAAAACTAAAATGTCTTCACAGCTGAGGTTAACTCAGATCTGCAGGGGAATGTTTCTGATTTGCCTGTTGATGCTTTTCCTTTGTTTTATTTTCTTGCTTCTAACTCTTTATCAAACGTCTGCCTTGAATCCCTGCTGGTTTGGGAACGAAAACAGAATTCGTGTGTTGACATTTAGGAGCAAGTGTCAGGTTTTAGATTCCAGCTCTCACGGAGTGGCCAGTCAGCCCCAGTCACGAGGAGACACAGGCAGCAGAGTGTCTGCTCGTCTCTCCGCCAGCTAGGTTTTATGGTTCAAAAGGCCAGGACCGGTCTGAAGTATTCCCAGGATGACAATGTTTATCAAACCTTTGCATTACTCATGGTTGCTTGCAAAGTGAACAAACCACTTTCCAGCACATGGAGTTTGGACAGAAAGCAATCTGGTTCCCTCCTCGATGTTGTGGGAGATTGTTACTGGCACAAATGTCTTCCAAGTTACCCAGCAAAGGGCAGATGTGGATGAGATGTTTACAAGAATTCCAAAATTCAGGGTGGAAATTCTTTCTGCAAATGCCTTTGAAGATAAGAGGAGATGGAAGCCAAAATTCTTGACAACTCAGAGTCAAACTACTTTCAGAGATGCCATTGAATGGTTGGATGACCACAACCATGGCCATAGTGAGTTCAAAGCTGTCTAAATAGAAAATGCAAACCTCCTGAAAGAAAGAACTTTCCCTGCTCTGTGCACACTGACTTCAAGTTGTTGAATTTTTGCTAGTGCCTTTTGGTGGCATCAATGTATACAGTCAACTCACCAAATAAGATTAAACTGGAAAAACCTGAAGAAAACCTGCTCGTAGAGTGTTTGCCCTCTATCCTGGGTTATGATCTAAGTTCACTTTTATTTATCTAGAGACACGTTCTTGCTATGTATTCCACACTGGCCTTGAATTCACTCTGCAGCCTAGGCTGGCCTTGAGCTCATAGTGATTCTCCTGTCTCAGCCTCCTGAGTGCTAAAATTACAAGAGTGTGCCATCACCCCTGGTCAAGTTTACTTTTGTCTTAAAAACTGACTGATGGCCTCCACCTTCCTGACAGTTTCCTAACAGTAAAATCAAGGCATTAGATTGGACCAGTGATAAAGAATATTTTTCAGTTGAACGAAATACCATTTGAGAGAAACAAGCAAAAGGAGTGCACTTGGGAAAGCAGTTCCTTAGGCTCATGGCAGGACGAGTGAGAAGCTCTGAGGTCTTCTGAAGCCCTCCTGGGCACGGTCTTCCACATAAGCGTGGCTCATGTTTGAAATTCCTCTTCAGTTTACCCCACTTAACATCCGGGAAGAGGTTCCTGTCCGACAATTTGCTTTACATTTTAAAATCCATTTAAAAATCCAGTGTTCTACCGTTTATGTTTCCCATTGGTTCTGAAAGTGAAGTGCCTGAAGATGTTAATTACAGCAAATATCGCACATGAAAAGCAGGCGGTCGGTGCGTGTGGATTTTAAACGCAGAGGAAAATAAAGCCAGATGTTTCAATAAATTCTCCGCCCAGCGCGCGCTGGTTCTGAGTCGCCGCTGGGCTGCGGAACCGACTACGAGTGAGAAGTCGGCGGGCCAGGGCGCCAGCTCTTCACGGGCGGATGTGGCAGAAATTCAGGCTCCTGGTAAAATCTCTTATTTCCTTGACCCTTTAAAGGCCGTACTATAAGAGTCCATGTTTCTTTCACTTGCTAGAGCAGATAGAAAAACACCCATTTTCTGTATAAAAAAACTAGAATAAAACTTGTCTGATATATTTGTATTTCTCATTAAATTTTATAATGACTCTCAAGCTAAAAATTATGTCATTTGAAAGTAGGACTTTATTAGGCTTCATTACAGACTAGCATTTTTCTAAATAATTATACATAAATATTAAATATACTCTAACAAAACAATACTATAAGAAAATTATGCTATAATAAACAGTAACATTAAAATTGGTATTGAATGTACTATGATAAAAGTAATATTTTCAGGTGACTCAGTAAAGATTCATGCCTGTAAAACTAAGAAAAGAATGTCATGGAACAAATTTTGGCCTTGTTGTTGTTGTTCTTTCTCTTTCTGTCTCTTTCTCAGTTCTTTTCGATGCTCTTCTGGTCATTTAATCTACACTTTTTAAAATCAAAAATGCCAGATGGATTCATTCAGTCCGAATCCTTCCTGAAGAGGCTGCTTTCCAGTGCACGTACTCATGTGCCTTTTGCTTCAACGGACTCGCTCTAACCGAGAAGAAAGCAGCAAGCTGGACACCGTCAGCCTGTCGGACGGCAGACGTTCCCGGGGTGGCCCCTCTTCTGTGAACAGTCCGGTCTGGCTGTTATTTTGACTATTGTGTGACCTCTGCTTCGCTCTGCTGCTTTGCCTTTCAAACAATGATGATACTATCTCCACTTCTTCAGCATAATTAAACAGTGATCAAGTTCACAGAAGTCCTCTAAATGTTATTTCTTGCTGTGAAAACTTTTGGTTGTGCTGAAATGTTGACATTTGTTGATGTTTTGGGGGTGTTTGACATCGTAGTGTCAGAGAGCGGCCACGAGTGACCATATCATCTCCCCACTGCTGCCTAATCTGGATGTAATGAGCCTCTTTCCATATCAACATAACTCTAAGAACCTGACTTTGCTTAATTAATATATCTGTTGTTTTCTCAATCACAGAGAAATAATTATTTCAAAATTTACCAAAAACAAACTTTCTTGAAACATTCAAGATGATTCATTATGGTAAGGCTTACTTTATACAATATTTGCTCTGCTACTTTACCAATCTAAAATGGAATCTACTGGAAACTGTGAACTCAGACCATCCAAAAAGGTAGACAGGAGCCACAAGTAGGTGCTAAGCATTTGAAATGTCTTTATTGCGACTGTGGAAGTGAGTTTAAATTTTGATTGTAATTAATTCACAATTAAATTTAAAGGTGGATACTTTGCTAGTTTCTAGAAAACTAGTAAATATATGTGGAACATACTTGAATATATGAATCTGCTTTATAAAATTTAGGATTACATACTTCCCCAAAATATGTAGCATCTGAATTGTGATACCCTGAAATATAGAATATGCCTTGACTTCAGTGACTGAAAGAGCAAAAGTAAAATCTGAATTAATAATTCTTTAGGCTGAATTCATACTGAAATGATAATTTTTGAACATACTGAGCTAAACACAAGACATAATCCAAATAAATGTCTCAGTTTATTTCTACTCTTTTAGATAGACGATCGCTACAATTACATATGTGCCTCACAGAATACATGTATATAGTCCCAACATGAAATAACACAGACAAATTCAGAATTCACAAAACCTCTGAAGCCACAGTAGAAGCTCTAAGCCACCAGTGCGGCATTGTCTTATCCAATGTCCATAAGTAGGAACCGCGTCTCTGGGAGGTTTATTGACTTGCTACAGATCAGCTACAAAATGCCGAAGCAGGACAGCCTTAATTACTTTCATCAGTTTCCTCTCTATTAGTGCTAAAGTAAGTACATTGCCATCTTACCCACATGTACTGCCTTGATCACTTTCTCATTGTGGAGACAAAATCACCACCAGTTTAGAGGGCAGGTTTATTTGGTTCAGAATTTCAGTCCATGGTCAGCCAGATCCAAGATGTTAACAGCATGGCGGAGAGGCATGTCTGATAAAAATTTGCTTATGCCAAGGCAGACAAAAAGCAGAGAGCAAAGGAAGAAGTCAGAGAAGGATGTATTACCTTCCAGGTCATACCTCAATGATTTCCACCAACCAATGCCCCACCTCCCAACATCAAGTCAGCCAGGAACTAATATGTGGACTAATTCACAGATGAGCATTGTGCCCCATGATACAAGGACCCTTACAAACACATCAAGCTCTTCTGCTAAATCATAGCATGTACCCATTACCAAATTTTCAAATTAAAATAATACCTACAGTTAGGAATAATTAAGTAACATTTGAAATGTAACGAAAGCTTTGAAAAGGGTTTTCTATACATGCATTATACTATTACCAAGGCAATAAAAAATAATTTCAGAATGTTGTCTTAATTACTTTCTTGTACCTGGGGCAAAATATCTACAATCAAAATTGAAAGGAACTGAAGTTTATTTGGGATCAGTTTTTAGAGGTTTCAACCCATACTGAGCTGACTCCAAGGCAGAAATTGCATAATCAAAAGGCCTGAGCAGAGTAGAGTTGCTTACTCGCTGGTATCCTGAAAGTGAAGAGTGAAGAAAGGAACCAGGGAAGAAAACATCCTCTTCTAGATCACCCTCCCCAGTAACTAGTCCCCGTATCATAATGGCAAGTCAGCTCTAGTGCCACCCCAACCCATGCACCTTCCACACACGAGTCATTTGAGGAACAGTACAGATATAGATCACAGCATTCCACTCCTGGTCCCCAAAAGTCTCAGGTGCAGCTCTTTATGTAAAATGCATTTAGTTCATCTAAGAGTCTCCAACGTTTAAGCAGTTGTAGCAGTCCTAAAAAAAAAAAAATCCAAGTCCAAAGTCCCTGAGACTCAAGACAAACTCTTAGCTGTGAGACCATGTAGAAGTCAAAAGGAAAGTTAAGTATTTCCAATGAACAATGGCAGAGGCTACTTATCTCCATTCCAAAGAGGAGTAGAAAACAATTGGATGAAAGCAAGACTGAACAACAGCATTGTAAATATTAAATACTGTAGTTCCATGATTGAAATTCAGGGCAAGTTGTGAGATATAAGCCCCAAAGGACTTGGGTGGCCCTGCACCTACAGTGCTGCCAATCGTAACTCTCATGGCCTCTGGCTTGGGCAGCCCCACCCCTACAGTATCGTCAGTTGTAGCTCTCATGGCCTTTCTCAGGGTGGCTTTGGTCACTGCCTTCAGCTTTCCTCAGATGTTTCACATTCCTGGCTCTTCCAACTTTCTAGGCTCTCCACTACACTTTTGCTTTCATTCTCACTGCTTCACACAATGCCTCCTGAGGGGACACTGCATGACCTCCAAGACCTTCTGAAATCTGTGTGGGAGCCTTCCTAAGCCCACAACTCTTGCATTCTGCATGTTAGAAAAACCAGCATAATATGGACGATGCCATGTTTGCCACCACCTTGAGCAATAGCTAGTCCCCCATGACTGCAGAGATCTCTGAGTGACTAAATGACTACGCTCTTAGAAACACTTTTATAATTGGCCCTGAATGACCTGGGATCCCTGGGTCTCTCTTCTCAGAGGAAAGTCTTTCATGTTCACATCTTGGAGCATGCAAAAATGGAGTCTTTCTGATTCCTGAGGTGTCTTCAAACCATATTTACTATTATTCTGTTACAAAATACTTGGTTTCTTTTTATGCTAATCTTTTTAGGAAAAACACACTCCAAGGCCCAAATTTGTAGGCTCTTCCTTTGTGGTGAAACTCCAAGCTTTCAAATGAATGTTTTCCTTCTGATTTTCGATATAGATATGACTCAAAGCTACCACAGTACTCATGCCACAGCCTAAATATTGAGCAGCTTTGCAGCTTCTTCCATTAGATTAGTTACTCCACCACCTTTAACCTCAGTCTTCTGCAATGTCTCAAGACATGAGAAAAAATGTACAGAATGGCAGAAAAATTTTCTGCCAAACCATAATATATGTGGTCTGAAATCCCACTTCCAATAGAGTTCTTATTCCCAATTAAAACTTCATGAACCTGGCCTTTAATGGAATTTATATTAGGTATGCAAAATTGTTTCAACATTTGGAAAGAATGAAGTGAGACACTGTATTAAGAAGCTAAAGAAGAACATTCAAATGCCTATACCAGTACATGTGGAGAAAGCTTTTACAAAATCCAGTATGCATTAATGATAAAATCTCTCAGAACATTGCAGTTAACATTGAAATAGAAACTTTCCCCCTGAGATAAAGAATAATGCACGGATGTCATTCTCATCACTTCTTTTCAACATTCCATTGGAAGTCCTTGATAAGGCAATAAGACAAGGAAAACAAAATGTATGCCTATCAGGAAGGAAGACCTAAAACTGTCTTTGTTTACAAATGACAAGAATATCCATGAAGAAATCTGAAAAAATTGACAAAAAATTCCTAGAGCCAATAAGAAATTAAAGATAGTTAGATGGACACAAGTTAGCATATAAAAGTCAATTGCTTTTTTCTATGCATCCTCCAAGAGCAAGTGGAATTTGAAATTAAAAAATACTACTTATAATAGCACCCCAAAAATGAAATACTTACAAATAAATCTAACAAAATGAATATAAAATCTGTATGAGGACAGCTAAAATATTCTAATAAAATAAATCAAAAAGTATCAATAATTGGAGAGAGATTCCACATTCATGAATATGAAGAAAAATATGAATATGTGAGTTCTTCTCAATCCATTGGTTTACTGGAACTTCAATCAAAATCCTGGCTGGTTATTTTGTGCATATCACCAATTTTTTCGGAAGTATATATGTGAATTGAAAAATTTTAAAACTTCTATTATTTTACCTCCACAAAGATACCATTGGCAGCACATCCAGGTGATGAGGGAAAGCATGAGATAAGACTCTTTCCTGTCTCATCTTCCCGTTGGCCTTTCCTCTGACTATGACTTAGTGACACTCGGAAGCACCAATAGAATCCCCTCATGTCTTTTTTCTTGTGTTCTCTTGTGTTCCAGAATGAAGGCACTTGTCAGTAGGTCTTTTGTCTCTCTCTTATCCCCCCCCATTTAGTTGAGCCTGATTCCTCGACCCTCTGCATGTTTCATTCTTATGGACTCTGAATTTAATAGGTCCTTTAATTTATTTGTCTCTTCAAGCATAATTTCCATGGCCATGCCAGAGTGACCCTTAATGTTCTCATCAGATAGGTTTACTCTTTCATTTGCAACAAAATATGGAAAGGTAAAAGACCCAGCATAGCCAACATGATATTGAGGAGAAGAACAAAATTGGAAGACTGACGCTACTGACTTCAATATTACTATAAAGGGCCTGATGATGCATGCCTGTCGTTCCAGCTACTTGGGAGTCTGAATAGGAGAACTGAAAGTTCAAAGCCAGCCTCACAATCTACTTGCCTCAAAAATATTTTTGAAGAAAGGGATGCAGATGTTGTTCAGTGGTAGAGTGCTTGATTAGTATACATGAGAACCTGGATTCCATCTCCAACATTGCAAAAACCAAAGAAAGAAAACTACAAAGGTATAATAATCAAAATGATACAGTATTGACAGATGTACAGAATGACTGATCAATAAAATAGAACAGAGAGTACAAAAATAGATATAAATAAATATGGCCACCTGATCTTTAACAGAGGAACAAAGGTAATACAAAGAGTAAAAAGAGTCTTTCCAACAAATGATGCTCAAAGAAGTGGAAATTCAGATTTAAAAATATGAGTCTATTATTGTTGATGGGAATGTAAACTATTACAACCAGTGTGGAAATCAGTAGAGAGACTCCTCAAAAAACTGAAAATAGAAATCCCATTTGACTCAACTATTCCTCTTATAGGTATCTTCCAAAAAAAGTAACAGATATCATATTACAGTATTACATGCATACCATGTTTATAGCGGCAAAATTCTTAATAGCTAAATCTTGGAAAAGGCCTATATGTCCATCATCAGGTAAGTCGATAAAGAAAATGTGGTATTTATATACAATGGCATACTACTCACCCTTAGAGAAGGAAACATTTGAGTCATTTGTGGGAAAATGGGTGCAAGTTCAGACCATCATGTTAAATGAAATAAATCAGAAACTCGTGCTTAAATATTGTACAGTTTCTTTCATATGAGAAACCCAAAATATAAATAGACTGAAGATCAACGTAAAGGATAGATAATAGGAAACAGAGGTATAGGTCTTTTGCAGAAGGGAGGGGATGAAGAGATGGAGGGAAAGGGAGGAGACAGGGTGGAAGGGATGGGAAAGACAAATTTATTAAGATGTGTTATGGATACGTGCCAACCCCCAGGGTGGATGCAGTGAGCTATGCACTGGAATGATTTACTCATTAAAATAAGGCATCAAAACAGACAACAAAGAGGATAATACAATTATAAAATTAAAAAAAATATGAGTCTAGGCATAGTCCTTCTGCTCTTCAATAAAAACATTACCTCACAATAAACCATAGATCTAAATGTAACATGCAAATTGCAATATTTACAGAAGACAACTAAAAGAGTTAATGACAGTGGGTTCATCAATAGCATTTTAGAGAAGATATCAACTGTATGATCCAAGAAAGAAATAATGAAACTGGACTGAGTTAAAATTAAAAACGTTTGCTCTTCAAAACAAAATGCCACAAATTCACATCAAGTAGTTACAAAAGCTATCTGTCATGGAGCAGTGTCATATAAAATATATCAAGAATTCTTAAAATGCAGCAATAAGAAAAAGAACAATTTGCTGAGAGTGGTGGTGCACACTTGTCAGAGCCACACTCCGGCAGGCTGAGGCAGGAGAATTACACGTTTGAGCCTTGGCAACTTAGTGACTTAGGGGGAGATCCTGCCTCAAAATAAAAACTCAAAAGAGCAGGGGATCTTAACTCAGTGCAAAAACCCTAAGTTCAATCCCCAGAACAAAAATCACACAAAACAAATAAACAGCCCAATAAAAAAGTAACCAGAAGACTCAAACAGATCAACGTAGAAGACATAGAAGCACAAACAATGAAGACACAGACAACAAATAAACATGTCAAAAGATGCTCAGTGTCATGTCTTTAGAGAACTGCAAATTACAGTAACAATAAGATGCCACTATACACAATTAAAGTACTGAAACACCCAGAACACTGACAAGACCAAAGGCTGTCGAGGACTTGGAGCAATAGGAATTCACATTCTTTGCAGGTAGAAATGCAAAATAATACTTTGGAAGACAACGTGGCAGTTTCTTAAAAGAAAGACTGATAACCATTGGGTCCCTCACCGGATTTTAAGCAAGTGAGCTGGAAAGTTATGGCCCCATGAAAACTTACTCAAGGATGTTTATAGCAGGTTTACTGATAACTGTCCAAATGTGGGAGCAACTGCGATGTCCTTCAAATCAGGTAATGGAAAAATGGACTACGGTTATGGTTTATCCAGGCAACAGGATATCACACAGCACTTATAAGAAGTGAGTTGTCCCTCTATGAAGTGGCATGGAGGAATCTTCATGCATATTGTGAAGTGAAAGAGGCACCTGAGAAGGCCACATGCTGTGTGAGTCCAGTGATCTGTGTTCTGGGTAAGGAAAACTGTGGAGACAGTGGAAGAGGGGGCCAGGGAGCACAGAAGTGGAAAACGGAGGAGCAGAGGGTTTTCAGTTCAGGGACCTTAGTGTGTAGGACACTGTAACAGCAGATCTGTGTCATTAGGTATTACAAAACCTACAGAAATTAAATCACTAGAAGAGAAACCTAACAGAATCTGTGGACTTGGGATGATAAAAGCATGTCAGTCTTTTTTTTGATACCAGGAATCACACTCAGGACCTCGCACTTGCCAGGCAGGCGCCGTGCCACTGAGCCATTCCCTCGGCCCAGTCCCTTTGATATATGCACCACTCTGATGCAGGGTGGAGCAGATAGGCCTTGAGCTATAGAACAATTCTGTACTTTCGGCTCACTTTCTGCTGTGAATCTAAAGCTGCTCTAAAAATAGAATTTATTTTAACGGACAAGAAAGCACATCAGATATAATTACAGTAATATGTCACTCACTGACATTCTAAGAAACGCATTAAGGGATACATTTAAAAAATGGGTCAGGTGATGTCACTGTTACGCAGATGTCACAATGCACCTACACAACCTGAGACGGCATAGCTGGCCATCACTTAGACTGGGTGGTACAGACCGCCGGGCCCCGCTGTACAGGGGTGCAGCAAGGTCAGTACTGATGCGCCTGATCCCGCTGAAGCATAGAAAGTTTATTAAAAATACACTGTGAGAGTTTTTAAAAGCACAACCATATAGGAGACTTAGCACACATGACCCTAGAGGACTGGGAGTCGCTGTGGGTGAGCCACTCGGAGACACAAATCTTTAGAAGGTTCCGAACACTACTGCACACAGCTGTCAACTTCGTTCACACTGTACTCTCGGGCTACACTCAATTCATAAAAATGTATTTGCCTTCCTTTTAAAATAAATCGCCTTTAACTTACTGTACTTTTTTTACTTTACAAACTTGTTTCCATTTTTAAAAAACGTTTTGGCTCTTTGGCAATAACACTCAGCTGAAAACACAAAAACATTTTATAGTTGTGATAGTTTAAAAAGCGAAAATTAAAACTATAGAAATGTATGATCACAAAGTTATTTAATTTTTTAGGTATTGCACATTTATCAATTCTTTTACATATATATTGAATGACTACTTAATGTTAACATTTACGAGATATCAGCAAAGAAGGTAACACAATATGGAAAATATCATTATTAAAACAATTCTGTAAAGATAATAATTGAAAGATTTAGAGGAAATGAACAACACTTCATTCTCCAAAATATGAAATATAGTGATATAGCCAAGAAAGTAGAGAGAAGTTCTCAATGAAGAATGAAAAAAGGAGAAAAAATTGAAGTTGATTTAAAAAGCACTTTTAATAACTTTGGAAATATTAGAATTTAATACTACAAATGGTGCAAAACACAACAAATGCAAAAAAAAAAAAAAAAGAACAGCTTGTTGAAGAAATTTGTTATAAGCCTGCATCACCCTGCATACCTGTAATCCTAGCAGTTGGTAGGCTGAGACAGGAGGAGCTCAAGTTTAAGGAAAGCCTGGGCAGCATAGTGAACTCAAGGCCAGCCTAGCAGCTGACATAGTGAAACAATGTTTCAAGGAAAAACAACAAGGGAAGGGGAAGGGAGGAGAGGGGAGGCGAGGGGAGGTGACAGGTAGACAGTGTAATTTAAAATGAAATCCATAGCGAAGTAGTTTTTCACTCATGTGACTGGGAAATTTGTGCTAAGTGATAGAAGACATTGGAGAGGATTAGTAGAAACTAGGCAGCAATGGGCTACTTGGGCAATCTGTTTAGGTTATTTCTTCAGGGTTACTTGGAAGTATTTTAAATTTTCTTGAAAGTGCTTTATCGAATTCATAATTCCCTTTCCTTTTTTTCATGCTTAACCTAGAAAACTACTTGCAAATCACTGGTCTGTTTCCTTTGTTTCTACCTGCAGTGGAAAAAGTAGAAAGCAAACTATAGGAAGCAATGTAAGTGTGTGGGTCTACTGTCCATCACTATAATAAAACAGGCAAACTACATTTACATAGCAAAGAACTTTATTTAGTTCACAGTTCTATAGATTCAGGGGCCCTCACTCAGCTCTGCAGGGGCCTGTGAGAGGAAGGAATCACATCACCACACCGGAGCCAGACAGTGACCAGGCCCACAGTCCCTTCTGAGGGGCGCCGTAAGCGGACCTGAAGACCTCCTGTGTGGCGGCTCCACCACCTCCCAGTGCGGTCACACTGGGGCCACGCCTCCCAGCTGGAGACTCTGGAAGAAGACACATAAGTCATAGTTGAATGACAGCCCCGTCCAACTCAAGTAATTAATTTTTAAGGAAATAATACAACATGGTACAGCACATGTAACAGAGAATTAGACATTTATTAACATAAAACACTCAACAAATTTTAAGTAAAAATGGATACTGTAAAACCAATCTGATAGAAAGCATAGTATTTTTGTAAAATCATATAAAAATGTGTATATATTGTTTTTATTTCCTTAGCAATTACTAAATTTTCAGCAAAATTTTAAGTGTGTTTGTTCTATTAATTTCAAAAATTATATTTACTGCATAGTAAAATCATAAATAGCACATATATATATTATACATGATGTCAAATAATTTACGTATGGCAAAAAAATTCCAAAAGTGGACACTGTGAACTGATAATGGCCATCACTGTACTGAGAAGGGACATAGCGGGTGGTCAAAGGAGCATGCATTTTATTTGTAATATTTGAATTTTTTAATTTGAGTATTTCTTCATGACTCGTTAATACACTTACAAATGAAAGGTAATAAAATTTTAAAAAGAGCAGAAAAGAAATTAGAACTTTAATTCTACATTTTGTATAAAAACTAAAATGTATTGAATTATTTACACATTAAACATTCTTTTTAGTGATTTTGCAGAGGTTGACTTATTGAACAACCCTGAAAACAGTCTTTTGGGTCAGGCATTGTTATTATCCATGTTTTATAGATCCATCAATTGCACTGCCGTGTACATATCCAAAGGAAAAAAAATTAATGTGTTGAAAGGTGCAGTTTTGCATTCCCATGTTCAATGAAACACTACTTACGACAACCAAAAAATGGACACAACTGGAGTTCCATCAACTGGTGAATGCGCAAAGAAAGTGGATACACAAGGGAATACTATTCAACCATAAAAATAATGAAATCTTGCCGTTTAGAACAACATGAATGGAAATGGAGATCCTTATGTCAAGTGAAATAGGTCAGAAGAGAAAGACAAGTACTGCATGACCTCGATCATGTGTGGAATCTAGGAAAGTTCCTTGCAAACAAATTGAGAATAGAACGAGGATTACAGAGGCCAGGGAGGGCTGGAGAAGGGGAAGTTGATCCGGGGACAGTGAGTTAGGTAGGAGCAAGAAGCCGTGTGTGCTCTTATAATAATGTGCTGCACATTTAATAAAGCTATGGGAAAGAATTTTGAAAGTTTTTACTATAAACGAATAAATGAAGTGATAAATACCTTCAGTCTGAAGAACCACAGAATGTATATATATATATATATATCAAAACATCCATGTGACTCCATTAACATGCACAATTTTTATTTATTAAAATACTTTTAAAGAGAAAAGAAAAATGCAGATATATATATCTCCCCAGTAGTGTTATTAAAATGATTCTAAATAAAATTAAGGTGTTTAATTACCATTAAAAAGCAGAGGGAGACATAGGGAATTTGAGTTTATTTTTTAAAGACCAAAGATATAGCAACTTGCATTCTAAATGCATTTAAGATCAAAGGAAGTTAAAAAGTAGAGCAACATTTGCAAAGAAATATTCATGCAGAGTCGTCCTTAAGAAACTCCACTAAATGTTATAGTCAAATATACAGTACCAAAAAGGCAGTGCTGACCTGTTTTTGCCCTGATGACAAAGCGTGGCTTCGTGCTGGTGGTGAAGGAAAAATCTCCGGTAGCACTGGTCCCGAAATGCTCTGTTCTCATCTCATCCCATGTCTGTCTCTATGGTTTGTTGATTTAGAATAAATCAAGAAGGCTCATTGTCATCTTCACTGTTACCTGAGCAATATTCTCTAAAACTGCATTCCTTTGCACTGCCTGCCAAATTAGAGAATCAGCTCACCTCCGATAATCAGGTAGTAAATGAACGCCATGGTTCTAGGGCCCAGCACTCTCTACCTCTGTCGCTCGGGCCTCAAGCACACTGACCGGCAGAAAGGTCAGTCCAGTGTCCAGGGCCTGGGGAGCGGTCACAGGCCGTGCTCTCCAGTGCAGGGCAGCCCTTAGAAACAGCTTCTGCTCCTGCTGCTTCTTACATTTCTTTCCAACACTTCTGAGTTTGTGCCGTTTACAAATCTTAAATTAACTATGTTTCCCAGCCCTAGTTCCTCAGAACCCAGCGTAGCAGGCCTTACAAAGGAGACTTCACCTCCCCTCTACCCCTTCAGTGTGTCTCAAGAGAAATCTGATGTAAATTGCATAAACCACAGGCAGAATAAGAGTGAACACATTTTACGTTTTCTCTTTTATCTAGTCTTGTCAACAGCAGTAGATACGCAACTACCCACTCACCCAAGTTATAATTATTCACATTATAACTTAGCTTGCGTGATAAGTAACATAGTTTATGTAAGGCACATTACTAGCATCTGTGAAGAATGCAAAAACAACTTTAAAAAGATTCCTTTCATAAAAGAGCCTAAGAAATTGTTGAGTGAACAAATGATTGACAAATAGATGAGCTAGAACATGCACAGAAATCACTACTATCCATGGCACAGACAGTTAAATGTGGGAACAAAATGAAGTATAATCTTCCTGGAATGTGCAAAACACTCCAGTTTGGTTCACTGTACTTTCCAAAATGACATGGTCCTCTGCAATTAGACTTTATTACAGATGGTTTCTGAGAATTTTATAAACGTGTAAGACAGTAAATAAACAAGGAAATAATTGAGCAAGGACAAATAAGACTGCAGCCTTTTCCCCTGCAGAATGTACATTTACACAATTTTTTTTCCAAATCATGTTGTACACTTCACTCTTTTCAAAGTGTGAGGAGGATCCGGAAGGTCAGGTCATTCTGCATTGGATACTGCTCTTGGATTTATATGACTTTTAATGATTTTTATCTTAAATCAAATTCAGTAACTACAAATCTAAAGCATAAATAATACAGCAAGAAATAGTTTATCATTGGAATATATGCTGATACCTTACAATATTTTAAAAATCAATTTTTGTGAAAGAAAACTTTCTTTCAGACAAAAGAATCCAAGTACTGTTATTGAACTGTACCAACAAAGTATAAATATATTTGAAAACTCAAGTCATGGCAAATATCAAAATGAACTAAAATGATTAGCAATCAACTGAATATCTAAAGTTTTTATCTCAGTTGTTAAAAAACAAATTTGAACTCCTCCAGATGAAATAATGATGTAGGAACACTTTTAATGTTATCAAATGGATAACAAGAACGATGAAGACAGGGTCAAATTGGAAGGGACACTTTTGAAGAATTTCCGAAAAAATCAATTGCACTTTGATAAGAAAATATACTGAAAATGAATGAAAAAATGGATTCTCATTATAAACCCTATTAAGCAGTATCTTCTCAAGTGGAAGTATGGGCAGGGTCAATCAATAGATTTTGACATTTTTAGGAATATAAATGTGAACATAAGAATTTAGGACCCAAATGCTTTTGAGTGCTTGAGTAAGCACTGAATTGGGGTTTTAAGTTCATGAGGCAAAATCTGTCTCCTGAAACAACCACACCTCTCTTGTGTGACAGTTAGCACTATGAATGCTGTGATTTTTGAAGATTAATCTCATAACCTCTACACAATGAGCTAGCGCTAGTGTGGTGGATTGACAACTGGCGGGCAGCTTGTAACACCCTGCTGAACCGAATCAGTGTGGTGCTGGGTGTGGAAGGCCCACCTGGGGATTGTTGCCAACAGCACACAGAGGAGACCTGGAGAGGAAGAGGTGGTGCTGTTGGTTCTCCCGGAAGAGCTTGCCGTGCTGGCTTCCTGATAGCAGCTTGGCGGCTCTCATTGGAGGAGCCCCAGACCTTGCTGCCACTGAAGATGGCTGCGGTACTTCTCAGGGGAGCTCTTGTTCTTACCTTGAGCGTCGCTTCCTGGCTCTCGTGCAGATACCTCAGCCAGCTGGCACAGACTTCCTAGCTTCCACCACTGACCCTGGGGCCTTCCCAGCACAGATCTGTGAAACAGACTGCCGTGAGTCCTCGTTGTGGGCTCCAGGCCTCCGGCTGGACTGGTGGGGGCATTGTCATGGGCTCTAGGTCTTCAGCTGGACTCATGCAGGACATGGTCGTGGGGTCCTCAGATGGATTCTTTGGGTCTCTAATGCCTGGGCAGATTTCCTGCACTCTTTTGTAATTGATTCTTTGGGTGACTACTCTAAAATAATCCGATAACTTGTATGTCCTGTAGTAAACTGTTTTCCTTGCAAACCTTGACTACAACAGCCAGAGCAGTTTCGTAAGAAAAGCCATTGATAAGTCTTCTGAGACAGTTGGTAGAGGAGGTGTGAAATCTGGCCATAGCCGATATGGTAATGCAAAAGCTAAGATGTGTATGGGAAAGAAGTAAAAACCTAGACAGAATTTAGCGATTTTCCAGTCGCTACTTCAGACTCCTAGACTGTTCATACCTCTGTCTGCCTTTTTTCATCTTCATCACACGCAGTTTTGTTCAGCAGTGGTCAGCAGTGTTTTCAGCCCAGCCCACTGAGTCTATCATCCATTCTTATCTGTCTGCACTCCTCAGTGGGCGTCTTACTGTAGTTGGGTTTTCTTCTTATTATCTCTAAGTCTTTGAGGATTTGCCTCTCTTGCCCACTTTGCAGCGTTCTTTGCCCCATTAATAGTTTTAGGTGTATCTCCACACATAACACTTCTTCTTCTAATCCTATTCTATGATTCTTCTTGTCTTCATGCACGCCTGCAGCTGTACTGGCAAGGACTGGCTAGTGATGACTGGAGATTTATCTTTTTACCCTACCTATTGGTTGAAAAGCCTGAAGAAAATGGAAACATTTTTAGCAGCTAATACATGAACAAACTACTACATGCATACCTACTACTATGTGGAATAAACATATATTTAAGTAGAAATAATAGTGGATGAGATCAGGCAAATTCTAAAGCACCACATTTTTATTTGGCTTTTAAATCTAGGAAGTATTATCAGTTCAGAGACATTCCTGTGCTGAACAATACATTGCTTCGCACTTACCTCAAGATAGATGGGGAAAATTTGAACTGTATTGTTGAAGTAAGAAGGACGTTCTATTATTAAACAAAATATATTAGAAAAATATCTATTTCAGGATTTTACTTTCCAGGTACAATGTTTAAGGGGTATTTGTAGATTTTCTTGTGTACTTTTTATCTTTGTTCATCCCACTGAACCCTGAACTGCTTTAATTCCCATGAGTGTTCAACTATGAATCAATATGTTTTGGTCTTGGTGCACCAACACATGTACTCTTTTTGCTGTTGCAATCTGTGTTTTCTGCTAATATTGACACTCAATGTTTTGTGTGCACTGATATAAAGAATCATGTAATAAAATATTTGATTCACTGGACAATGTCAAATATGTACAAATATGATAATTGTGCTCAAAGCATAATACTGTTCTGAGCAGAAATATCTTCAAAATCTACAAAAGTTCCATTTTTGTGCTTAGGAAACCCTTGTAAAAAATCAGAGTTTAATAACCAAAACTTACATTGTTAAAAATCAAGCATACAGAGCCGGGCGTGGTGGCGCACGCCTTTAATCCCAGCACTCGGGAGGCTGAGGTAGGCGGAGCATTGTGAGTTCGAGGCCGGCTTGGGCTACAACGCGAGCGCAAGGCCGGCCTGAGCTACATAGTGCGACCCTGCCTCAAAAAACCAGGGCCGGGAGTTTGGCTCAGTGGCTTAAGCGCCTGCCCTGGCAGGCGCAAG